>OX463783.1:10862977-11462977 GCA_949825025.1 Siphlonurus alternatus | reverse complement strand
CTGCAATAAAAAATTTCATGTAGGTTGTCCATTGTAATATTTTAAATATAGTGACAGCACAATGAAAATTTAAACAAAAACAACAATTTTTAAGTCAAGTTATAATTTTATAAAAAAAGCAACACTTACTGTATACAGACTAGAAACCCAGATCTGATAATTTGATTAAATTAATGTACACTCTTCGCCTCTGAAAAATTCCCTTCTGCAGCTTTGTTAATCACCATACTCAGTAAGTACTCCGAAAGTATAACACAAGGGATGATGATTAAGAAGGCTGCATGTGGGAGATTTTCTTTTCCAAGACGACGAGTGAACAATGCACAGCTGGTATTTTAATTTGTAAATTTCTCCCAGCGTTGATTAAGATTAATACTGAAAAATAAAGTCCTTTGCAAATTCATCAAGTTTGAGATTGTTTTCTACACGAATCTTATCAAGTTCATTAAAATTTAATCTGATTATTTCAAAGAATGTTGAATTTTCATCCTTTTCAAAATATAGTCTAATTTGTTTTTAAAAACTTTTCTTCAGTATTTGCATTAATTACGATTTTAATATAAAATTTTATAAGTTTGAAAATACAAGAAGAAAATTTGTGTTGTATTAATACCTTTATTTATACAAGTAAGGAACTCATTTTTCTTTTTTAATTTTAATACATTTTTGGACTATGTTATACACCTTTGGACACCATAAACTAAACTCCTGCTTTGTTTTTAGCCAATACCACGCAGCATGTGGAGACGTGCTGAACCAAAACTCTTTTCATATAGACTGGGTGCTCTTCTTACATGTTATAAAATTGCAAATCTGTATCTCTCTGTCTATTGGAGCTGCATCAGCTCTAGCAAACAGCGTAGCGTAGTGGTTTGATCTCTGCCTATTGCTTGGGAGACCCAGGATCGCTTCCTGCCTTGATTCAGGTGACTTTCGTCACTTCGAGCTGAGGTATGGCAGCGAGATCTGGTAAGTTCCCGAGAGATGGCATGTATGTTCTTCCACTATACTGCCTGTATTCGGGAGATGCCGAAGGTCGTTCCCTTTGGTGCCGCCTGCCTTCGATGGTAGTTTTCTGTGGTTTTCCATCATCACTCCCAGGCAAATGCCGGGGCAGTTCCTAACACAAGGTCACAGCCGCCTTCTTTCCTATCAATCCTTCCAACTGTTGTTAATGCTGTTGTTAAATTGGAATGCTTACATGCACCAATAGCAGAATAAGCTGTAGTAAGCTAACATTGTAATACAAATAAAAAATAAATAAAAAAAAAATGAGACAGAAGTTCGTACTGTCCAGAGGGGATACCAGAATCATCAACAAATGCTCAAAGAACGAGGGTAACGTTCATAAAAACCTGAGGTGTAAGATAACTAAAAACATATAAAATGTTTACTTATTGTCAGTAAGATTTAGAAATAATATCCTTTATACTATATTAGCAACAAATCAGTACAACGATTTTTATTTGTTTACATTATACAAAAGTTGAACACAAAATTACACAAAACAAAATGCTTCCTATATAGAATATATTTTTTTGTTTTAAATGTTTCCACTACATGTAAATCAAAGGATCAGGTACATTAAATAAAGGGATGACCAACGTATTTAAACTTTGAGTATTTGAACAAAGATACCTCTCAAACAGTTCAACTCCTTTATCTATATGATGTTTATTGCTAAAGTTAAATGAGTATCAATAGAACAAAAAAGTTTTGTGTACCAAAAGGGTACAGTGGTCACAACACGTGTGTTTGCCTGAGTGGCATATAACATATAACTTAAATGTGAATGGAAAGTTATAGAGCTTTGACGGTTGCAAAAACTTTTCATGGAAACTTTTTTTATGTTTTTCTCTCTCTACTCCGAGTAGACTTAACAATAGTATAGCAAATAATTCCGTGACTGAATATAGAGATTTTTTTTTTTATGAAACTCGCAAAAGTGTGTATTAATTAATAAATATTGTTGCATTTAAAAATATAAATACATTAAATACATTACAATTACCTTTTTTATGCACTGCTATTCACAAAATGTGCATTTTTTTGTATTTGTAAATAAAAATAATAAAATAAATAGAAATATATTTGATGCAATTTCAATACGGTTGCAAACATTTGTATAATTATTTGTAATTGTTGCCTGTTATTTGCTATCCATGATTATAATCTAATTGTTTCAGAGCCATTGACTTAAAATTATATGGTGAGAGCTGTCTAAAGCCAATATAATAAAAATCATGCAATCAATTCAAAGAAGTTACAGTAATTAAAATTTATTTATTAAAGAATATAATCGTATTCTATCAAATACGATTAACATGTTAGACTCTAATCTTCATCGTTTAAATTCAAAATAATCCCATTAAATTTCAATTTACTACCTTTTTAAATTTAATATCAACCTTAAGTACATAATGAATCTCTGATGCGCTTATACAGCACATCAAATTTGAGGAAAAATCAATCTCCAATCTCAAACTGTATATATTAAATTTTCCTAAAATAATTTCACTATAATTATAAAGATAATGATGTATGAATGACCATAATGGTAGCCATTAAATAACGGAGAAAGTTAGCAGGAATAGCACTTTAAACTTAACTTCTGGATTATGGTCATCGTACAAATTTAATTTCATTTTAAGTCTTAAATAATGAAAATTTTGAGGTCAAATATATAGTTTTGAGAAAATATAATAAAGTTTATATACGAAACTTTGAATCTTCTATCTGTTTCTTATATTATATGTAATAAAGTTGAGATAGAGCAGTACGGTCTATATGTATCTTGTTGACCAATTGGATGGAGTATTTTTCAATTTATTTGCCGATGATACATTAATATCTGCAGCAAGGAAAACATACGAGGAGGTCTGTGAAGTTTTAAATCGCAATCTTAATATCATGAATATTTGGATTAAATATAACAAACTAAAATTGAATGTAACGAAGTCAAAATGTATTTTTATTAGCCCCTCCTCCACAGCAAAAAGTAAAATGATAAATGATGAAAATAAAAATAATATTGTAATTGATGGTGAATCCTTGGAATTTTTTGATGAAATTAAATATCTGGGAATTGTTATTGACTCACATCTTTCTTTTAAATCTCATGTATCATATATAAACAAAAAAATTGGAAGTAAAATTAACTATCTGGCACGAATTGGAAAATATTTGAGTCCATGTACTAAAATTCTTATCTACAAAACAATAATATCCCCCCATTTTGAGTACTGTTCAAGCATCTTATGGAGCACGACTGAAGAAAATATAAAACAGCTGCAAAAATTACAAAATAAAGCTATGAGAGTAATACTGCGATGCCATAAATTAACACCAATAAATGATATGCTAAATGTGTTGTGTTGGATGTCAATAAGACAAAGAATTGCTGTTAATGTACTTATCCTTGTCCATAAGATCGTCAACAAAAAAGCTCCCAGTTATTTGTGTAATAATATTACGTATAATAATGAATTACATGGATATAATACAAGAACTGCAAATCATTTGCATTTAGAGAAACAAAACAAAAATTTCTTTCAGAAATCAATTTTGGTTAGTGGGTTTAAATTATACAATACACTACCTCGAAATATTAAAATGAATAATGATGTTAAATATTTTAAGCGTGAATTTGTAAAAGTTATAAAATCTATGTACTTAAAAAAGAAATATTATTAATATTTGGAGACTTTGTTTATTTTTATGATAATGAATTAATGATATTATATAATATTAATAAAGTTATTTTGTTTTTGTAATAATATGTTGGTATAATATTTAATGTGAAAACGACTTCTGATGATTGATGTATTAACAACATGTCTGTATTAGCTTTTTTGCTAAATAAAAATACTATTTATTTATTTATTTATTTATTTATTTATTTATTTATTTATTTATTTATTTATTTATTTATTTATTTATTTATTTATTTATTTATTTATTTATGTACCTCTCTCTCTCTCTCTCTCTCTCTCTCTCTCTCTCTCTCTCTCTCTCTCTCTCTCTCTCTCTCTCTCTCTCTCTCTCTCTCTCTCTCTCTCTCTCTCTCTCTCTCTCTCTCTCTCTCTCTCTCTCTGTCTTTCATCGTATAAAACACTATATATAATATACCTTTAAAATGCTTAAGGCAATTCTATCTAATGAAACAAGAGAAACTGAAATTAAAACACACAAATAATATACAAGAGAAAATGTTAAGTATTATTTGTATGATATAAAGTGTATATCTCTCTTGTATTTGCTTATAAATGAGGTTTTACAAACACTTTTGTATTAAACAGTTGGTGAATAAAGTGAAAGGATGTTTTCATTGCATATCTTGCTTCAAAAAGTTATCGTATAAAATATAAAACAGAAGTTGATGAGATGAAATAATATTCATATTTTTATTTATAAAGTGTAATTTTAAATGTTCTAATATTAATATTACACATTTTTATTCTTTAAAAAAATATTTCACGTTTCATATTTATTCTTTTGATAAAAACATAATGCTTATTTTCATTATTTTTTATTTTATTTGCAATGTTAGCTTATACTACAGCATATTCTGCTATTGGCGTAAGCTTTCAAATTTAAACAACAGTATTGCTATAACAAACTCGTACGAATAGGTGCGGTCATTAATACCTAATTAAAATTAAAACAAAAAATGTAAAAAATTGTGATATATATGATTATGAACTATAAATATATAACTTAGGGAAAACCTTAATTGAATATTTTTGAATTATAATTTATATATATATATATATATATATGTATATATATATATATATATATATATATATATATATATATATATATATATATATATTTATAAATTTCTCAATATAAAATTTATTTCATTCGCTTTTTTCCGAGACATAATTATTTTATTTCTTCAGCATCTGAAATAAATAACATTTTATTTAAATTATTTGAACAAATAAAAGGAACTTGCTTTGCTTATTTTAAATAACTGTTTTGTCTGCTTACGTAATTTTTTTTATTTTTCCAAGTTATAACAAAACTACCTACACAAAAAATAGACAAATAATTCTACACAGTATATTTTCAGTTTGTTTAAATTTTTAGTATTTTCTATAATAAAAAATCTATGATATATATTTCCTTTGCATTAATATATAAAATATTGTAAGAAATAAAAGAAAGTTCTGCATATTTACATAAATATACTGTAATTTCTGATGTATATAATAGACATTTGATAGCAAAATAAAAGAGGAGAGCAAAATATCTTCAAGCAGTTTTATGAATACTTCAATGCTAAAATATTATAACTATGAAGACATGTGAGAGAGAGAGAGAGAGAGAGAGAGAGAGAGAGAGAGAGAGAGAGAGAGAGAGAGAGAGAGAGAGAGAGAGAGAGAGAGAGAGAGAGAGAGCGAGAGAGAGAGAGAGAGAGAGAGAGAGAGAGAGAGAGAGAGAGAGAGAGAGAGAGAGAGAGAGAGAGAGAGAGAGGGAGAACAGTATTACTTACTTATTGTGCAACAGAGTATAAAATTTATTTTTCTTTCATCAGGAACTATAAAAAAGAGTAGAAAACACTGACATCAATATATTTCCCGATGGAGACAGCATGCAATGTAGAAACCTTATAACAAAGTTAAACTGGTAAGTATTACAGATGCAATCTCGGTAGTTAGATTTATTTTGCTGGCGAAGACACTGATTCAATTAGCTGATCCTCAGTAACACATCTATATAGTAAAAGCAAGTATTACTCTGCCTACTTAATAGATACAGTCAATTTACTATAAGGTCTGTCTCACACAGAATTGCATGATTTCGCATCGTATGGTAAAAAAAATATGTATCAGGTGAACAGCTTCGTTTCGTATCGCATGCATGCGAAATCAGTTCTAAATTTTTATCAAACGAAGTCACACGATACCATACGATGCAATAAGAAAGCAGTGTGTAACCCCCTAACTATATAACAATTTAAGGTAGAGATAACACGGATCAGCTGACCCAATGCTAAAAAAATACATTGAGGAAATTTATGACAAAAATTTAAAATGTTCTCCTCCACATCACCTATCAGTAGCTAAAATATCAGGTATGCAAAAACGAGCTAGTTTTCGAGTTATTAATTTTTAAAGTTGACTAATTCATAACTCGAAAACGAGCTAGTTTTCGAGTTATTAATTTTTAAAGTTGACTAATTCATAACTCGAAAACTAGCTCGTTTTTGTACACTTGATATTTTAGCTACTGATAGGGGATGTAGAGGAGAACATTTTAATTTTTTTCATAATTTTAATGAATGGTATTTTTTTAGCATTGGGTTAGCTGATCCGTGTTATCTCTACCTTAAAGAAAGATCAGTATCGGGTGTATACTGCAAGTAGATTTCATTTTAATTTATTAATTATATAAAAAATAATTTTGTATTTTGGGCTCTTTTCATGCATTTCTACTATCCAACTAAACTTTTTTTTTTAAAGAGATTTATTGTTAATATATTTCAGAAATTACTATCATGAAACCAACTATGTAAAAAATCATTGAAAAAAGAAAAAAACATACAGTTAAAAAAATTATTGTTGGGATTTTGGGATTTAAACTTTTCTCGTTATTAACTTACATGGTTAAAAGTGAGGATAAAATGGAGAAAATATAATTTTTTAACATTTTATACTCAATAAGAGGAAAAAATAATCAATCTTGACTTTTTCCACCTCGTAAATGGAGTAAAATATACGAGGATCGACTTGAAACGTGAATAAAAGATGAGAGTTAATTCACCTCGAGGGAGGGGGGGGGGGGTAAAATTTGTGATATCCCGAGGTATGTAATCTATGTATAAAAAGATGAAACACAAAATAAAACAGTAAAATGTATAATAATTTTTTGTATACAATCTCTATAACAATCAAAATACTATATGTGTTGTATTTACTGCAGAGATAAATGCAATAAAACTTTTTGTTTTCTATTACTTGCAGTTAATTGTGTCTACAGTCACAACAGTTCAAAGTAATTGGAACATTGCTTAACATTCTAGGATCATTCAATACGATTGATGCTTTTGTCACGTCTTATATACGATCTGAAAATAAACAACAGATCATCAGCTGGAGAACAAGTAAATACACGAACTGTCTTGTTTGTATTTCCTTCTTCTCGTTTATCATCGAGTGAACAGCTGATTTTTTTATGTAGTATTTTTTCCATAATTAATCAAATCTAGTTCTCGTACTGTTTACCCAAGTTGGAAATAAATTTCATCTTTTATTCGCTATTAAACTCTCCTCTCGTCTTTTCTCCTCTTATTTTGCACCATTTTAGAGAAAAATAGAGGTTAAAAAGACGAGATTACATGTTTTTTTCCTCTTCTTGAACATAAAATGTTCGAAATATTGTCTTCATTTCATCCTCACTTTGAGCGAAGAGGAAATAAGATGTATTTTAGAGATAAAAAGATTAGGTTTAGACGTGTAAAAGATGAGTTGAAAACGTAATTTTTCAACCAGGGTATACTTATGCATGAGTCTTTTTTTCTAACCGTAAATGACCTAATATTTGTTTAAATTTAATTAAAGGAACCATGGAAACCTTAGTTAAGAGAGTCATTAATTGAAAGAGGATACCATCAATCACCTCCTGGATTTACCCGCGAGTTCTTTGATAAAAACTAGTGACGTTTGGAATTGAACTCACGACCATCCGGTTACGAGTCGA
The DNA here is from genome assembly GCA_949825025.1 of Siphlonurus alternatus. Taxonomy (NCBI): domain Eukaryota; kingdom Metazoa; phylum Arthropoda; class Insecta; order Ephemeroptera; family Siphlonuridae; genus Siphlonurus; species Siphlonurus alternatus. The sequence continues at coordinate 11,455,270 of OX463783.1, read as the reverse complement.
ATACGCTTACCCTGGTCTAAAAATAGCTAAACCCTGCAATACATGATAAAAATTTTCAATTTGTATCAAGGAATTTTTCCTTTCACGAATTAAAATTTTATCTCCATACAAACATAAATGGAGTTGAAGTTTTCGTTAAAGGAAAAGTAATGGGCACTAAATAAAAAAATTATAGCCATGGACATTTATTAGTGAACTATATTTAAATTACGTGACATCATAATGTTTCAAAGCTATGAAATTTGTAAAACAATATATAGAAACGCTAAGCGAAATAATAGAATTTGTTAAAAACGATGACGTATGAAGATTCCTATTCACTTATGTCTATTATGTTGGTATACACATTTACTTTAGTAGCATCTAGCACCACCACTGGTGGCTAGTCTATCAAGCGAATGCTCGTAAAACAACACATGAGAGAGATAGCACTTGTAGACAATAATTTCTTCAACTAAATTACATACGTACATAAGGTCCATTTTCACACCAAATAACGTTACAAACCCACCTTTCTGTCTTAACAATCTACCCTCACTCTAACTTTATCTTAACTTCTCTGATCGCAGAGTGAGTTTGAAATAGTCTTGTCAGAACACATAAAGATCTCATTGCAAGAAGACGTCTATTTTATTGACATCGGTTTCGAAAATAAAAACACAAAAACTTTTTCTATCTAATTTTTTTACTTACAAAAATCATAAAAATAAAGTCAATAAAAATTCAAAAATAATCGCTTTTTTTATAGTTTTGGTGTAAAAATTTTATGATTATTATTCTGATGTATATTTTACCACTTATTTTATTGGGCATAACATGTTGCAATTATTTTCAGGTATAGATTTTTATTTTACATTTAAAAATTATTCATATATATGTATTTTTTTTTTTTTTAAAAAACTCGTTTTTCATATTAAAATTGAGTCCAATTATGCTCTTTCTTTTTACAAAGTTTACGTAAAATACATATGGACATTTTTACTTTCTGCAAAAATTTTTGTATTTCATTTAGAAAACATATTACAATATAAATTTTGATAAATTTGGATTGAAATGCATCACCGAATCTGGGAGTTTTAAAAACATTAAAATTCTAATTTCCCCTGCAGTTTTGGTGAAGTATGCAACCAGTTGCTCATTCATGTACAACGTGTTGTATTCTCTGCCCCTTTAATGATGATATGCAATTTCAAATTCTTTTTATTCATCCAATTTCAAATACATTTAAGCATATATAAATAAAAGTTTAAATAGAGCATTATATATTAGTATATATAATATATAATATATGCATGAGTGTGATAAGTGATAAGTCAAAAGTCAGAGAACATAATAAATAAATTGCGGAATTCACTGTAGTTATAACAGAATATTTAATAAAAATTACTGAGGAGAATTGAAATAAAGATAATGAAAAGCATCTATAGGTACAAGACTTAACTATATATTAAATGATGCATGTAACTATTACATTTTTTTTTTATTAACGGTTTAAGTTTAATAGAACTTTGCTATTTTCTATCTAGCTTTATATCAGTTTGAATTGCTTCGATAGTTCTTCGTTAGTAGAAAATGACATTGTAGAGATTGGAGATAAAACCTTTTGATGACCAAGTCGTTGATCAAAGTGAACACTAACTTCCAACTTTATAGATTATCTAAACTATGAAGTAACTATCTCTTGGATGTTTGTTTTCTAAACTTCAAAATTGATAAACTTCAATTTCTTAATGAAAGTAAATAAAACCGCACTAAATTTTGTAGTAAAGTTAACAGTTTCTCAAATTAACTAAACTTTGAAAATAAATTTGAAATAAAATGTAATAGGCAATTTAATGCAAATCATAAAATTTTTATTTAAAATGAAATAAAAATATTTTTTTTTTTCATCAAAGATAATAATTATATTATCTGTCACATAAGTTAGATTTAAAAATTGTTACTCAGTATATTACTGATGCATGCTGTATAATATCTTCTTACATAAAATATATAGATTTATATCATTGTAAATTCAATTATATTAACAAATTGCAAAATCGTAAATACGAAACTGTCGATATACATTTTTTTCGATTTTTTTTTTTTCATGCAGGCATTAAAGAAAATTTCTTTTTTTGAGACCTTGCGAAACTCTGTGAACTTTTCCTTTGATATGTTTTCTTATCAGATGCACGTTACACCACCATGACATCAAATGTCTCTTCTCTCTCTCTCTCTCTCTCTCTCTCTCTCTCTCTCTCTCTCTCTCTCTCTCTCTCTCTCTCTCTCTCTCTCTCTCTCTCTCTCTCTCTCTCTCTCTTTCTCTCTCTCTCTCTCTAAAAAACCTCTGATTTACAATCGCTTCAAAATGAACCAGAGAACTACCCTCTATGATCAACAGACTTTATTTTTTGACCAAAGAAGACAAAAGCTGAAGTGTCAAATTTCATCTAACTTTTTTTTTTCTTTGCTGATAAAAAATGATGAAAGAAAAAAGTAATTGTAATTATTGGCATATTATAATTATATCCTTTTGAATACATCAAAGTCAAAGTAAACAAACTTGGTTAATGCTTTTTGAATAAATATTTCATCCTTAGCAAAAGAAACTCAGTACATTGCATACAAAATTACAACACATTCTGAATATCAAAAAATTATATAATAAAATATATTAAAATATATATAATAATTTTATAAAATACTGGGGGACATTCACGAAGCACTTTAACCCCCCTTTTAGCATAAATTTTTATCCCTAGTGCTAAACCAGGGGCTAACCATAGGGACTAACTATATTTAGCCTCTGGTTTAGCACCAGGGATAAAAATCGAGACTAAAGTGGGGGTTAAAGTGCTTCGCGAATGTCCCCCAGTGTTTTTTTGTTATTTTTATAACCCTTTCCTCTCTGTCTATACCACTACCTGTTTGCCCCCTCCCCCTGCCTGTCACACCTGTAAAGTGGTTCAAGTGGACGTAAATCTGTCACTCCAATTTTCACACGTTAAGCAGTGACAGTCAACAACAGGATCTTTATACAGACGTTATGATTATAAATTTATCTAAAACAAGAAGCAAAATACATTTTATCTTATGAAGATAAGACGACATTCAATATTTATTGGTTGTGACAGAGACAATTCATTGAACATTTATTTATATTTTTCTAAATATATTTTATTTTACAGAGATTCCGCTTATATATCGATTGTAATATTTCACAGATGTCTGAATAATGTCACGTACTATTTCTTATTTCTGGTTAATGTTTATAAATTCTTTGAAATTTTGTAAAAATGTTAAAAAATTAACATTTTTTTACCTATATGAGTTTAAAAATTAAGTATTAGCCAATGATATCAAAGCAAATTTTAAAAATTTTAATATGATATTTACGTTTAAATAAAATATATTTTCAAAAATTATCATAAAAGAGAAGAAAATATGCATATTTGCAATAAGTTTGGGGAGAGATTAGAAAAATAATAATTTTAAATCGTATATGTACCAGGTATGGCAATTATTATTATTCCATCGATTCTTCTGCTAGTCTGTAAGGAATACACCAGCTATGTGTTAGTGTCGTTAAATAATTAAAATTGGCAACAAAGTCAATTATTATTATTTTTTTTAATTTCGTCACTAATGCTCATTTTATCTTCAGGAGGGGAAGGGAGGGGAGGTAAACATCAACAGGACGTGTTAACATATTTATTCAAAAAACAGACTACAGGTTAGGTAATCCGTTATCCTATAAGTAAGCAACCCAGAAATCTGATGGCCCTATAACTACTCAAAATCATCAATTGTCTTCAATAGCCTTTTTATTTAATAAGTATGTTATTTTGTTTTTTCAAATTTAATCATAATTTGATTTTCAATTAAAAATTAATAATCAAATTACATAATTATGTTTATGTAATCTTGTTCTATTGTAACCTATGATAAACTGACGTTCCTAGACAACAAGTTTTCCTAACTTTCTAGGTTTAATGTATTTTTTCCAAGGATCTTGTATACTATGGATAGGCTAGGTCTATACCAATAGCATTATAGCTACTGAGGCAAAAGGCCATGGTATCATGGCCGCCGAGCGCAATATTTTGTACTGTTTATGGCTTCACAGACCATGGTAAGATGGCAGACATTATATTGTTCTACCACCTACTTCCTCCTCATGACCTTGCCTCACTGACGACAGTGCTCCCACTTATCCATAGTATACAACATCCTTTTTTTTTTTTCTTTCTTTCTTTTTTTTTTTTTTTTTGTAATTTGTCATATGGCTGTTTTTTTCAGATTAAACATATATTTAAAAAAAGTTTTCGACACACACAAATCATGTAAGTTAATGTCCTGAAAAATTAATTAAGTTTTTAAAACTTTCCATCTGATACTGAGAATTATAAAAATAATTTCATTCTAGCTATATAAGAAATACAATTGATTTTTTTTTTTTTTTCAAAAAGGTGATAGCTTGATATTCTTTTAAATTAAAAAAAAATCTCAAAAACTTCCTTTCAATTTAAATCCATATTATATAATATTATAATCAAAATTTAATCACAATATTGTGATTGTTGAAAAGTGAGATATTGGCTGATATTCAGGCTTATTGTTGCTCACGAATATGAGATTGAACAGCCTTGGGGTTGCAGAGAGGGGAGGGGGGAGGGGATCTCATGGAGTTTGCTGCTGTGTAAATATTAGAGAGCTGGATGGTTGGAATGCCAGAGAAAGTGTTTGTGTAAGGTTATATAAATAAATAATGAAATTACAATGATAAAATAATAATATTAAATTACATAATTGATATTTCAATGATAAAAAGTAATAGAGTATTCACATTAAAATTTTTCATTGCAGAAATGAATAGGGTTCAAACAGGGTAGTGGGGACTACTCTGATTTTTTCAGATTTTTTCGAGTCCAGGAATTATTTTTAAAAAATTATTGAGATTACAGAGAAAGTGACGCCTCTTGACGCCGACCTCTCTTAATAAAAAGATAGAGCGTGAGTTCAAATCCGGCCTCGGAAATTTTTTAACCAATACTTCCAGATTTCTAAAAAATCTGAAAAAAATCAGAGTGGCATAACTTTGGATCCTCTATTAATTTTTGCAATAAAATTTTTGAAGTCGACACTCTATTGGTCTGTTCGTAAATGCATAATCGATTCATGAATCAATAATCAGATGAACCTTCTGTATAGGGAACATATAAGAATCATCTAATAATTGATTTTTTTCTGATTATGTATTTTACGAACAGACCTAATATTTGAGATTTTAATGACTCATTTAACAAAAATAATAAAAAAAACATTAAATTTTGCATTTTCAGTAAAACATAATTCTTAGGAAGGTTCACGTTCATATACACAGTTATTTTAATTATTTTAACTGATATTAATTTATAATCAGCTATTGTTATATATAAAGTTATCAGTACTCAATACTCAATTTTTTATTTGTTTTTATACAGAATACGTAACATAACAGGTGTGTTCTATTATTAATTTAAAAGCTTTGATTACAAGAACGTGAAACAGAATATTAAATAAACATTACAGTGAGAATAATAAGCTTAGTAGATGATACATCACTCTGAAAATTATAGCAAAGCTTCCTGACATTATGAAAGCATTTTTCATGAAAAGAAAAGATAGACAAAAATCGGTGAAATTTTCAATATTTTCAGTATTTAAGATTAGTATTGTTTCAAAAGGAGACCTATGTAAATTTTAGTCACATTAGTATATTTATTTTTTCACAAAAGAAAATTAATTACTCAAATCTGTAATTAAGCTATTTTGTTCTTTATTTTATGAACTAAAATCTTTTCAGTTTTTATATAACTATATGCTATCGGAAAATATTGATCAATGGCCTTAAACCTTAAAACAATTTTCATCGTACAGTAAGAATTTAATAAGTAATAATATTTGTTTTCTCCATGTACCCCTCTGGACACCATGAGCTTTACTTCTGTTTTATTTGCGGATGTTCCCACGAAGTCTGGAGGCTTGGTGAACAAAATCATTTGATATGGGTGTTGTTCTTACATCTCCCAAAATTGTAAATCTTCATCTGTCTTTCTATTGGAGTTGCAGCTTTAGCAAGTGAGGCATGAGTAACGTTCATGATGTCCAGAGGTGTACACAATGCTTTCTTACGTAATACCGCATATATTTTTTTTATTTAGGACAAAAATCTTTGTAAAATCTACTGTAACATGTTATCCTGCGTGATATAAAGAACTTTGCCTGGAGCTTCGTCTTATTTGGTACAGTTGCACTACTCCCAAAGGACCGCGGGCATCAGGGGCAAATCTCTCGCAATGGTCGTACATCAAAGTTAGAGTCTCTTTAAATGTAGATAGATTTCCGTCCTCGTTTTCCAACTTGATAAACATTACAAATGTAATCTAACTCTTTGGTTAACTTTTGTTGATTAACAAAGACCATTACTGAAAGAAATATTATAGTTTTTTCATGTAAATTATGTAAAAAATTTGTTGAATTTATATCATGTACGTGGATAATAATATTGTTATTGTAGAGTACTTTTTTTTGATTCATCTCCATTTGGTTATATTTATTTACATGAAACTAAACAGTATTTATTTTGTTTGTGAAATATTAAATGTATGATGCTTTGTATAAGCTGTTGCGATAACTATTATATTCTGAATTATTGAAATTGAATAAAGCCGGTATTACACAGTAAAATCTTTCTATTTATTGCATAAAATTTTTCTTTACAAGAAAATTTCAAACTTTATTTGTTTTTATGGAGATAAAATTTTCTTGTAAAGAAAAATTGTTTCATGTAATACAATAAGCTTAATATATCTAGACTCAATTCATAAAACTTTTCCTTATATGAAAATTTCTCGTAGCAAATAGGAATTGAACCATTTTTTGTAAAAAAATTGTAATAATTCAAAATTCTAATTCAATAACACAATTCATAAAAATTATATTGAATTATTTCAAATCTTTAAACTGTTCATTATAATTAATGAAAAATTAGCTGTATTATTTTATTATAACTCAATTCTATAATGAAACTATTACAAATCTTTGATATAATTTACTAACAATAAAGATAAAAGTTATTCATCCAATTAATTGCATAGGTGAAGTCTACCGTTAGGTCAGACCTAAGTTTGTTTATTTTGTTGCGATAATCGAAATCAATAAACTTAGGCCTGGCTTAAAGTTAGACCTCATTTCTAAAAAGAACAATTATTTCAACCCGTCTGCACTAAATATTAACAAGAAAGATTATCGACTTCTCTCACCTCACTAATAGTCTTAATTCAATTGTTATTTCCTTTTGAAACTTTGATAAGTCTAACAGCTGATTCTTGTCAGCTGAAGGAACATGAGATCGCACTTCGCCCTCTCCGGGGAGCGTCAGGTTGGGAAAGTGGAAGTTATAGCTCTCTGATTGACAAGGGATACTCTAGTATTGACCTCATAACTTCGTACCTTTACTAGAAGGTTTGGAAAATACAAGTATAGGAGGACAGCTTTTTTGAAATTGATACTAGAAGCGAAGTAAAACTTTCATAAAGTTGGAAATTTTTAATGTGTTGAATTTTAATAGACAGGTAAAAGATGTTACAAAAAAAGAATAAACATTACGTTGAAAAGTGAAGGATTAAATATGCTTCAAGACTTCGTAATTTCATAACAAAAAATAGTTTTCAGTTTTATAAGTATAATACAATCAAAATTCTAAACTATCTAGTATACAATTACAAAATTTTTACAGTGAAAAATGTGTTTATGAAAATAATAGTTGGAAGTAATTAATTAATATATTATTGAATAAAACAAACAAAATATGCGACAAGATTGGGAAAATTAACGGCAATATGAAATAATTACTTTAATAAGATTAATCTTAGAGCCTACTCTTATGATTAGAAAAACAGCATATTTTTTGTTATTGTTTTGTGAGTTTGATTTTCATTTTGTCAATTTTTTTTTGTATTTTTCCACCCTCTAACACCCTTAAAATCGAAGTGAAAAACACGTAACAATAATGCAACGTCTTTTCTTATGCCTGCGTGTTTAATGTTTGCATGACTATGACGTCAGAGGGTTTTTCAGTACGATTTTAAGGGTGTTAAAGAATTAAAAAATACGTGAAAAGACTCCAGTTCCTCTATCAAATTATGCAATAAAACAAATTTAAAGTAGATTGTCCAAAACGCTTTTGCAATCGTACAAAAAAGAAAACATTCCAAAATCCTAATTAATATAATAGTATTCTTAATTGTGTATGCGATAGTTTTTTTACAGTATAATATAAATTCCATTTTATTAACGTTTTTTTCTCTACTTAAAGCACATGAATAAGATATTTCTAACGATGTAAACACACACACACACGTTATAAACTAGATAAATGATTGCATGCATAGTTAAAAAGTATCTTGCAATAGTTGTCTAGTTTTTTTTTATCGATCCAATTAGTGTAAACTAGTAGTATTGCATTTATAATATTGATCCATTCAATTATTTGATACTATTATAATACGTTGTTATATAAATACATATCACAATAAGTGCATATGTTGCAAGCCATGTGCTGTGAGAAAATATTTTCTGTTATATTACAGCAAACTCGAGAAATCACATACAATTTTTAATTCAAACCATTTTTTTTTTATTACTTGGTTCAATAAAATTAAATGATAACTATATAAATATTGATAGCAAAAAAATCATTGAAGCAAAATTAATATAGATGAACAGCCCTACGTTTTTAATTCCAAATAAAAATTAGGAAATTCCTCTTTCGGTCGTAATTGTTTTTTAAACTACCCCCTGGCTGACAAAAAAAAAGAACTCTACTTTCCTTGTTATTTTTGCTTCAACATTTTCTCACTCTTACAGTTCAACAAATGCAAGCTTACCACCGAAAGTAGATGAAAGCTGAATTATAAACATAACAAATCCAAGACTTTGCTGGAGAGATTGAAATTCCTAATACAAATCTCTCTACAAAGTTTCAGGTTCAAAACTGAACTAGAAAGTCCAGAAACTTTGCACTTCCGGTGGTAATCTTAAAGTTGTTGAACTGTGTACCTCTTAAACTCATAATATGAACTCCATACATCGAATATACTTGATTATTTTTTTAACTACCCTTTTTACCCCTGTAGCTATATATTTTTACTAAACTCTCAGTATTGAATTTTCAATTTGTTCTTTTATTATAGTCAGTTATTAACAACCTTAAAAAGGAATTTGCATTAAATATTGTAATATAGAAGGAATTTCTTTTTGTTAAAAAATTTGAAAATAACAAAATGTCTGAAAATATTTTAAATGCAATTAACGTGACATAAAATATTGTGCTTGAATGCACCAATGTAAAAATTATTTTTGTGTTGTTTTCTTTTATTATTTTATGTGTTTATGACATGATTCATGTTGTATTGTACAAAAGAAATAAATTAATTGTATTTATTAGTGGTTGTTATAACGTTATGCTGATAATAAGGTTTGAAAAAAAAAAATCAATAACCCTTCTCCCCAAATTGCAATTCATCCTAGAATTTACTTGTGATTGAGGAAACCACGGAAACCTCAGTCAGAATGATCATGCAACATTAGGCGTTATTTTCATTGGTGCTTAGGATTGAACTTACGACCATCACATTATGAATCAGGTGCGCTAACCATTGAATTTGATCTGGTATAAAATGACAATATCGTTTTAAAAGTCATAAAAGGAAAATAGATCATGCCTGCGGTTAGTCTAAACAACGTTACGGTATATCAGCTAGGGTTAACTGCAGAAAGGCGAGACAGTATAAGAGGGGTAACAAAGTACCAGACGCTACCTACTTGTTGATCGCCCCCCTTACATGGTGGAGGCAAACTGGGGCAACTTATAGCACGAGAGTTCATGGTCTACATAGAACCATCAGTGCATGGTAAGATAGCTTATGTAGGCAATGCAATAAAGTAACTGAAGTCCCTTTTTTAACTCGATAATATAAATTTATTAATTATTGTAATGGATTATATAATGAGTCTGTTCGTAAACCCTGCTCGGAGAACACAGAGTAATACACCAGATGAAGCTATACTAGTGCGGAGTGCAGTGTAAATGACGTCACGATTTTTGTTCGTAAACTTGCTTAGAGTATTCCTGAGCAGGGTTTACGAACAGGCCTAATAAATATCGTGTTTTAAAATTAAATTTCATGTTTTCTATAAACACTGTGGGACATTTACAAAGCACTTTAACCCCCACTTTAGCCTCGATTTTTATCCCTGGTGCTAAACATGGTCACTCTAACCCATGGGCTCAACAAGATTAGCCCCTGGTTTAGCACCATCCAACAGGGATAAAAATTGAGTCTATATACAGTGGGGGTTAAAGTGCTTTGTGAATGTCCCCCACAATGTTTTAAATTAACGAAGGAAAGTTTCTAACCTCATCAATTATGACATTATAATTACACCGTTATGTGTGAGAAACCTGCACGTTTCTAGATATTAAATTTCATTCGTAAATCACATACCTAGATGTTTTCGTAAGAAAAATATATCGTATATATTATAGATAAAATTATTAGCATTAATAATTTATTCTTCTTATATTTTTATGCAATTAAAGAGGCTCAAAAAGCGTCTTAATTATATGCTGTAGCCACAGTGTTAAAATTTAATATTTAAGCAAAATATAAGAAATTATAACAATTTAATTATAACTATGGCATAATTATTGTTTATATTCATATTTCTATAAATCTGTAAGGTTTTCTCCATTTTATATTTTCACATAAATTTTCTTTTTATATCTGATATATATATATATATATATTTTATATACAGCATGATGTATATAGATATAATAAATAAAAATAAATTTTTAAAAAATTTATTTTTCTATATACACGTATAAATTGAAAAATAAAGAAAACAACCTTTTTTTCTAACACAATATAAATCAAAAGTGCACTTTCATTTTGTTAAAAAAAAATAGATCGAACTTTACAAAGAAAAAAGTAAAATCGAATACTCTTTAGATAAAATAATATGTTAAAAGCTGTAAGAAAAACTCATCTGATTTTTTTTCCACTAACATTTTCTTTTTTGTTACCCTTTGTAAAGACACGATGTTTCAGATTGCAACATCGTCATTTTCTTTTGTATAACACCACATTCTACTTCTTTCTAACACCAAGTTTCTGCATTTGTTATACAAGAGAATCGTGCTATCATTTTTCACTCGTAAACTATCGTTACGAATGACTTGATTTGACCTAGCTGGGAATACATGCAAAAATTTATTTTTATTATTTCAAAATATGGATTGCATGAGGTTTTTATTATTATTTGTTTTTAAACATGATATTGAAATGTAAAAGCAGAAATCTTACGCTATATCGTTTTAAAGATATAGAAAAATATATTTAAAAATATATATTATTTTCAGAAAACTTTCCCGTATATATGTTTAACCTGTATATTCAAAAGCTATCAGTATCGTGACGATATACTATCGTTTGTCAATATATTATTCTATATATTATGTAACATGAGAGAAATATAAACAAACATCAAAAAAAAAAAAAAGTAAAATCTACAGATAGCTAGGGATCAAAAAAAACTGTCAGGAAAGGTCGAAATCCATGCTCACAAGAAGCTATATAACTTATGCGTTTGTAATTTTAGTAACTGCATGTGACATAATTTATAATATATTTTTCAATGACAATATATTTTAATAAATGCATTTAAATTTGTTCTTATTATTAGTTTTTGATAAAATGTTTTAGTTTTATATAAAAAAATACATCTTTTTGATATAAGATATTTCAAGAATGGAATTTATTTAAACTTTATGTCTTTCTCAATCGGTAAGAAGCCTAGATAGCTCAGTTGGGAGAGCGTTAGACTGAAGATCTAAAGGTCCCCGGTTCAATCCCGGGTCTGGGCATTCTTTTTTATATAAAGTATACAAAATTTAATTTTTTATTTTTTTTCAATGTTGTATTCGCTTTAAGTATTTCAAAACAATTTCAATTTTATTATTTTTTTCGCAATGTTATATATCCATATATAGTACAGTACTGTACAGTACCTCTATACTATGAATGCATGACTGCCATGTGAATGGTAAACATAAAGAGAATTGACATAAAAATAAAACAGTGACTATACTGTTAAAGAAAAAGTTTTATAGCATTCGTATTTTCTTTCTTCTTTCGTACTTTCAATTTTAATTATTTTCTTTTGCGGTTTGTAAACTTTTATTTTTTTCTTTTACTACAAGCACACAACATTCACAACTATTTTATCTCTTACATCACAAAATCATATAAAAAATATTATTATATCTTGGAAGTGTTACATTTTAAATTAATTTTTTCTTATATTTATAGAATTTTGATAGATCGGATTTATGAAATAAAATTAATTGAAGTATAAACCAATCTAGGTCATTCTTATAGTGATTGTGCAAACTTTGCATGGTTATAAATTATCTAGTAAGAATTTATTGGACGTTTATATCGACACCGTAACGTATACATTGAACGTACAGCGAAGTTTGCAGCGTTTATTTTAAAGCAGTAAATTTACTTGCATGCATGTATGGACTGAGAAATATGAGTGGCATGACTGATAAATATAGTGAGAGAGAGAGAGAGAGAGAGAGAGAGAGAGAGAGAGAGAGAGAGAGAGAGAGAGAGAGAGAGAGAGAGAGAGAGAGAGAGAGAGAGAGAGAGAGAGAGAGAGAGAGAGGAGAGAGAGAGAGAATGAATGAATTACGACCAGATTACTTGACCTTTAAATTTTGTAACATGTTAAAATTCATATTTAAAGTTAATTAATGGAAAATTAAGTGCAAATTAATTATAGAATTAATATTATATGCCAGTAAAGACAAGAAAGAAGAAAGAGAGAGAGAGAGAGAATTACGACCAAATTACCTGACCTTTAAATTTTGTAACATGTTAAAACTCATATTTATACTTAATTTAATGGGAAATTAAGTGCAAATTAATTAATATTACAATTTAGAATTATATTCCAGTAAAGACAAGAGAGAAAAACCTATATGGACCTTCAGCAAACTTACTACAATTATTCACTAGGCACACAAATGTTAGCAAAAATAAACAGACATTTCATGACCTAGCATCTAAAATCCTCTTCATCTCTAAGCTTTCATGCAAACCGTAGTGAGCAAACTGAACATCTTACATTTATGTAATAACTTGGCTCTTGTTTGTCTTTTCAGGTACACTCCTTTCCTTATAACATGTCTTGTATACTAGGTTTAACAATTCTGTTCTGAAATTTATTGTGAAAAGTAACCAAGTAACCACATAATGGATGTTTAAAGGCATACAGGCCTCAAAATACAAGTCAGACAGTAATCAAGTGGGTTTAGAGTATATAATCAACATTCGCATAATTTTTTTCCACGCGTGATGCATCTGTGCGAAGTCGCAGTTCAAAGCAAGAAATTTAGTCCTTGATGACGTCACGAAGTCCTTGGTGACGTCACAACTCAATGCTAATCGGTGCTAGCTGTGAGTTGTGACGTCAGCAAGGACTTTCTTTACAGCGCGACTTCGCACAGACGCACCGCGCGCAGGTAAATATAATACGAATGTTGATTATAAACTCGAGCAACACTTAATGTCTGTCTAATTTGTAATTTGAGGCCTGTATACCTTTAATAGAAATTAATTAATATATGAAACATTTATGTATAAAAATATATATTTTTTTAAATATATAGACTTTTTTATTTTTATATTTTCCAATTTTTTATCTTTTCATGGTCAAATTTGTGTTACATTCCTTCTGAAATTAATAGCCAGTAATGTCTATTCGTAAATATAGAGGACATAAAAAGAACCAGGAGATGATGCTGACCGCTGAAATTTTGGCTGATTCTGCCGAGGATACAACAATCTCTATAGCATTGGGAGAGTCACAAAAATGACAAAATTTATATGAAATACTGTACATCACTTGCGAAGTTGAAATATTTTTTTATATTTGTCCAGAAGTATGGGACAACTAATTATGGCAATAGTAATTGTGTTTGATTATTTATCATAATTAATTATGGTGTTGTTATTTCTGTAAAATTATGCTGTGGCAGAGCATTTACATGATGTTACAATGTTAAACAACCAATATGTCCTCTCTAGACGCACGTAGTTCCAGCTGTTACTACCAGGTTCGCACTAACTTTATGACGTCAAATATTACACCATATTAGTATCCTACTTTACAAAGTTTCAACCCAGTGAACTTGCAAACATAGCCACGAACTTTATACTTACAGCTACTTGGAGGGAATATAAATTTAATTGACTGTGTGTAGAGTTTCAACATGTTTAAAAGAAACTCGAGCAATACAGTGCATATTATTTCTGAATTAATAAATTTCATACATTTATTATACTAAAATTAATCAATTTGCTTTATAATAATTAATTATGCAATTGCAAAATAATTTTCTAGGTTATAATCCCACGTGACTTCACTGCAACGCATATTTGCAACGACTTCACAGGAACCTAATGCTCTGCAGCGTGTATTAGTAAAAGTTAATGGAGTATCAACTTCAAAAAATTTTATTGCAGAAATGGATAGAGGGTGCAAAGTTGTGCTACTCTGATTTTTTTCCAGATCTTTTAGAGCCCAGAAAATATTTTTAAAAAATTATTGAAAGTACAGTGAGAGGCGCGTCAAGAGGAATAAAAGGATAGGACCTAAGAGAAACTTGCGTTAAACCTGACCTCGGCAAAAAAATTAGCAATACTTCCTGGCCTCTGAAAAATAAAAAATCAGAGTAACATAATTTTGCACCCTCTATCTATATATGTCCGCAATAAAACATTTTACGGTCAATACTCCATCATGTAGACAGCAAATATTACATTTTTATCGTTTCCATATTTTTTAATTTTTTATTCAGTTCATAGATTTATAAACATTTGTACAGTATATAATATTAACTTAATATTCTCTTCTGCTAATTTATAAAAAAATACATCATTCATATTTTTGTATCCTTACATTGTTTTAATCCGAGTCCTGTAAGTTTTCAGTAAAACACAGCTTTATTTGCACAAATTTAAATATATAAATCTAACGTTAACAGAGAAAATTTTAATTAAATAAATTTATTCATTTAACATGATAATTTAAAATATTATTCTTGTATAATTTTCTTGTTAGGTAAATATACAAAGTTTGAGTATTATTTTAATTAAAAAGCAGACATGGTAAATTATAATGTTATAATGTATTCTTGCAGAAAATTAGTCTGCTTTTTAAGTAAACATTGTTTACCATTTAATATTATGATATTATGTGACTTCTATACAGAAATCCATGTTTCGAAGATTTTTTCATACACTAAGAAGTCAAATTCACGTAGCAGTAAGCTTGCCTTACAAGCACTTCAAAACCTTGCAACATAATAAGAAGCAGGAAAAGTGTAAAAAATTATTTTTTAGAAGTAATTAATAATTAACTAGAATAATTAAATAGATTTTTTTAAGAATTAACATGATGCCAATATCATAAAATTTCGAAATCTTAGTGACAAAATTTCGTCAAATCTGCGAATTAACTTAAAACATGGGGTTGCACGTCTATATAGTGTGACAATATTCAATACCACAATTGCAACCTTTGCTTATTTTATTTTATTTATTAGACTTAATTATATGGCGAGGGTAAGGCAAAAATGCCTTTTCTTACCCCTGACCAGAATATGATACAATAGTGTTACAATATGAATAATTAAGTTCACTACAAATTAAAGCTTACAAACTAGACTCTAATAATTTATTAGCAATTAACATATTACATTGACTTCTACATCACTATGACAATAATATTATTGAGTTCAGTATAATATAATTCAGTTTATAGCACCAGAAAATTGACAAAGGTTTACACACATTGTATTATGCACTTCAAAGTTATATATATTTACTGTATTTCACTGCTTAATGGACAACCTACATGAAATTTTTTTTATTGCAGAAATGAATAGAAATGAATTATGCTACTCTGAATTTTTTCAGATTTTTTTTTGAAACCCAGAACTATTTTTAAATAATTATTGAAAGTCCTGTGATTTCAGTTGGCACCCTGACTTCTTAATAAAAAGGATAGAGACTGGACGCCTATTGACGCCTCCAGGGGGCGTGGCCGCACTTTCAATAATTATTTAAAAATAGTTCTGGGTCTCAAAAAAATGTGAAAAAATTCAGAGTAGCATAATTTGGTACCCTCTATTCATTTCTGCAGTAAATTTTTTCATGTATGTTGTCCATTCAGCTTTCCAAGTTATCATCGATTTAATAAGACTTTGCTAATTTTTGTTTGTAACAAACAAAATGTATTACAAAATATTATTATAATTTTTAATGGAGTACAATAATTAATATTATATAATATTACATTAAAATTATAAAGGCACAAAAAGTGAACTTAATTGAACAATGTCATATAATTGCAATGCATGAATTTTATGTAACTTCCATTTATGTATCATGCAGGATTCTATACAAATTTCTGCTCAATTTAATAATATAATTACATGCAGTAATTAATTTACAAAGTTTACACGTGCCAATGCATTGTAAAGTAAATTGCTATACATGCAGCATTTTAACTCAATATTGCTTTTACTATATTATATAACATATATTTTATGATATATACATAATGTAAACAAATCATTTTAACCTTCTATGCTATAATAGTCAATGTAGTGTATATGACCTATATTAAGTAAACATGCAACTTGTGTTTTGCATATTTAAAATGTTTTATTGAAGAATGCAACAACTATTCCTTTCTGCTTGTAATAATGAATAAAAAAAAAATCAATGTTGTTAATATATTATGTACTTGTTTTAATTAAAATTGTTTACCGAACTTATAATATTTTTTTTTAAATAATGTTATTTTAAAAAAAATAATGGATTATATTCCATGAAATAAAAAAATTAATAATATAAAATTTATAAAGACACGTTTTTCATACATATTTACTTATTTTATTTTTATTTATATTTTTAATTTAGTTTTTCACTTTCAATTTTAATACCACATAAAAAGCTTATATATTAATTTTATTCTATGTTTTAAATGAGCTTAAAAAATAATAAACACAAATTTAAAAGAGGTTTTTTTTTTTCGCAAACACTCTTTTAAATTGGCGAATTTTTTAAAAACTTGTTAATGTTTATGAGTTATTCACAGAAAAAAATCGCAAAGATTTTAATCTAGCAACTTTTAGTTATAAAATTTTATATGTAATTACAGTAATTAATTTCTGAGCTAAAATCACATGGATGACACTAACAAATAATGGTTATAGATAAATAACACCCACTCGTGCATTTATTGATGACATCATTCATCCATTGCCGACCATTCTGACTAAGTTTTCCATGGTTCCCTTAGTTACAACCAGGCAAATGTATTGCTGGACCATACAGGCGCGGATCTAAAACCAAATTTTGGAGGGGGCTGTCTCTATTAGGTCAATGTTAAAAAAAATTAGAGTGGGGAAAATGTCTATATTACCCATGGATGTTAAATTAAAAATTTCGGGGAAGGGGGCTGCAGCCACCTCCCCGTACCATGATCGCTCCGGTTTGGAAGCGAACCACAAAATTTGAAGCAATCAGATTGTCCACGAAAAGCCGTATAATATGCACAATCACTACGTACAGTAAACATGATTATGTTTAATACGGATTCATTGATGACGAATAATGTTGTTCTTATGAGGCATCATCAACAGATACGTATTAAGGTATAACCTGAGAATTTGTCTGTCAAGGTCAAGAGGCGTGGCTATAGTGGCAACACTGTTTGCATTGGAATGCGCATAAATTTTTAGGAGTGGGTGGTGACAACAGTCCTTGAGAACGTTGCCACATTTCTCATCACATATAGGAAACGATCATCGCCACGGTTCAAAATATATGAAAACAATCCAGAAAAATAGTCTAAAAAATTAGGTTTTAGTAAAATAAAAAGTAAAAGAATCTGTTGTATAGTTTTTTTGCAATGCTAATTAACAAATTTAACATTGGAAGGATACAAAATTCTCATTTAAATAAATTAATTATAATTAAACCAACGTTTAAAAAATTCCGAAAAAATTCAGAGCTAATTTGACGATTGTTGTGAGTCCACCAAATTAATTCGAAGAAAATCTGTTGTAGCAAATTTTTCGTCCAAATTTCTCAGGTTAAGCCTTAAATACCGTCATGTGAACGTATTCAATGTCAATTGTGACCATGTAGTACCTCAAATACGTATTTTAATTTTATTTTACGTAGAATTTAATAATGAAATGTTTATCCAAAGCAAATACCACCAGTAGATAAATTTTACATTAAGAACATTAATACGTGACGGATAAATTCTATTTCTTAGTTCAATTATTATCTCTCTTGAAAATGTTTGCTCTACGCTTGACGTTACGGATTACCATGATGTTAAAAAATGTAACAGACAGTCAGTATAGACGTCGTGTAGCTTGCGGCATAGCGTTGTGTAAGCCTTGAATAATGATACCGTTTTATCTCATACCTTTTGAATAGACGTGAAAACCACTAGCAGAAATCTCACGCGTCTGTCTCTGTCTGTCTCTCTCCCTCCCTCTCTCCCCCACTCCGTCTCTCCCTCCCTATGTCTCTCTCTCTCTCCCTCCCTATGTCTCTCTCTCTCTCTCTCTCTCTCTCTCTCTCTCTCTCTCTCTCTCTCTCTCTCTCTCTCTCTCTCTCTCTCTCTCTCTCTCTCTCTCTCTCTCTCTCTCTCTCTCTCTCTCTCTCTCTCTCTCTGTCTCTCAATGTGACATTTAAATTTTAACTTTTATGACAGTGTGTATAATTGACAATGAAAACTTTTCTGATTGACACACTATATAGTCTTCTTTATAATTAAGTCAGTCAGTCTATGATTATTTTATTTTAATACGTCGTCTCAAAGACTAACCAACTTTCAGCTATAAAGCTTCTCTCTATAGCAGTTTGATAGTTCATTAAATTTATAATATTTTGAAATTTATGAATTAAATTGTTAATTTATAATTATAATTATTATTTTTTTAGTTTAAAAGAGAATTAACAAGTAATTAGCATACATTTAAAATTTAAAGCCATAAATTGTAAGTGGCAATATAAATATGATAGTTCTGAATTTAGTCTAAAATTTGAAGGCTCAAGTTAAAGGTAATATTAGTAATTAGCACACATTTAAAATTTAAAGCTATAAATTGTAAGTGCATGGCAATATAAATTTAATAGTTCTGAATTTAGTCTAAAATTTGAAGGCTAAAGTTAAAGGTAATATTGGGTGGTATTCACGAAGAGTTAAGGAGCGTTTTAGGGAGAGAAATTTTAAGAATCGTTTTTTATACCTGTTACCTGGTATAAAAAACGCTTCTTAAAATATCTCTCCCTAAAACGCTCCTTAACTCTTCGTGAATGCCACCCAATATAAATAAGTCCTTTGTTTGTAAAAAAAACTTCATTTTATCTTAATTGAAATTATTAATTAATTTTAATATAAGTGCTTTCACTCTACAATATACTGTATATTATATAAAAATCACTCTTAAACAGAAGTATAACATATAATTATCATGCATGCTATTTTTGCACAACTTATTATTAATCAATTCTAGTGTATAAAAAATGTATAAAATGAATTGGAAATATGGAAAATTAAATAAAAATGTTCATATATTTATATGAAGTTATAAACTTTAATTAGTTTAATTAAGAAAATAAATCTTATAACTTTAAAAAATTGAATTGCTGCAATGCTTTTAACTAATTTCGCAGATTAAAAAAGAAAATTAATTACTAAAAGTATAGAAGCTTTATTTTTTATATTCCATGATTATACAAATTCAGTCTATGCAAATTGTCTATGAGAAAGCCTTAGATATAAAAAAAAAAAATGTATGAATGAAAAGAAATCTACAGAATCTACTTAATTTTAATAATATTTAAATTAATATGCTAATTATTTTCTTTGTTTCATATAAAAATGAGCGTACATATTATAAATATTTTGACTTTAATATAAATCTTTGTCTGCAAGGAACATTAACTTGCAAATGTATTTCAAAGCTGATAAAAATAAGGTGAACGCCAAGTCCTGTGGGTATTTAACAAAAAAATTAAGTAGCACAACAGAAGAAAAATAGGAGAAATTTATAAAATTAAATAACATTATTCAATAATTAATTGATGCATGAAAATTCTATAAATTTATATTATATTACAATTATAATTAACTATACTAATTTCATTTTAATTTTACAATGACAATTTTCTTCCTCACATATGAATATTTAAATTAATAATTCTTTAATTCTTTAAATTTAAAGCAGAAAATATAATGGATGTATTCATAAATCTTACTTATAAACATTATATTATACTGATAGACACGAGTTACACACAATCATATGTATGGGAAATTAATGAACTAATTTCACGAATAAATTTCTATTATAACCATGTGGTTAGTAAAAAATCTGAATATCTTTTTTCGTGAATAATGCTGTCGTGCTTTGTTTTTAAGATACAGGTCTGTTCGTAAACCCTATCCGGTGTACTCTGAGCAAGTTTTCGAACAAAAATGTCGTCATTTGTACTACACTTCTTATCCCACTCTCTGAGCTGGAGAAAGAAAGTGTTCACCGAGCAAGATTTTCGAACAGACTAAGCTATAATTCCACTGGTAAAAGTATGGGAACTTCATATTAAAAATAAAATAGCATTCATATTTAGTACATTTTTCTTATTTACAAAAAAAGAAAAGCCTCTTAGAAATTCTTAAAAAAGGTAAAAAGACGAACAAAAATGTAAGTCTCTATTTAGTTTCTTTTCAGAAAGTTACTAAATAAAAGGACTTATTACAAGAAAAGTGTCTTAAATATTTTATTTCATTGAGAAAACACAGCAAGGCGTCCAAAATGCGACAGATATGACACGTAGCAATATTTCACAAGTTATAGCATGCTTTTCTGTGTTGGAAACGACAACTTTAATAAAAAAAATTTCTTTTATAATAAAATTTAACTAAAGATTACATAATAAAGCACTTTGTTTTTTATAAGAAAGAATATCACAAAGAGAGTTTATTGTGACATAATAATTAATAGCATACATAACTTATTAAATTATGGCTACATTTTTTTAATTAAATTTTCTTTTCTCCTCTAAATTTCCGGTAACTTTATATGACAATATAAAGAATTTAATAAGCCGTATAATAAAAGATGCTAATGAATTATTTTACTAATTAATATAATCATTTATTAGAATGAGTGTAATTTATTTAATACAAAGATATGATCAAGAGCATTGTTTTGTACATGCTTCTTCGTAATTAATTTTTTCATTGAATTTACACTGAAAATAACAAAAATTCTTTTTTATCGTCTTCTTACAAAGGTGTTTCATATAAAATTGACATTTTATGATAGTTTCAGTGTACCTTTAAACCTGAAACCAAAATAATTTGTCATTTTGCCCTTGTCATTTCGCCCTAAGCCAACTATTTTAAGCGGGCTATAGACGCAGCAAGGGTAATAACTAATTAATTATTCAAAGCAACTCCAATTTGGTGCTGTATAACTTGCCCAACCTCATGCAGAGTGCAATGATTTGACTATAATAGATAGATGGAAGAACCCTTTCTGTCTATGCAATTAATAGTAAATACACATTATATTATTTGCTTAAATATTTTGCTATTTAATTTTCATTATTTGTTTTTCCATATATATATAAGCCTTTATGTGTCAATTTGATTTTTTCTATATATTAATGATTAAACACAATATCAAATTGAAAAAAAAAACAAATCAAAAAGAGAATTCTCACTTTTCTTAAATCTACCGTGTGCACCATGTGGATTAACTAATAATTAATTTACTTTTCTTGTGTCTCAGGGGCGGTGAGATGGAACTGGAGGAGCTGTACCGTCACTACTGCGTGCGTCTCAAACATTCACTCTTCCTGGGATGTCTCTTCGTAGCTACCATCTTCTGCTTCGTCGTGCTTCTCGCCCTCGTCATTGTCTGTCAGGTCAGTCTCAACAACCTGGGGAAGGTGGGTAGCATTTAGTCAGTCTCAGCAACCTGTGGGGAAGGGGGTAGCATTTATTCAGTCTCAACAACCTGGGGAAGGGGGGCAGCATTTAGTCAGTCTCAACAACCTGGGGTAGGTCATGGGTAGTCTTTGGAGGGTCAGTATAACCCGAGGAAGTTTGGAGGCTTCAGGAGTAACGTGTATTTTCAGTAATCTTTATTTGACATTATGGACGTGATTTACTAAGGACTTGGCATAGATCTGAAACTCTTCAAGTTTTTTAGTATTAAAATTTAATACCAATTTTCAGCACTAAAATTTTGTACATCTCCATTAAGTTCTTTGTGACTAGCCCGTGAGATCCATAATTATTTGAAAGCTCATTTTCAAGTTTAAATTATTTACAATTTCTTTTATTTTTAATTTTAAGCATTTTTGGTATGACACTTTGTTTTTGTATTTATAAATAAAATTAAAAAAAAAATAGTAAATTAAAAAAAATACTATAGTTTTCTATAATGATTTCCCCCCAGTGAGTATTAAATTATATTCTAGTTCTATTAAACATGCACAGCTAGATTAGTCTATTAGAATAGACTCGTCTAATTTGAAACTTGTGCTAAAATTTGTAATGTCAGTTCTCACTAGCTGGAAATCTCAGAATCATAGGATAGAAAACTTATTTTGCTACGGTCACTTCTAGAATATTTGAGATCGTAAATTCTAATTATAAATTAACCATTAATCAAACTCAGAAGATATTATTATGATACACAACTTTAGTTTCACTCTTTAAGTCTATTTTGGGTTTTAATTAGAATTCAATTAATTTATTCTCCGAATACGTTACAATTTACAGGTACGGAAATGTTATTTATATTTCGAGATAAGCCAAACAATCGCTAGTTGATTTTCTCCAATGTTTGCAAACTTGATTGTTGCAAATTGTAAATAACATTTGGTAGTTAAAAAAGTCATTGTACAGTATTTGAAAAGTCATACATGTGTTGTTTATACCTATTATATATTATATGTTTATACTAATTATTGTAATTAACTACTTTACTTCAATTTTTATAACAAACTCTGTAGGGTATATCTTATAAAATATCATTGTAGTAAAAATAATAAAAAAATGAAGCCCTTTTCTTATATTTCTCATCATTTTTTTATATTTTTAAGAACAATAGTTTAAATTAATTAAACTAATTAATATTTTTGTTTCTTTACATCATTCTTTGTGATATAAATTATCTACAATTAAGAAAAGAGAATTGTAACCACCTGAAATATATTTTATATACAATAAAAATAAATGTTTTGTACACTACTTTTCAAAATAGTTGCATTAGAATAATTTTTATACAGAGTTTAATACGACGTATATAAGTCTACACACAATAACTTCATATCCGTGAGATAATAAATGCATTTAAATTTATTTAAAATTCCCTCCAAAAGTATTGGAAGTGAGAAATTTCTTACCTTCCTATTTGTATTGGAATTTTGAACTCTTCTAGACGAATTTGTAATAAAAGTTCTAACATGTTTGTGAAATTTCAAAACTCAGAAATAAGTAAGAAGGCTAAAACCTCAAACTTCCAGCTACTTCCGGTAGGAATATAAAACAAATAACTGTAAGACTGTAAATGTTCTGAGGGTGAGGGTTTGTTAATTTGTTATCATATTCAGACCAAAAATGTTTTCAGAAATTAGCAAATAATTCTTTAAATTTGCAGTGAATACACAGAAATTCAATCTGCTGTAGCAGCAACTGGTTCAATTGTTTAAATGTTTATATAATTGTGGATGAAATAATTTCTATAATATAAAATGAGGGAAACACACACCTTTTCTCGACTTAATTATTTAATAATATTTATGAATTCGGAAATATTTCCAAGAATTGAAGCAACGCTTTAAATACAAATATTGTATATAAAAAGAGAAGATATACAAAAAGCTGACGATAAAACTCCCAACAATATCTCAAAATAATATAAAATTTTCAAATAAAGCAATACTCTCATTAAAAAAAAAGTTCTTTACAATCAAACGATTTTTTTTGTAAAATCAACATCATTAAAATTTGTTCCACACTCTCACTATCAAAAGAGAAACTCAGTTTTTGATATGAAAGGAAGCTTTGTGGTATGTACAAAAAAATAGTAATATATTTATTTATATAATATCTTTTTGTATCAATATCAAACCTTTTACTTTTTAAAGCGCCTTATATAACGTATTGAATAATATTCAGTTTTTGTATACAACCCTTTTTTGTAAAAAATTTAGTGTTCATCATATGAAAGACAATATAGATATATTTGCAAATAGCCACAAATTTCTAGAACCTTATATAGTTCAACAACTGTATCTCACTATTCATTAGCTCGATGTTGCTTATAGGTTCACTTTCAAACCAAAACAACGTTTTTTAATTATACATTTGTCTACTTGTGTCTGAGGAAACCATGGAAACCTAAGAGAGGATGGTCTTTTTTTATAGGCTGTCAATATCCTCACTGACAAAAAACTATGGTGGTGCCTATATGGAATTTATAGAAAATTGTTGACCACGACCCATTTCGGCGTTAAAGTCGTATATACTTTTATTTAAGAAATGGTGTCATAAAAATTAATTTATTTTTGTACTAAAAAAAAAAATCAATTTTTCAGATATCTAATGTGTTTCATAAATTTCAACAACATATTGCACAATTTTTCCTCCTTTGCATATTTATGGCAATTTCAGGATAAAAACTTTTCGTTATTATATTGTATATTACGAGAAAGTATTAAATTACTTAACAAAGAAACTTTCTATACAATTGCAGTATTTTAAGTTTAATTAATTCCATATAAAACGAAAACCAACAAATAGAAACTTAATATTAACAGTTCTTAAAGTAACTTTAAAGTAATGAATTTAAAATTAAAAATAACTTGTACGACTTCAAATTTATTAAAAAATTGTTTTGTTTCAAAGTAATATGATTATTTTAATATAATAAATTTTAAAGTAGCATTTTAATATGAAATTCACTAACTTAATTTAACCCCTTCTTGAGGACAAAAGTAACTTAGAAACTTAAAAGTAGCAAAATATGAGAAGAAAAATATAATCTCGTGTACTATACGTACCTTTTCTTAATTTAATTTGTTTAAGTAAAAAGTTTTCTTTCAAAAGTTAAATAATATTTTGCACTCTAAGTCATCTCTGTAGGCTCAACAATAACAGAAATTTAATGCAAGTTTCGTCATTATTGTTTTCTTGTATGACGTGTTGTACTAATAAATTTAATGTAAAAAAATATTACTGTATTTTTTTCAAAATGCTAAAGTTATATCTAATATTATGTACTGTTTGTACAGATAAGTTGAAAGGAAAACTAAGAAAATCAAAGAAGAGAATGATTTTGCTTTTAATAGTTTTAGTATTTTGCTCTTATATTTATTTCACAATTTGTAAAAAAAAAAAAAAAAAAAAAAAAAAAAAAAAAATGAAAATTAAGCAATATGCTTATATTTTATTTCACATCTTTATTAAAGATTTAAAAAGAAAAAAAGAAAAAAAAAACTGCAATTTTACGAAGAAATTTTACATCTGATTTATTATAACAAGTTTTATCCTGAGGGTATGAAAAGTTTTCATTGTTGTATTAACGTGACTTTTGCATTATTGGAGTAATATGACATTTGTCACGGTTATGATAGAAATTCTTACACACACAAACACAAGTCTAGCTGGAAGCAATGCTACTGTTTATACAAATTTACTACACTCCCGGAGGTGCTTATTTTTACTTGCATCATGTACCGTAGAATTGACTCATGCCAGCTCATTACTGTATAAATTACTTTTAAGCATTAGATATTTTTTTTAAATAATAAAGTTGTACGAATACGAGGATCCATGGGCTAACTAAATTTTGTCGCTTTTTTTTATGTGCATGTTTATTCAGAAATAAAGCATATTAATATTAGTTTAAAGTATTAGCTTCAAGAAATCATGTAAACCTTAGCAGGAAGCTCGGCACATTCTGTCATGAATGCAGCAGTAATTTGAACCCTGGAAAAGTGGTAAAAAAAAGTACCCAGACCAGGTCAAATCTACGACCTTTTTATGAAATTTAAAGAGTAAAATAAAATATTTCTGCATTAAATATATTTAAATCTAATTTTGCTCTTCCATTTTCGGTCACTTCCGGTAAAAATCTTATTTTTGTGGGACTGTATTGAACCTCGGGTATGTGTGTGGTTTGAGAGAGAGAGAGAGAGAGAGAGAGAGAGAGAGAGAGAGAGAGAGAGAGAGAGAGAGAGAGAGAGAGAGAGAGAGAGAGAGAGAGAGAGAGAGAGAGAGAGAGAGAGAGAGAGAGAGATTATCCCTTTACTTTTCCACTTTCCCATTGACAGACATCACTTTCATAACTAACGTATACATGTAAATTTAGTAAATCCACTTTGAATGGAAACTGCGTGCAAGAATTTATTTATTTATCGGATTAAAAGTGCTTTGATTGCTTTACTATACCGTGATTATTTGATAAATAATGTAGGAGCGCTCTTTTGAAGTATACAATGAATTGCCCATGTAACATATAACGGAAAAACAACGTCACTTTTTGGATGTTTTGGTTTTAAAAATTTTGCGTTGCATATAGAACGTCTATAAAACCTTTTATTAATGTTTCCTAAAATTATGCTTAAATGTGATAAATAAATATCAAGACAGGTCTAAAATTATTTTATTAAATATTTTACCCAATTATTTTTTAATTCTTTAAATATTATTTTAATGAATGACGTACATCGAAAATATGTTTTTCATGCGATATAAAATCGTTCCGAAAATAGCTATATTTATACCTTTTTTAATCGTTTTTATCTCTGCACAGTGAGTTTTTTAACACGCCGCTATAGCCAAAATAATGTAAATAAATAACGTCAGATATAATAATTATCTTTTTTTTTTAAGTTAATATTTAAGTTAACGTAAATATAAATTAAAAAATTTATAACAATTAAATTACCACATTAATTTTCTATAATTTTATCGGGTTAAAAAAATATAGATGTATGTATACTTCTAATAACAGATTCTTCAAAACAATATTAATATTGAAAACTTATTACACAGTAAAATTCAGAAAAAATAATTATTTTATATAATATGTAATGAGAAAAATATTATAAGTCGAGAAAAGTATCGTTAAAATAAAAGATCTCGCGCATATCCAGCCGACCAGCCAAGCAGCATCATGTGTGGGCGTGAGAAAAGACGCCGGACGCCGGAGCTGGCGCGGCGAGGAAACATTAAATTTAATGTGTTTTAACGAAATTTAATTTAAAATTTAACAACCGGCAAAGATGACGAATTCATCTCGCGATCTGATTGGAAGAAAGGGATCATCTGTTGTCTGAATCACTGCTGTTTGGCGAGATGTGACGCCTAAAGACTCCTTTCTTCCTCTAGTCCGCGATATTTTTTCTAGAGATAGGACGTGTGAACAGTGCATTGGGAGTTTTGTTTAATTGAAAGTGTTAATATTTACTGTACCCCAGTACTCATTATTTTAATTTTTAGTTTAAATAAATACCTTTTACAGTGGCCACAAAGTGATATTGAATATAGAATAAATTCAACTTAAATTTACCTTGGAGTACAATTAATGAAAACTAGATCTATGTATGGTGTGCGTAGAATGGCAGTTTAACTGTATTAAATTATTATTATGTACCCCCGGTGTTCAAAAGTTAAGAAACTCCCGTTTTATAATTCATTTTATAAAGGAAATATAGTATTGCAGTGTATACATTTCATATAGAGTGCAATATTGATGTCATTTTTAAAGTGATTACTGACATGACGTGTTTGTGTAATATTTTTAATAGCACAGCAGAAACAAGTTTCGGTGAGTAACTAGAATTTACTTATAATTTGCAAAAATCATTTGCCTCTATTGCTTAAAAAAATATTAGTTGTAGAGCGTTTATAATTTTTATAAATGCAAATTATTATTTAATATAATAATTTTCAATTAATATCAACAAACGACGAGCTAAACGAGCCGAATATTCAAGAAAATATTTTTGGCGGCAAGAAAAAAAAATTCCCCCCCCTCCAAAGTTAATTTGGTTGCAGAACAGGTTTTTATTGGCTGTTTTGCACGACGTTTCCGCAACGGAAACATACCGGTCCTAGGAAACCTCTTGAATCCGTATTTTGATCACCGATATAAAACGGATCCGAAGATGGATTAAATCCGTTGTTGTAACATATCCTTGTTACATGGGTGGTAATTCTAATGAATGAAATATTTTAAAATGTTAATTTCATCAATTTATTTACTGAACAGTTTAATTATCAAAGTGTTCTATAAAATCAATTGACTTTGATTTTAATATAATATATGATAATTTAGTTAGTAAAATTATCGTATTAAGCTATTAATTATTAATAAATCACATACAAAATCAATTTAATTAAATTCCTTATCTCATGTTTATTATCGTACAAGATTAAGATAATCGGGAACTTGGAGCAGGTTATTGACTTGCAATCAAAAGGTCATGTGTTCGTTCCCAGACACAGCTAGAATGTATCCACATGATGCTGCGAATAATCAGAGATTGTATATTATATTAATTATTAATGAAATTAAAGCTCTCTAGTTTAATAAAGAACATTTACATCTGAAATTTAATATAATAACATTCTTCATTAATGACCGACCATCTTGACTGCAGTTTCCATTATTCCCTCAGTCACAACTATACGTAAATATGCATTTTTTTATTGCAGAAATGAAGAGAAGGTGCAAAGTCTCTAATTTTTTTTCCTTCCGATTTTTTAGAGCTCAGAAACTATTTTTAAAGACTTGAAAATACAGAGAGAGGTGTCACTTCTTAATAAAAGGATCTAAAAGAAACGTGGGTTCAAAACCGACCTCAGTAAAACTTTTAAACAATACTTCCTGGTCTCTAAAAAAATCTGAAAAAGGTCAGGATGCCCTCTATATCATTTCTTCAATAAAAACAATTTCATGCAGGTTGCCCACACTGAAGTGTATTTTTAAGCTCACAAAATTCTTAACGTTGAAATAAAAAAGAAGTACTTGTGATCAGTATTGGGTAAAAATAAACAACAACACACACAATCTTACGCTCACTGAAATCTTATTTCATATTTTTTTACTGTAAGTACTTGGAGAAAAGCTTAGGCTGAAAGCATGCAGTATAAAATCACCGTGGGAGAAAAATGCTTATTTCCAGCTGCGGTCGATACGTGGTTTCTTATACTGAGAATTGTTATATCCTTCATCCGTGTTATGTACGTGGAATTATTTATCTTTATAATTTTCCACCTCCGCAACTTATATCAGATAAAATGTTTAGTAATTTATTTTATATGAGATAAAAGCATTATTATGTTAAATTTAGGTCAATATTTTAAACATGTTTACTAAAGATAAAGCAGCAATAATGAAAATTATACTTATTTGAGATTAGTGAATAATATGTTCATGAAATAATTTAATTCTCACGCCAGCTGGAGAGAAAGAGAGGAGGACCATGTGTTCAAATATTTTATAAATCAACTTTTAATTTAAAAATTTCAAAAGTCTATATGACGAGGGTTATTTAAAAAAGCTTGCACTATTTTTTTTTTAATTGAAATTTCTAAATTATAAAACATATATGCTATTTTTTGTTCGTGAATTTTAAATTCTATTTCTGTTTATCATTAACTTCTTAATTGTAATATAGAATTTTTTCCGATGCCATGCATACATTTTTTTTTCAAAAATAATTTTTTTGTGGAGTTTAATTTTTTTATAGACTTTAATTCTTAATTGGTGTAGTAAATTAATTTTACAACATTTTTATTCCTTAATTTTTAGTACTTATAACATTTTATATTATGCATCATTATTTACAATTACAATAGTAAGTGTGCTACTCTTCACGTTAATTCTCCTGTCACCACCCTCTCTATGTTCCAGGACTCTTGCCTGGCCCAGACTCTACCCCTGGCTGGACTCCTGCTGATCCTGGTAACCGTGTTCGCCGCGGCCCAGTTCCCCGCCATGCAGTCCTCGCCCCGCGTCTCCAACGTGGCCGCCCTCCTGGTCTGCGTCACTGCCACCGCGGTCATCTTCTTGTTGGTCGGGCGGGCAGGCACTCCAGGACGCACCCTGCCGCTCTTCGCACTCCTGCTGGCCGTGCACACCATGTTGCCGCTACCTCGTAGAGCCTCGCTGGTCCTAGCCGCTGTCATCACAGTAGCACATGTCATTGTGGCCATCATTTTACCACCTGATGGACCGCTAGCACCGTCAGCGTCACAGGTATGATGAATTTTCTAACGTTTAAAATAACAGAGATATCAGTGTTTTATGGCCAGAAATATCTTCAAAATTTCAGAGTTTTGCGGTATCTGAACGTGGTGCCGCTAGTGTAGCGTATCACACAGATCTTAGATTACCTGTAGACTCTTATATGGCACCTAGCTTCGAGACTGTTTAACAGTATGTCTGGATGGGATAAAGCAGTTGAATATATACAAGTAAACTATAACAGTATAAGATCTGTCATACTGTATTACTTATGCACTAGCGGCACCACGACTAATTTGACTGTAGTTGAATATTGTCATCCTAAACCAACCAAAACAAGCCCAAAACCTAATCTTTTGACGTTCTCTTTCCTAAAAAATACTATTATGTCCTTAGCTAAAAATTAAGAAAATTATAATGGACTTCAGGAAAGATTTAAGAAGTGATTATTTTACCTGTTACTTTGTATGAAAAACTCTTCTTAATTTAAAATCATACAGGCCTCAAATTACAAATTACATGAACACAAAATGTTGTTTGAGTATTTTGAGTAGATAATCAACATTCGCATTATTTTTCTCAATGCACGGTGCAGGCGTGCAAAGTTGCGGGGCAAAGTAAGATATTTAGTCCTTGATGACGTTAGCAAGGACCTTCTTTGCAGCACAATTAAAACTTCGCACCGTCACACCGCGTGAAAATGCGAATGTTGATTATAAATTATAAACTCGAGCAACACTTGGTGTCTTTTTAATTTGTAATTTGAGGCCTTTATCTCCTTAAATCTCTCGCTAACGCTTGCTGAATCTCTAAATAATTTCTAATATTAAATAATTTCATCTTCAATAAGACATAAAACCTCGAATTTTTTCATCTGAAGTATGCAGTCATCTGATTATTATTTTCATCTGTAAAAAGACGAATATATACGTTTAAAGAGGTAATTTGTTTCCAACTCCGGAGCTATTTTGAAACTCTTTTGAGAATTGTTGCTTGAAAAACATATATTTTCGAACTCACTACAGCTACAATACGGTGATGAATAATAAATTATGTCCTATTCACGCGTAAATTTGAATAATAAAGAAAATCGTGATAAATTGTAAGCAAAAACTCTGAATTCTGTGTCGTTGTACAAGGTATTGAGGGTAATTACATTTACTAGGGAAATGATGAAAATAGATGGAAATTTTCATTCATGGCATGTTCGTTCATGTTCTAAATTTGCAGAGGTTTTAATTTTATTTCAAGTCTAAATGTAGAACACAGAAAGCTTGACTTTAATAGCAACAGGAAAGAGGTTTTGGATTAGAAAAATTTACACTACTTTATATTAATTCCAGATTTTGTACGTACATAAATATATGAAGATTTAATTTAAATATTATATAACAAAAAATTCTTAAGGTAGAGATAACGTCGGTCAGCTGTTTTTTTAGCTCCATTTGATTAACATGTAAACCTTAGCAAATTCACAAAAATTCTGAAATATTTTTGAGAGGCAGATATTAGTGCCTAAAAGTCATAGAAAAAATTTCAAAACGATTTAACGAGCCGATTTTTTTTTAATAATTTATTTAATTTTCAACATAGGGCTTTCCCATGGAGAGACAAACTAAAAAATTAATTAAAAAAAATCGGCTCGTTAAAATGTTTTAAAAATGTTTCTATGGCATTTAGGCACTAATATCTGCCTCTCAAAAAAAATCAGAATTTTTGTGAATTTGCTAAGGCTTACATGTTAATCAAATGGAGCTAATAAAACATCAGCTGACCGACTTTATCTTTACCTTCAATATAGATTTAAAAAAATGAATTCACTTTAAATTTATATTTATAATGTTTATTAGAACGTCTCATTAATCAGGTATTTAATTACAGTTTGAAAGTTTTAAATATATTATTATATTTAAATATTACGTCATACAGTACACAAGATCTAACATAAATTGTCTTTCTTTAAGTATCTATTAAAAATTAAGTATAAATTTTAATAAAAAATATATCACCATACGTATATATAATGTATATAATGCAAACACCATTGACTGTCTGTCATAGCAGCGGTGTTATAAATTTCAAAGTCAATATCTTGACTTTAAATATTATCTCTAGCAGTTAAAAAATTCAGTATCTGCTGGGAATTAAAACATGTTTTTGATCTCGAAAACAAAATAATTACAAACTATGAGTTTCTAAGCTGATCTAGTTTTACTAAGTTTAAACTTAGAAGGACCGAGTAGCCTTTTTACAAACATTGATTTCACGGACTCTAATTTGTTGAGTATAGCTACAGGGACTACTTTTAAATTGCTAATGCTTAATTGCGGTGGTTTTTATATATAGTTCTGTTATTTAATCCCAATTTAATTGGGTGTCATTGTTCAATGGCCAGTTCCATGAAACCAGCTTGTTGAAGAGTCTATTAAACCTTCTACGATGAATCCTTTCATGGAAAATAATAATGATCAAGGCCCTAAAACAACCTGAATCCAACGAAGAATTAAATTAAAATTTTAAATTCTATTGTCAAAAAGTACGAAGAATTCAAAAAAATATATCATCAGGAGCGGATAGCCCCCCCCCCCACCTACCCGAAATTTTGGATTTAACATTGGCAATATAGGCATTTTCCCCGTTCCATTTTTTTTAACACAGTAAAAGATGGCCTTCCCCGAAATTCGATTCTATCTGTATGATAACAACATAAACAGATTAAAAAAGAGCAGCGAGAACATAAATCTGATCGACACGATAAAACGACACAAAAATGCATCATGTGTCGATTTCCCTCGGGTCCTCTCGAGGAATAAATTCTGACGAGACAAAAAATGTAATAAAAATACAACATTTCAAATAAATGGATATATTTATGTTGAAGAATAACTTCCATTTTACGACATAAATGTACAAATTTGTTTCATTTATTAACAGCAGATGTGTTTGTTTTTAATCCTGTACAGTTTGCATCATAAAATTCAAATAAATAACATGTACATAAATAAATTTGTAATTAGTAATTTCAATTCATGTTTTTTGTTTTTTAATAATATTAAAAAAGTAATCATTACTTTTAATTTTACATTTTATTCCTAAGAGAGTGCGTATACACGATAAATAAATTGGAGTATTGTTTTTAACTCAGCAATTGTCAAAGCTGACAGAATATTTCAGAATTTAAAAATATCATTATAATATTAACCCTATTAAGACGGAAAGGTCATTTTGATCCTTTTAAGAAAGAGAAAAGGTGTAAAAGAATGTCCCAAAAATCTTTAAAAAATAATAATTCTTGGGTAGATGGCAACGTATTTCGCAAAAAAATAATAAAATAAACTTAAAAAAATTGTATGGGTATTCACTATAACAGGGATTTTTTTTGTGATGCGTGGGACAAAATTAGAGCTTGGTAATGCTTATGTAAAGGTGATTTTTTGAGCGATGTCGAGTGGGGCTTGGCGGGACTAGGAAAGCGCACTTACTTTAATTTCATATGGTGGTCATGCTGGCGATAAAATCGTTCCCCATGAGGAAATTCCGAGCCTCTGATTGGCTGCAGCTCCATGGAAATGCACCTTTAACGTGACGTCATTTGCAGGTTGCTGCGGACGCCCTGCTCCTCCTGAGCGCCAGCGCCACGGGTCTGTACTACCGCGAGATGACGGAGGCGGCACACGAGCGGACCTTCGTGGGAACACGCACGTGCATCGAGTCACGTGTCAAGCTCGAGTGCGAGAAGGAGCAGCAAGAACAGCTGTTACTCAGCGTCATCCCGGCCTACATCGCGGCGGAGGTAAGTTTTTTTTTTTTACAGGAATACAACCCCAAGAGCTTACAGCTCGCAGCGAGGTAACGGGTATAAGGTAGGGAAAGGATGGTGGCCACGGCCTGATACGTGTCCCAGCATTAGCTGAGTGAGGCTGAGGGAACCGATGAAAATCTCAGTCAGAACGGACACCTATATTTTTATCAATGGACCAAAGTGGTGTCCAAAGCCTAGGGACCCGCACACAAGTGCATCACTGTACTGGGTGTAATATGTTACAGGCGGCTTGATCTTGATACCTTGATCGCAGTGAAATCCAAATTTCGCAGCGCTATGTTATCAGCGATAAACGGGGCAGGGTGTGTTTTGGCGAGAGGCCCCCCTGTACCATTATTTTTTAATCATGTTAATTAACATTGATTCTTGTACTAAAATAGCGATTTCTTATGCTAAATTATTCTATTAAAAAAA
Organism: Siphlonurus alternatus; assembly: GCA_949825025.1. Lineage (NCBI taxonomy): Eukaryota > Metazoa > Arthropoda > Insecta > Ephemeroptera > Siphlonuridae > Siphlonurus > Siphlonurus alternatus. The sequence goes on along the minus strand of OX463783.1, from coordinate 11,420,570 downwards.
AAATCATGAATATGAACCATACAGAAATGACGTTTTTTGGTTCAGTTTACGATTTGCAAACAGCGCTCTAATTGGCTAAAACTTGGCTTCGGCACGTTCCTGATATGCACTGGTTTTACCTGGGTCTAGACTGTCTAGAATACTCAGCGCAAGACGAAAAATGCATTGCTTAGATTGTCATATTAAAATTTTAACTCGGCGTGAGCTGAATTTTCACGACTTGTAACTCACGAAAACTCGTAAATCGAGCAATGACAATCGAGTTGAAGATTGATGAATGCGCATTTTCTGCAAATTCATATGGAGGCCATGTTGAATGGAAACTGCAGTGATATGTATAGGGAGTATACAATGGAGTACCGACCTCAAATTTTTTTATTGCAGAAATGGATAGAGGGTGCAGAAATATGCTACTCTGAATTTTTTCAAATTTTTCTGAGACCGGGAAGTATTTTTAAAAAATTATTGAAAGTTCATTTTGATGACGTCACGAAGCGCCTCTCCTTAAGAAAAGAATAGGACATGAACGCCCGTGACGTCATAAAACGGACTTTCATTAATTTTTTAAAAATACTTCAAATCTCAGAAAAATCTGAAATAATTCAGAGTAGCATATTTTTGCATTTCTGCAATAAAAAAATTTGAGGTCAGTCCTTCATTATTGGAATTAAACTTCATCACTATTTTGTAGTAATTAATATTATAACATAACTAATATTAAATTATTTGATATACTGTTACTTTACTACGAAATGTTATCTATAATATTAAGTCATTAACACTTTAGATTTAATTAATGAGATAAATAGTTTGTTGTTCTTACGTAAAGTATAATGCTATAAAAGGGTCTGAGTTAATCTGAATTTCTGAATGCTAAATTGTAGACTTCAAATACGACGAAAAAAGTGCGTTCTGTACTTTGATGTCATTACAGATTAAACTTTTGTTTACCTAAAACTTTAGATATAGGGGGAGTATACAGTATCCGAATATTGCAAATGAGGGTGCCCTTAGAAATTTTATTTTCTAAAGTTTAGAAAGTAAATTTTGTCTTCATTGATCCAGGGTTAATTACTTAAAAATTTTAATATACAATAGTTATAATATCCTTATCATAATATAATTTTAAATACAAAGAATTAATTTTATAAACTAACGTTAATATAGTGAAATTATAGCAATGATGTAAAATTTTAACTCTAATTACAATTATACATCTTAAACAAATCTAAAAAATACAATGAGACTAAATTTGTGCGTTTTTTATGCGTTTCATTATTTTATTTATTGACTTTTTTTATGTTACTTTATGTTTATGCAAACTCTTGACAATAATATTATCATAAAATACCATGATATATTTATATTCGGAGATTCAATTTAAAGCTCTGCTATATATCTTTATTTGTTCTTAACGGAGAAATTTGTAAATAAACTGAACTTTTCACTTAATTTGTTTATTATTTTGTTTCTTTGTTTTCTTCGTGAATTCATAAACAACGAGTCAGAGGCAGAGAGAGAGAGAGAGAGAGAGAGAGAGAGAGAGAGAGAGAGAGAGAGAGAGAGAGAGAGAGAGAGAGAGAGAGAGAGAGAGGATAAGAGAATATTCCACAACAGTTCAAATTGAATTTAACACAGTGATCCAAATAACAAAATTATAACATGTTTAACTTTTTAAACAGCATTAAAGAACTTGTAAATATAATGTTCGTACACAATAATGAACAACATTTTTGACTTTCATTTTTTTTTTTTTCTTATAAAATTTAAGTTAATATCAAACAATATAAAATACTACACAAGCATGCATCAAAATTGAAAAAGAATCAACCATATGGAACAAATTTAATGAACTTTTTATTTTATGCATGACATATTTTGAGACTTAAGTACATAAATTGTTTAGAAAAGAATTATATAGCATTCCTTGCAAAACATTTAACTTTACAGTATAAAATTTTTGTCTCACATAAACGTCAATAAAAGATTTTTAAAAAATCTGCTTAATTTTTTTTTATCTTATTTAAATGCAAATCATTTTATTGAAGACATTTTTTTTTCGTTAATGCTTGATTAAATATTAAAATAGCTTAAAAATATAAAAGTTTTTTTATTTCTTATGGTGAATGCGTATATAGAAAGTATAAGAGGCATCGAAGAGAAAGTAATAAAATGCTTGAATCTTCAATGACTGATGAGCAAGGAATAATAAACAAAACAGGTAAGAAAATAAAACATAAAAAAATGGGATGTTTATTTGATAATGGCTTTATCAGATTGCACACTATCTTCATTATAAAATGTCCATGATAATAAATTCCTGCGTAGCCTCCATAAACTGGAGATTCACAAGGCTGCACAGACATTTTATATTGGAAAGAGTGTATATGTTCTTCAAGTTGAAACTAACTTGAAAATAATGACAGAAATATTTAACAATGCACGTAGGATTAAAAAATAATAATAAGGTGCATTCACATGGCAATTTTTATCAGGCGACGTGAAGCGAATAATGCGCACTTGCTGTAACATCCACTGGCGGCCATATATTTGGCGATTAAAAAAAGAGCATCGTAATTAAACGTGATATTCGCCACCGCAACCGCAGCTTGTACGTCAAAATCGCGTTGCATCGCCGTCATCGCCATGTGGATGTGCCTTTAAAAGGGTTATTTACATTTAAAAAAAAAATGCAAGAATTTAGAGTGCAAAAATGAACAAAAATTTTGTGCAGTTTTGTGTGAATATAAAATTATAAATTATACTGAAATCACTGAAAATTACTGTCTGTATTTTATCGCCTTTAAGTTAGGCAACTTTCTCTACATAAAAGTAAAAACAGTTGCATACGTTACAGGGAAATGTACTCGTATAACCAAGCATGCTGGTGATCAGGAAAAGTTGAATTTTATTAAAAATGTGAAACTTACGTTTTTCGTTTATGAGTTTTTCAAACTCTTGGGGTGTATTGTAAAATTCTATTTTATATTTTTTTAAATTAAAAATCCTGCTCATACACACAATAATCAATGTTTGTATTTTAGTATGCAATGTTTGGAAATTTACAACTAAAGAAATTGAATTATTGACAGAACTGTAAAACTATCATAATTGAAATTTTTTCATCCTTAAAACGTCCAAACCTAATATTTTAACATATTTTACTGCAAAAATTTTACCCTCTAAATGTCGAAACGTATTATTTTTTTTAATATTTCATCCTCAATAAGACATAATTTCATCTTTTTACATCTGAATTATAACACAAGAGGTTGAATATAATTTTCAAACTGGGGAAAAAATACTTAATTAATAATGACGAATTTTCATTTTAAGTCAGGTAGTATTAAAATTTGCTATTTTATTTATTTCAGTGTAGATATTTACAAGTTACATCTTGTTTCTAGCTGTCATGGTCTCAAAAATATATCAGTAATATCAATCACTTGGAATGTAAAAAATCATGTGATGAGACGGTAGAAAAAGAGGATCAAATGCCCCAATGGAATTCTTTACTAAATGCGAACAAAAGAAAGTTGTCGTTCTATCTCGTAACTTCAATAATTATTCACGATTTTCAACCACAAATCTTTGGGAACAAATTGACATTTTTTTTTTAATTATTACAATCACTCTCTTTTAAACATTTAAGTGAAGTTTTTACGTTTAATTTATTTTTTATAATGTTATACACATAATATATATATATATATATATATATATATAATGTTAGAAATGACTAATTTAATATTTGTCGTAAATTTTCTACAGCAAAATTGTCGGTATGAAAATAATTAAGGATTTGCAATAATGAATAAATCTTCGATAAAGATTTTAGCTGCAATTAAATTAAACTTGGATTAAAAGGAAAATAAGAAATGTAATATAAATTTATACATGCCATTACAAATATGATATAAAAAAGTAATTCTATTTTCAGATGAATTAAATTATTGACATACTATATGGTTACTAATATAATATTATATAATTTAATTTTATCTCTTTATATATACGTGCATAAATTTAATTTCATCGTGCTTTTAGTGTTGTATACATATTACTTAGTTAGATAGCTGAAGTGCAGTATAAAATGAACTCTTTTTCTTTTTTAAAGCACGTCTTTGCAAACATAAAACTGAATTTTCTTACTAAAATTACTTCAAGGTTTTCTGTATTAAATTTCTTATAAATGTAATAAACAGAGAACTGTCTGATTGTAAAAATTTTTACTGTCAGTATTGCATTCTAAATACAATTCTCAACGTTTTCATCAAAGGCGCAACTCGAGAATTAACTTGTCCTCTCATTTGCTCATAAAAATTTGCACTCCGACAATAAAAATTTATTGTTTAACACACAAATAATTCATAAATTCAGATTAATTTCTTGAAATTTTATTAACATTTAGCTTCTTCTTCTTCTTCTTTGCGTTCTTGGAAACTTGGAACAAGCCTGCAGAGGGCTATACGTCCACGTACAAAGTAAAATTTGAATAATTGTATAACTTAACTGTTTTGGTAGGGTCTTGTAGGGATAATGGATGAACAATGGATAGGATGATTATGGGATGTATGGTGAAGATGGAAGTGGTACCTATGCCCACCACGTTTTACCGTGGAACAAACAAAACCACATAAGGAATTAACATTTGGCAAATTTTTTAATTTTTTGTATCATAATCAAATGTATACACTTAAAATATAACCATAAAAGCTAAATAAAACTTCATAATAAAGTTAAATATAATTTGATGCAACTGTAATGTAATAAAAGAACATTTGTAAGTACAAGCTTCAGTTTTCTCATTAAAACTGCTGGAAACTCGGAAAATGTAAAGAAAGTAACATTTAAGAAAGAAATTAATTTTACTCGAACCTTGAACATTTTAAATCAAATTAAACTTACACAATAATACATAACAAGTTCTAGAATGGTTGAAAATAACATTTTATGCTCTTATTGCTTTTCCTGCAACTGGAATTCAATTATGGATAAACCTTTTTTATTTGCACCAAACCAATCTATTACTGATTGTATTTGTTGAAAATGTTGAGTGATATTATTTATAAGGTGTCACGGTACAAAGCAATTTAATTTTCACTTGAAAAAACACGACACAATACTGTTAATATAGCATCAGTCATATTAATTCTTTTTTACAATATACACCATTAACCCAATATTTATACCAGGGTCTTTCTTGTTCAATGCAGTATCAAGTAAGGGGTTGAGAGGATGGGGTTAAAAGGCCTCCTAAATTCCTATACTAAAATTGTTTAAACTGTTATTTTTAAATACGTTACTTGTAAGATTAATAATTTGTCATACATTTTTAACAGTCTTTTAACCCGATTCAAAAGGTGTATTATATAGGACAGGTTATTTGTAAGCTTGGAATTAAGTGCATGGGAAAAAACATTATTTTTCCTTGCATATTATTGATATTATTATTTGAGGCTTATAAAAACATATATCATATCTGCCTATGTTGCATAATCATTACTATAATATCATTAGAAATAAGCACATTAGGATGATAAATTTTTTTCCTATTTTAAGGCGAGATTCAAGGTGGACATTTATTAATTACTTGAGTGTACGGTTATTATTGTTATAACTATTATCTTTTTATTTTTTTTTTTAATATGCTTTAAATAAATTAAATGCAAACTCTAAATTAAATAGAACTATACATGGCAGTTAATTAATACTAATTTATTGTATTGTATGTAATTTCTAATTTTAATTCGTTGTGTTTATCTGTAAAATAGACAAAATTTAAATATTTCTACAGCTTTAAATAAAATTATTAACTTTATTAAGCATCTGTTAAATAATTATTATTTTTTTTTATAATAAAACGATTGCTTTTAAAAAAATGTAAATGTTATTAATGCACGCTGGTTTAATATATTATAATTTATGATCAAAAATCATACAAACATTTTTCTAATTGCTACATCCTTGAAATTCTTTCATATACATTTAGTAAAATATGCTTACATCATTTTATAAATAACATCCGTTATACATATAAAAAACATTTTGACAAATACATTTTCCTGTATTTCACTGAAAACATATTTTTGCCAGTGCTTTTAATGCCTGATAGAAGCTTGCTCGTTCGCTGGAGGTAAAATTGAATTTAAAATGCCAACTTCCTTCCTTGCTTACAGACGTATATTATTATACATATATATGGTTGAGGTTTTTCACATTTCTCCAGAGACGGCGAACACATTAATGTTGTACACGAAATAGGTTGGAATTTTACACTTCCAGTGTGCATATACGTGTATATTATATCATATAATTTTGGTACAGTTGTTGACCATGAAATTTTCCCTTTCCAACAGATGGCAGTAGCATCAATGTGATATTTGAACGATATATTGACGCTATTTTGATCTCGTGATAACGGAAATTTTCAATGGTGAGAAGTGTACTGTACCTAAAAAAAATTTTTTTTTTAGGAATTATGAATTTTAGTGTATATTATAATCAATTCATTTTCATAATTAATGACGGAGGCTTCAAGTCAGTTGATTTTTGCGGTGTTCCCACTTTCTTATCCAAACCTATGTATCGAAATTGCTTTTTTGACATGATAAAAGACATTTTTAGAGAAAAATAGGCTCTCAATTCATTATCAGAAGACCCATAAATAGAGGAAAGGGGGGAGGGGGTGATGGTTGCAAATTAATATATTTAATAGTTACTAAACAAATCAAATTTTCTAACAAGGTGGCTTATCATGGAGAAAATTTTCACACCGAGAAACACTTGAAGCCATTTCTCAAAAAATATATTTAAAGGCATTTATTTATTATTGAACCTCAAAACTTAACCATAAAACAATTGAATTGCATAAAATAAATATTATGTTATACACTTAGCATTTATTCTGATTTTTCCCAATACGAGAAGCAGATTTTATTCAATGTACAATTTTAATTACCACGCCCCCTTTTGTCGTAAAAATTTGTATTCCTTTTCTGTTTCATAAGTACTGACGCTGACAGCGGGCATGTCATGGTACTCATTTTTAATACATAGCATCTTAATTAATTAATAACCATTACATATTATATAATTTTTCGATTACGTTGCGAGGCTATTGTGAAAAAGCAGAGGTAACTATCGTCGCGTCCCGAGGTGTAAGAAGTAGCTTTCCATGATATCCTGTATATCAGCTGTTTTCCTGCAGAAGCCTCTCAAGTGCTTCATGTGATATAGCACTTTACTGTGAAGATATCAGCAGCAGAATATATCAAATTTATTCTGCTTTTTATTTTTAGCTCTTAACCCAAATATTTTTTATCGATGTGAAAATATTATAATCTTATTTATTTGCATAAAAATATAAACAGGTCAATGTAAAAATAAAACTACATTTTTCCGTACAAAGATATTGAATACATCTTCATAGACACACATTTTTATAGTTCAATGACCTTACTCTACAGGTTGTATTTTTTCACCTCATTTCTTGAAAATTCAAAACCTTTGACGGGTTTATATTATCTGTCTGTAGGTATGTTCGTAAATGAATCAATGGGGAATTTATTTATTCATTTATTTTTTTCAGATGCTCTATGCCTTCAAACTAAATGTCCCAAAACAAAAAAGTTTCAATTTTCAAAATTGAAGCCATGGATATTTTTTAAAGATCTTCCTTCTTTTGAATATAGTGCCAAAACATGACGTAGAAACTGCCTTGCAGCGAAATTTTCAAGAAATAAATTTACATTTTCGATTATCATTCTTAAAGTAAACTGATATTAGGGACAAAACTATTAATACTAGGGTAGAAAAGCCCGCTGATTTCGATCGTGTTACTCAAATTTATTGCCAACCACTCCTTGACTCTCAAACTATGATATCAGGCAGTTGTTGTGTGTTAACTAGGGAGTTTCTACGTCACAGTTTTCAGGTTTGCGCGCGGGTTGCATACTTTGCCCCTTATTCTAATCATACCTTTATATAGAGTCTCTAAATTTGAGTTAAAAAACTTGGAACTTAAGTCAAACTTATTGTTAACATGTCATGCTATCATATTATAGTAGTTAAATTAAAATTTAAGTTGTAAGAGAATTCCCCATTCATGAATCAATAATCAGATGAAATTTATCATAAGGAAAATAAAAAAATCTATTATCATCTGATTGTGCATTTATTCGAACAGACCTATACGTATATAACTTCATTAATTGTCAAACTTCAAATTCAATATTTTAAATGGAACGATGCAAAAATCTTAAAAATCTGGAATGACGAAATTTGCATGGCCCTCTAAAAATTCCAAATCTCTTAATAGCTTCAGCAAATCAGACAAACGTTCGCGCTGTCCCGAGGTGTATCTCGTATGCTTGGAATCATTTTACATTGTTGAACTTTAGTTCAAGCCTTACATTATTGCGGGGGGAGTACAGGTATGATGCATGGTTTTGTGTATGATACATACATGATACGTAATTATATTAATTAAATGGATGATTCATATGGCTTCATGTAGTTTTCTGTACATAAATTTGAAAATTATTTATATTAAATTTCAGTTGCATTTTTAGTAATAAACAAGCTAATTAAATATAGTATAAAATTAATACTCAACCTAACAAGGGTTTTTAATTATTTTATTTTAACCAAACCAACGAATTTTTGTCATTAATATGTTCATCATTATTATTCCTTTTGAATTCTAATGTGAGCTCAAACTATCATGAATTTACCTAAAATTTAGAATAAAAGTGTTGATCAGTTGTTTTTAGATAATCTTATGTCATCCCAAAGCGTTATTACTTTAAATTTACTATAAATTACACAGTTTAAATTTTTTTTTTTTTTTCTTTTTTAAGAAATTTCTTTTCTAAGGTTTCAATTTTTAACCTTTTTTTCAGTCCATCTTACTAACTATATATGCATTGATAAAGTTAAAGGTGACTATCTTACCTAGGTTTTTTCTCGGTTTCCTTAGTAAATATTTTTTAGTCAAACCATGATTGTTTACTTCGCATCCCATTTATTTAACGTTTTCTAAAGAATGAAAGTATTAAGTATTAGTTTTCTTCCTTTTTTTTAATTTTTTTCTCAAAGATTTTTTTTTTTTTTGTAAATAATAAGTTCGCTTACATCATTATACGACAACCTGTATTACATTATAATTATATTAGCTGGAAAGTCACTTGATAATACGATCAATAAATACTGTAAAGTTAGCGAAGCGTTCAGGCGATGAAAAGCTTAGTATAAATACCTATATTGATATATATATATATATAATATATACTGTAGAATCAAGTGTACATAACTTTGACAATTAACTTTGAATAAAATGTAAAGCATGTAATACAAGAACTTATTGTATCCCGATGAACTACATACTTTAATATTTTTAACTTAATTTAATACTTTATAATACACAGTATAATTATAAAATACAAAATTAAGTATACTTATTAAATAAAGTTAATTTAATCAACAAAAGCATTTTATTATTAAATTTACGTTATTTATATTAAAATATAGTCTAATTAGTTTCATATTAAACAAGAAATGCCAAGTTTCTAGATTTTCTGTTGTACAAGTTTGAAATTTCAAAAGATTTACAAGTACATAGTTTAATGTTTTTAACTTAATGTAGTAAAATAAAATGCAATATAGAGTATATTACACAAGTAAATATTAAATAAAATTGGTTTAATTAGCAAAAGTATTTTATTATTAAATTTGCGTTTAATGAAGTAAAATATAGTCTAAGTAATTTCACAATTACACAAGAAATGTCAAGTTTATATATATATTGCACTATAGCTTTTTAGTGCAATTTTATTTTCAAATTTGTACAGGTGATTTTCAATACATTACATCGACTAAGACTACTATCAATAAAATAGTAGAATAAAAGTAGTATGAAAATTAAAAAAATCTTAATTTAATAGGAATATTGTATAAAATTAAGGAGTGGCCGTCAAATTAAATTACTCAAAGTATACTTACTACAATATTACACACTCTAATAAAGCCACTGGAATTGAAGATCTGCAACAATGCTCAAATCGTAATTTACAAAGCATTGTTTCTCAAGACCAACAATGCCATTGTGTCTATCTTTAATATTAATAATTATGATCTATCTTTGATGTTCTCATTATACAAATATATTCTACAGTAAATAATAATACTCCCTCTTTGACTTGACTATTACAAATTTATTCAAAGTGTTTGAAGTTGTAATTTATGCTCCGTATGTATCTTTAAGACAACATTACTCCTAATAGGTTGCTTTGGAATTATATTGTACACCTCGGGACAGTACGAATGTCACTTTTTTTAACATTAAACATTCCTTGCAAGATAAATTGCTTTATAAATCTTCTTAAAGTAGAGATAACGTCGATCAGCTGTTCGACGTAGTCCCTTTTGATTAACATGTAAACCTTAGCAAATTCACAAAAATTCTGAAATTTTTTAATTTCAAACTCTGAATGTAGAAAATTCAGGGAAAACGTTTGGACTGTTGAAACGTAAACTTTACAATATATAAAGTTTCTTTAATTATGGGGGCTTAACATAATATAAATTTATAATTAAATAACTTTTATATTCCATGCAGTGGTTTTAATTAAATCTCAAACAAAAGAGGATAAATCTGCAATTCTAAAATAGCTACAGTACAATGCTTTATAATTATTTTATCCTTTATATAAAAAAAATAAATAAACATACTATACTATTTTTATCATGAATTTTAATAAAATAATTTGCAGTTATTATTTTTTTCATTGCATTTTATACTTTACTTTAAGAGAATTCTCTCTCTCTCTCTCTCTCTCTCTCTCTCTCCCATTATAAAATTAAAAAAGCACAGAAATGACATGAAAATTCTGTCATTTTTTGCAATTCCTTTCAAATTCTCCAAAATAATGAATTTCTTTTTTAATTTTAATGATAAATATTCATGAATAAAGCTTTAAGACAACATTTTGGATTAAAAATTATAAGTCTTGATTTTATTATTTCATTTTTATTCCAAAATTTCAAGACTTGAAAAACACGAATATTAAAGAAATTCCTTGTTAATAAAAATGTTTTTATTGTAAGTGTACTTTTTTCTCATCTGTTCTGTACTAGTAATATCGTACAAAGAGGTTGCAACGAGGTCATTGTACAACACCATTGTTGTGTGTACAGCGTATATTGCAGTTAGTCGAGCGAGCTAGGACATACACCCTTGGGGTGTCAAATACACCACATGACCTGATTACAAAAGTGAAAATTATATTTTATCAAACAATATTAATTTTTATATCAACAAATTGAGTTATATATTGTTAGACTTAATATTTTAATATTGTCTTCATAAAACGGTGCTAAAAAGAAGTGTGTTTATCTTCGTTAGAAAAAGGTTTTATTATTTTATTTTTTTCTTTATTAGAAATGCTACCTTACAAAATATAACACCATTGAAAAACTAAAACATATTTTATTTAATAAATATTTATTATATAAACACTACCTGTAACTTAAAACTGAAACGTAAAGAGTTTTATATACTCAAAGAATGAAGTTCTGGGTTATTTCACAATGTATGATATATTGCAGAATTTCAGTATTTAGGTTAAGAAAATTTACAGAAAATATTGTCTCAACGATCAGTTGTTTTGTGTAAAAATGTCTTCTTTTTTAAGGTAGAGATAACACGGATCAGCTGACCCAATGCTAAAAAAAATCCCATTCATGAAAATTATGAAAAAAATGTAAAATGTTCTCCTCTACATCCCCTATCAGTGGCTAAAATATCAGGTATAGAAAAGCAAGCTAGTTTTCAAATTATTAGTTAACTTTAAAAATTAATAACTTAAAAACTAGCTCGTTTTTGTAAACCTGATATTTTAGCTATATACTGTATACTTAATATAGGGGATGTAGAGAAGAACATTTTTTTTTTTTCACAATTTTCATGAATGGGATTTTTTTAGTATTGGGTCAGCTGTTCCGTGTTATCTCTACCTTAAATATAATAAAATTCGAAAACACTGACCCACAGAAAGAAGCTGGAAGGGAAAATTTATTTCTCCTCAAAACATTAAAAGGGAACGAGGAAGGATTTGCTGTTGTGTTTAGTCGCATATTTTAATTAATTTTCATACAAATGCTACCCAGCTTAAAATACCCCAAAAATTATCATGCACTTCATATGAAAATTATAAAATAACAATTTTTAATTAAACTGCAATTCGAGTTTTTCTATAAATCCCAAATGGTCCATTTTCCATGCTTACTTGCTTATCTTCAAAAATATCAATCTTAGTATTTTGGAACTAAGGAGCTCATCTACATTTTTATTAAACTGTATCAGAATTTAGTGCTTGGGAATCAAGATGTAAGGTCGCTGATACGTGATAACGAGATATGAATCTGAACTTTAGTGAAAATTGAATAAAATCGTTCGCTCAAAAAAAAATTACTTTGAAAAACATCAAAACATAAAATAATAAAATTATAAATTTTATTTCACAAAGTTAATTTAGCAGTCACCTGCAAATGACCTACCAATAGCACAACATGGGATTATTAAAAGCTAAAGGTAAACAGTTTTGTACCGGACACGGTGGGTTTATTGGATTACTCTTTGCCATGGCCTGAGGCTTATTTGTATTTTATCGAGTTTGAATTATACCGAGTGGTAGGTAGTATCAATAAATTGTTTTATATTTTATCAAAGGATCAATGTTTAAAATATTTTATATACTTTGAAAATATTATGTAAATATATAGTTTTGAAAATTATTACATACAGTTTGAAACAATAATATATTAATAAAAAAAAAAATGCTATATATACCTATTCAGTTTAAACTTACAGAATAACCTGCTAAAAAAATAATTATAATATTATATGACAATTAAATTATCTACAGTTTCTAATCCAGGAATGTTCATTTTATTTTTTGTAAGGTTCAATATTTTATTCGCTTACCTGATATTTAGCCCTTATCGCATATGGAAAATTTTCCACAAAGGTGTAGAAATAATGGGTGCGAGTCACGAAGCAGTTAGTCAAGTTTTTTAACCACATTTAGCTTAACCACGTTTAACTAGGTGGTTTAACACGTAAAAGAGATATAACTAAACGTGCAGGTTAAGCTAAACGTAGTTAGAAACCTGGCTAACTGCTTTGTGAATCGCGCCCAATGTGTCGTTTCTACTGTGTACAAATTACAAATTTCTCAAAAAATAAAATAAAATAAATAAATAAAAATATCACACATATTATAAAAAGCTACAATTACTTACCACGCAAATAAAATTAGATGATACAAAAAATCTGTGTACTATAAACGTACTTGGTGTATAAACGTAAAAAAAGTCAGGTTTAGATTAAATTGCGGCTATCGTGTAAAGGTAAATCCCCTCTGCTATTCAAAATCCCCTCTAGGATAAAGTTAAAGGGGATATAATCAAATAATCGACAGTTCTATCTCGCTATTTAAATACGTTTCACACAATACGATTTTAATTAAAAATGGAGGTGCTAATGACTTTGACAATTACGTCAAATATAATTAAAATGTTTTTTATTATAATTATCAAGGTCATTCTATTTTTTTTACGAGTTGCTTGTTTTAATTTAAATAATAACAAGATGGTTTTAATGGATTTTCTTAAGGTTCATTAAGAATACGACCATATTGTTCCTATGTTTAATTAAATATAATTAATTATATATTCTATGTCGTGTATAATTATTATGATACAATCTATATAAATTTTAAGTAATATTGTAATTTTTCGTATAATCACAAAGTAGGTTAACCTAGTTGTGTATTTTATAGTTCATTAAAGTTAATATTTTATTTTTAGTGTACTTTTCTCGAAACTTCCTCCCCCCCCTCTCTCTCACTCTATCATTTGTGTAATTCATAAATTAATAATCCACAATTGTAATATTGTTTTAAACTCCCACTCTCAACTGAAACTTTCAACCTTTATCAACATCAAGTGTTTTTGAAATTCAGTAGGGAAATCATGAAGATGAAAATTTTGTTGGGACGATTTTGTCTGTCTGCTCTTCAAATACACATCTGTACACCACGAACTTTACTCTTGCTTTGTTTGTGGGCGTTACAACGCAATCTAGGGGGGCGTGATGAACCAAAACTATTTTGATATGGGTAGACTTGGTATTCTTCTTACCTTACCCGGAATTGCAAATCTGGTTCTCTCTGCCTACTAAACCTAAAATACGAGCTTTTTTTAGAAGTCGCAAAACCAGTAACGCCCTCTCTGATTGGCCGTGACGTTACTGAGCCAAACCCCCTCCACTTACATAGCCTGGCTCTGCCAGGGTTAAAAGTTGCGACTTTGGAGTTGCGACTTTGGAGTTGCGACTTCTGTTTAGGCGCAAAACAAAAAGCTCGTATTTTCAGCCTTAGAGCTGCAGTTTTAAAATCAGGTAGGCAGGAGTAAAGTTCATGCTCTCCCAAGCGAATGTTAGCCTGTTTTAGCTGCATTCAGATTCAAAGGGCTTTTATTCAGAAAACACATATTACAATACCATTTAGGGTTTAATAATTACATGAATTTTTAACCAGAATTGTACTCATTTTCTATAAAGTAAGCTGATTTTGTTATACTTATGCATGCTTATTTTAAAACTTATATTACTTTAAAATGTAGTTTTTTATTTAAAATCTTTAAAATATTCATGTATATATAAACATTGAATTTGTAAACACCTTTTTTATCTTTATATTTTATTACTATATAAGTATTTTTTGCAATGTTTGATATATAGAAAAATGTTTAGTTGCATGTTTACTGTTTTATGGCTCTTTTTTATGCATTAAAAATATTACAGAAGCTGTTTATTCTGTACGTGATTATAAATTTAGTGTTCTGAATAATTAATATTCTCATGAGATATGTTACCTGAGAATATTAAAGTATTACCACAACTTCAGTAAATTTCATGGCTATATTATTTATTGATGAGTTCTGTTTTTCTCTCTGGAAATACTACCTTCTTAATGAATATATTATTAATTTTAAAGTATATCTAGAGACAAAAATGTTAGATTTTAAGTACGCTAGCTGTTATAACTTACATGGTTTTAAATTTTGCTACACTTTAGGACAGCATAAACGTTACCATTGCTGTATTTTTGTGAACGTTTTAACATAGTCATTTTATACTGTACATATTATTTTTTTAACCTTCATATGAACTTAAATTTGTTTTCACTTGTTTTTCTTGAAGGAGATTTTTTTCCATAAAAGATGCAAAATAAAGAAATTAGAAATATTTATTTGATCATTCGGCACTATACAGTGATTGTTTAATCATAATACAAACATTCAAACTTTCTATATAATAATAATCATGATAAACATTATAACATAAATTATCATTTCTAGTTTTTCACAGTATTTGCATCATATAATTTCTATATATATATTTACAATTTTTTCATAGGACTACATATTATATTATTTTATCACATTTTTTTATTAAACCGGTATAAATGAGTCCTTTATCAATATATTGTTCAATATTTTTTCTTGCAACGAATTTAAATAAATATAGTAATTTTTCAGTCATTGTGAAAAATAATCTTTTACAATACATAATCTTATATACTTTTTATTATATACCTGATAGATTTATTTAATTGCTTTGATCAAAATTAATAAAATCAACTTTGTGACGTCATTGTCTTATACAGTGATGAACACTAAAAATACTTTCAATTTGCAAAGCTATATTAATTATGAAAAGGTTATATATAACTTTTTTTTTAATAAAATCTCATTTCACTGCACTTGAATGTACTTAATTAATTAAAAATATTAACATATAAAAAGCTGCGTGCTAAAAAAATATATAAACAAGGGTATTTAAATACTTAACTAGTTGAGATACATATTATAAAATATTCATCAGGAATTATGTAAAAGAGCTTTCACCTGTCGTATTTTATTAAAATAATAAACATGCAACAATATTTTTAATGTAAAAAATATATGGCATATACATGAGTATGCAAAATAAATAATTGCCTTAGTGGAACTTTAATATATGACAATTTAATCAGGTGCATGAGGTGAACTTTCACCCTAGGGGGTACATGGGGGGCTGACTTGTTCAAGAATTAAGGGTAACTTTAAACAAAAACAAAGGAAAATCTTATATTTAATTTCCTAAGGGATGAAAACCACTATATAAAAGAAAATTGTTTCACCTTGGCAAGCAAAATTTAAATATCGGAAGTACTTTATTTTAAAAGTCAAAATATTTTAAACATGTATGCTCATATTTTATAATGTTAATAAAATTCAATATATTATATAGTCCTAATTTTGATGAATTTTAGTAATTTTACTAAAATTCTCATTAGCTTTCGAAAATGACATAAAGCCCTTTATGATTTAATACGTAAAAGGTTATTAATTTTAATCATAGTTCAGTTCACAAGAAATTTTAATATTACTATAATAATGATCCATGAAATATGCTTCATGTTTAATATTTTACTATACTATATTCTCAAATACGTTATTTATTTTATATGTAAACTTTGGGAAAACAATGAAATAATTATAATAATAATTTATTTGAACCTCTTAGATTGTACAGAACAACATATTTTCGCGTCAATTATAAAAATACATACACAAAGTTCATTAAATAATTGAAAATTTAGCTCCAATGTTGTAGGTACACCTCAAAACACCATGAATGTCACCTCTGCTCTGTTTGAATGCGTTGTTACACAATCTATACAAGTTATATTAATTAATACTATATTTACGTATGATGTGCGGGAAATTTAAAAATTCATATGGCTAGATATTGATTGATATAGTACCTCAACAAAAATTGCAAATCTCTTTGCCTTTTGAAGCTGAAGTAAATTTTTCATAAAGCTCTGTTTTACAGATTATATATATTTGTTTAAATTAATTATTAATTTGTTACATATTATTATTGGATGGAGCAACTTATCGGCTTATCAAGTGGGCCGTTTGGTGGTATCAAGTCGAACACAGTGCTACCTAGAAAAAATATAATACCATCGATAAGTGTATTTATTTTCTTGTTTCTGCATGTACAGAAGCACAGAATAATATTTATCACTGCACATTAATAATTATTTTCTCTTTATTCAATGGAGTACTGACCTCAAATTTTTTATTGCATGCAGAAATGAATAGAGGGTGCAAAAATATGCTACTCTGAATTTTTTCAGATTTTTCTGAGACCGAGAAGTATTTTTAAAAAAAATATTGAAAGTCCGTTTTATGACGTCACGGGAGTTAATGTCCTATCCTTTTCTTAAGGAGAGGCGCCTCGTGACGTCATCAAAATGGACTTTCAATAATTTTTTAAAAATACTTCCCGGTCTCAGAAAAATCTAAAAAAAAAAATCAGAGTAGCATATTTTTGCACCCTCTATCCATTTTTGCAATAAAAAATTTTGAGGTCAGTACTGTATTATTAAAACTAAAAAGAAATATTAAAATAATTATGCTCTCTGGTACCCTTTCAACATACTAAGAAAAATGCAAATAAGATTGATTCATTTATATTTTTTATACCGTGTACGAGAATTAGTACAAAATATATTATATAATCAGTAATCGAAATGAGCTACCTTTCAAATATCAATTTCTTAAACTTAAAAATCTTATTAAATCTAATCAAATCATCCCCCTCTTTACCCGGCCTTCAAGCATTTAAGCATAAATATAAAAAAAAAAAATATATTTAAATTTTAAAAGTACTCGTGTAAATGTGGTGCTTATTGGCATAGTTTCCAATTCTTACTGGTTGAAATTTTCTTATAGGGTACACGACAGTGTACTTTACCTGTTTCCTGCGGTTTGTCGTCGTTAATTGGCAGGGGCGATGCGAGGCGGAAGGTGTCGATCATCAGCAGGCCCAGAACGATAAGGAAACGCCTCCACACTGAGAGAAACATGTAATTAGAGGCAGTACAGTCGCTTACATTAAATATGAGACACATAAAGTCTGTTCGTAAACCCTACTTGGTGTACTCTAAGAAAATTTACGAACAAAAAAACGTGACGTCATTTGCACTTCCTATAATCCTTACATAAGCTGGAGTAAGAAAGTGATCAGTACATCATGCAAGTATGTACACTGAGCAGGGTTTACGAACAAGCTTGTAAAATGGGAGTAACATTTAATTTAGTTTCAAAAGGAATATACGTACAGTATAGTAAAGTGGTGTTAAAGAGCACAAATACATTCAAGTCACATTTATATTGAAATTTGCATTTTTTTCACTCTCTAATTAAAAGAAGAATTTTTGTTAATATTTTTCCAAAATTGACCTTTCGGAGTGCCAGAATTTTGGCTACGGTACAGGACCCAGCCTCCACGGAATCACACCCATTTGACCCAAGACTATAATTATACCCGAGCATAAAGAATGGATATATAGTGTCACCGCAGTGACCATTTTTTATTACTTTATAATTATAATAATTATATTCAGTGCACAGTTTTAGTAAAAAAATAAATGAGACAGCATGACACTACTGCACCAATAGTTTTGTCCGTAGTTGTATGACTAACTATTTTGAAATAAATTGACTTTTATTATGTTTAATGTCAATATGTTTAAAAGAAAATTACATGTATTAATCGAATGTTTAATGCTAAAGTATAAGATTTCATAAAATAACACTCTACAAGTAATTAAACTACACTCACATGCAAAATATTAATTAAATTGTTATAATTACCACTAGTAATAAGCGAAATCATTGTTGCGATGATAGAACTGACAATGAGATGTAATTGTTGTGATACTATTCCTCGAAGTGTCCTGCTTATAGAGCTGATTTCTGTTTATGTTACGTGAGGCGGGAGAGGGGTTTCCCTATAATAACACATTGCGAAGGAGGAGCAGGAGGGAGGGACAAGAGAAAGTTTTGGCAGGCCAGATTATACAGTGAGCATAGGCAAAATGACGAAAAAAAATTATAAAAAATACTTTTAACGGTTTTTTGGCGGTGAGATTTTTTTTATGAGTTCTATCGTGTACTGTTAAAGTATTATTGAAATATTTAAACTTGATTTATTTTATTAAGTTAAGTAAAAAATTATTGTACACTTTGTTTATATGCTAGTCCGTGCATTCTGGCCCTCCTCGCGTGACGTCAGCGCAATCCCCTCTATATACAAAATTACCCCTCCCACTATACAAATAAAACCGGTCAAGAGATATAAAAAATACAAGATTTTTTCTTGTTATGTTTTCCTTGTGAACCTATTTAGTTATAAATAATATTTCATTTTCCTCAATTAATAAAGTCTATAACGTTTTAAAGTTTAAAAAATAATAAATTTAAATAGAATAAAAATCTCCGTAAAGGTTCGGTCTGTTGAACCTTATTCATGTGATAACTTCGAATCTGATTAGTTTTTTCTTATCTGATTAGCACTAGCTAATTAATAATGGTAAAAAGACACTAACTATTAATAAGTTAATATTAATTACTAAGTTAAAACCAACGATTCATTAATTTATTTTGTGGCTGTATACATAATAAAACATAGGAATATAGAGACAAAAAACTTATATATATGGTACCTTAAAAATTATCATGGCATAATAATTTGATCTCAAAATTAGTGCTATAACTTAAAACGAACATGCACACACATATAAAATACATGATTTATTATTTTATTTATTTTATTTATTTAAACTTCATAGATTGTACAAAGACAACATTAGTTCACGTCAAATATAGGACAAAAAAATATACAAAATCTATTAACAATAGTTACAAAAATTGTTCTGACAAGCAGTTTTTTTCTGCTCTAAAAATCAATAATAAATAAATAATTATATTAATATTACGAATAATTTTATTTAATAATATAACACGTTCGTAATTATAACAAAAAATACAATTAAGTTTTTTTTTTTTTTTTTTAATTTTATTACATATGTTATAACGCCTTTGACAGCGGACGAGCTACTAGCATAAATCGTGATAATGCAATTTTGTATAATGATTTTTGCATGTTATAATATATATTAAATTTATTTATGAAATAAATGTAATTATTATATAATATATATAATAACATAGCTAAAATTGTACTTTTATATATATGAATATGTTAAAAAAAGAGTTAATGGGCGCGATTCACGAAGCAGTTAGCCAGGTTTTTAACCACATTTAACTTAACCACGTTTAACTAGGTGGTTTAACACGTAAAACAGGTATAGTTAACCGTGGTTAAGCTAAACGTGGTTGGAAACCTGGCTAACTGCTTCGTGAATCGCACCCAATATTGTGAAAATAAATTAAATGAATAAATAAATTAAATGTTATGATTTCATTTGCACATTAATACTAAAATACTAACGTAATATTTTGCATTATTTTGAGCAAATCATTCATTGACTATTTATTGCGTCACATGATATTAATTTGTAATTTTACGAGAGATTTCAGACTGCAGAATTGAGTATCGACCTTTTTTTTTTTTTTTTTTTTTTTTACTCGGAAACTATTTAAAAAAATATTGAAAGTACAGTACAGAACTAGGCGTCAAGGGAGGTGTAATTTCTTAAAATAAAAAGAATAAGACTAAAAAGGGCGTGGTTTGAAACAATAACTTTAAATAAATTTTTAGTAAAATAATTTTTGGTCTCTAAAAGAGCAGTTAGAGACCAGGATTGTGACGTCACGATCCTGAGCTGGCAACGCAGATATATTCCACCACTGCCCTCCCCTCGCTCACCTCCCGATGTTGCCTGCGGCTCTCTATGTATTTTTTTTTATAACGTCCATCAGCTGTTTTTTTTAAGCTCCGTTTGATTAACATGTAAACCTTAGCAAATTCAAGGTTGGCTTTATACAGGTTAAGCCTCCGATTTGACCAATGTTAACGGGCTTAGCCAATCAGATTCAAGTATTCCAGGACCCATCGTGCCGCGAAACTTTGAAAGCGCCCATGATGCAATGCTATTTTTGAATTTTCGCGGTGCAATGGGTCCTGGAAATAGTGGGAAAATGACGCACGAAATACGCACGTGGCTTAACCTGTATAAAGCCAACCTTGAGCAAATTCACAAAAATTCTGAAATTTTTTTGAGAGGCAGATATTAGTTCCTAAAAGCCATGCATAGAAAAAGTTTCAAAACAATTTAAAGAGCTGCTTTTTTTTAATTAAGTTTTTAAGTTTATATCTCCATGGGAAAGCCCTATGCTGAAAATTAAATAAATTAATTTAAAAAAATCGTCTCGTTAAATTATTTTGAAATTTTTTCTATGACTTTTAATCACTAATAAAAAAAAATCTGAATATTTGTGAATTTCCTAAGGTTTACACGTTAATCATATGGAGCTAAAAAAAACAGCTGATTGACATTATATTATCTCTATTACCTTAATTAATATAAATTTGGGGTGACCAAAAACCTTATAATATTTACTCGTTTATAGCATTGAAATCTTGAAATGCATGGCATATATGAATGGTCTTTATCCATTAAGTGGAACCAACGATGAACCAAAAAGGATAAACAATAAAGTGGGGAGAAATTGGAAGAAGTCCGCCAGACCATCCAGCCAGAGTCTTCCAGTTGAGGCCAAAGAGCTATGAACGACGGCCGTGGTATCATCGTCTGATTCCTGAGGTTCGTTGTCGTCAATTGGTAGGGGCGATGCAAGGCAGAAGGTGGCGAGTAGCAGGGCCAGAACGATGAAGAGGCGAGAGTACACTGAGGGACAGGTGCAATTAGAGACAGTACAGTCACTTACACTAATTACGATACTCATGAGTGCCAGCAAAAATTAATAATATTGATTTAAGATTTCTCTCTGACTTTACCGGTTTACGATGTAGTCTTTAATGTTTTTAGTATGCTGTTTTTATATACTACACTTCACATCATTTCGAGACACGAACCGCTCTCTTCCTCAGGTGATCTGAGACTTATATATTGAGTCTCAGATCACCTGAGGAAGAGAGCGGTTTCACTCTCGAAATGTAGTATAATAAGTGATAGCAATGTGTATGAACACTTTGTGATATATTACAGCATACTAAAAACATTGAAGACTACATCGTACACTGGCAAAGTCCGAGAGAAATCTTATATCAATATGAATACCATCTACATGAAAAAGTTATTTACTAAAATTAATAATTTGTTATTAAATTTTTTATGGTAAAGCAGTGATTATCACTTACAAATTTAGGTGAAATATTCTCTTGCAATTATTATTATTATTATTATTTTTAAATTTGCATAATCTTTAATCATAATTTTTATTCTTAATTTTTATTAAAAATAAACATTCTTAATACAAAAAAATCTATCGGAAAGCAAGAACTATTTTTCCTACTTTTTTTTTTTGTCTGATTTTTGTACGACTCCTGTGAAAAAAATGACTACCAGGATGATATCTAACATTATGTTTAATAGAAAAAAATACACAATTTTATTGTATTTTTCGAATGTTTGTATGACTATTACAGAATATAGAACTCTCCGTATTT
Organism: Siphlonurus alternatus; assembly: GCA_949825025.1. Taxonomy (NCBI): domain Eukaryota; kingdom Metazoa; phylum Arthropoda; class Insecta; order Ephemeroptera; family Siphlonuridae; genus Siphlonurus; species Siphlonurus alternatus. Next base: position 11,398,012 of record OX463783.1, on the reverse strand, counting down.
GTTGCTCTAATTATTTACATATTTTATGTTGAAAAATATCCACATATGGCTATTACCAAAAATAAGTTTGCATACATGGTTTCAAAGACTAAAATTTGAGAGAAATATAGTATTTTTATTAAATTTAAGATATGTATTTTTTTCTTGTTGCATCTACAAGTTATTATTACCAACATACCCACATACAAAATATAAATTACATTGTTGTAATTACCTGTAAGAGAAGCCATTGTTGCAATGATCAGCTGTGAGGTAGTTAGTAACTGAGATGAGAATGTGAAGATTCCTCAAAGTACCTTTACTTATATACAAGTACCCCCCCCCCCACCTTACAAGTAAATCGAGTCGAGAGAAAAGAATAAACCGTTATTTTGTGTGTACTTTCCCTGTGGAAGAATTCGCAAATATTTTTACCTGACCAAAGGGCATTGGGTGTAGCACCGGTAGTTGGCAGCACTGACGTATCTTCACCATGCAAATCTTTGATCATTGCTCCTCGGAGTAATTTTTATGCTAGAGCTAAGCTGATTGCTGTAGTATCAAGATAATTAGTAGCCCGAGTGCACAATTTGGCTAAATAAAGCCTGATTTAAAAAAAAGTATTTTTTTTATATTTTAGAAAAATGCATGTAAATTTAAAAAATTACTAAAAAATACTTTTCTTTAAATCAGGCTTTATTTAGCCAAATTGTGCACTTGGGCTACTAATTATCTTGATACTACAGCAATCAGCTTAGCTCTAGCATAAAAATTACTCCGAGGAGCAATGACCAAAAATTAGCATGGTGAAGATAGGTCAGTGTTGCCAACTACCGGTGCTACACCCAATGCCCTTAATGAATGAGAATGACGAAGTTCATTTTCCTCAAATGATATTCACTTAAGATTTTTTATATATATATATATATATATATATATATATATATATATATATATATATATATATATATATATATATATATATATATATATATATATATATATATAGTCTAGTAAGTTATAATATTATGCTATTTAAACCCATGATATGAGAAAATTTGAACATTTTAATTTTAAGGTCCAATATGAAATATTTAATCTACATATTGACGATGATAATGATAACATAGCAGTATTAACAATTATTTTACCATCATATCGAAGTACAGTCATCGCCTTAGAAAATTTTACACTTCCAGCCTTATTAATCACCGTCCCTTTGTTATTCTTAAGAGGCATTAACAAAAAAGGAAATTTTCCAAGGTGACGACTGCAGTACAATATATCGTAGATAAAAAAAAGAAGGAACGAAACAATTAAAAAAAATATGAAGTTCGAATATGGTAGATGTTATATTTAAGCCATAAAATTATTTAATAATTATGATCCATAAAATTTTAAAATATATTATAGTAATACATTTTTTTACATGGAAATTTTACTACACAGGAAATAAACATTTTACCATATAAAATTAAGTATAGACACATTCACCTATATATAGTAAAAAATAACAACAATAAAACATATTTTACAGATATTTTACTTTTTGCTTTTATAAACGTTGAGGTCAATCACTTTGTCAGACCGGTTTGTTTACGTCACGTGACTCTCACCCACGTGATCTTGAAATAAAATTTTAAAGAACAACTCTTAAAGTCGATCTTTAATGTGATAATTATAAGAAATTGAACCTTTTTGTGTGTATTTTGTGACGTCAGTGAGATTTAAATTAATAATTTAACACGTTCGTAATTGTAATAAATATTAGAATTTACGTGTGTGTTTTTTAAATTTTATTATACATGTTATAATGCCTTTGACAACAGACGAGCTAAAATAGCATAAATCGATGCTGAGAATGGAATTTTGTATACATAAAAGAGAATATATTTATGAATAAATGATAAATGTGATTATTAGTATAGTATATAATAACATAGCTATTGCACTTTTTAATTATATGTATAAATAATATAAATATGATGAAACAAGTACTGTTATTAAGGAACATCAAAGTGAATATAATTTTCATAATAATCACTCGATGACTTAAAATTGTGTAATTTAATAAAAAATATTACATTTGGCTTAATTTACTTTAAATAATTAATATTAATTTACCACATAAAATAAATGTCATTCGTAATATGATATAACATAATTAATAAATTAAATTTCATTAATCCTCTTTGTTTATATTTGTTTTTGCTTTTATCAGAATTGCCACACAACATGAAATAATGTTGAAGGGAAATTTTTGTGAATAAAATTTATCTCTTCCAAAATTGCAATTCTGGATTTCTTTGTTTAGCTCTACAACTTTATTAAATTGTTTAAAAAAAGAATTAAACATAATATAAGTTCTTATTATTAATTTTTATATTTCTTATTAAAATTTAATGATTCAATTGTAACAAAATTATATATATTTTTAGTAAAATTATAAATGAAACAATTGATTCGATAATTGTTTATTTTTATTAGTATTGTCCAGTTTCACATACGTATCAACGTAGTGAAGAATTAAACAAATATAACATAATAATATATTATCCTTCACATAATTATATTTAAACTATAACAGCACATTTAGGTGACAAATTTTTATTTTAAAAAGTATTGAACTTTTTTACATTGAACTTTATATAAAAAGTCAACCAACCAAAATTTCCTTAAATATTGATACTTTTAGATAAAATTTTCAAGAAAATTAAATAGTGACTGAAATGGGTTGGCTTGCGTTTTGTTTTTGTTTTACTATTAGATCTTTTTGTAAACTCCGCACACACACATTTCTTCTAACATTTTCTGCACCCGATTTCTTTATGTCTTTGTATAATAAGAGTGCAGAAAAGCTCAAGGTTTAAGAACAGATGCTTTGGAGTTGCTCAACCGAAATATTCATGTTATATTTCACACCTGGTACATCCTTGTCGGCATACTCTGCAGACTGTCTCAACTTTGCCACCTAGAAGAATGAATTGTAAGTTATTTGAATCAACCAATAAGGTTACCTTGGTTGATCTGTATTATAAAGTGATCAATAAAAAAAAGAAGAAATAAATATCATCGATAATTGAACGTTTTATTGTCTTTACAGTCATTTTTATGTCACAAAATAGTGTATATAATTGTATTTATGCATATAAATATATTCTCTTTCTTTAATTATTAAATAAAACAATAAATATTATTGTTGTTAAATATTATTATACTCTCTGGTACCCTTAAACATGCAAAAAAATATAAAAAAGACTAATTTCAATTTCAAAATTCTTATCAAATATAATAAATTATAATCCTCCCCTTTCACCAGCTCTCAAACATTTAAATAATATATTTTTATGAATAATTATTTTAATTGTAAAGTGGTACAATATTTTCCAATTCTTACTGATGGAAATATTCCAGGGTTCACAGTGTACCGTACCTGTTTCCTGTGGGTCGTTGTCGTTAATTGGCAGGGGTGATGCGAGACAGAAGGTGGCGAGTAGCAGGACCAGAACGATGAAGAGGCGAGAGTACACTGTGAGGAAGACTTGCAATTAGAGCCGTACAGTCGCTTGCACTAAATACGAGGCATGTCTATAATTGCAGCAAACCCGTACGCATTCATTGAAAAATTAAACAGAACAATTGACTTTGTTGGCACACATAATACATAATTAATATAATTATTAGTCAAGGACATAAAAATATAGCTGGAGTATTTTTTATAAAATACCAGATGATGTGGAAACAATGTTATGATTTAGAATTAATTGTTTTCTACATTTTCTCCCTTTTACACGTTCTTTCTTATGATCGATTCGGGCGCAATTCACGAAGCAGTTAGGCAGGTTTCTAACCACGTTTAACTAGGTAGTTTAACACGTAACGCACGTATTATTAAACGTGGTTAGAAACCTGGCTAACTGCTTCGTGAATCGTACCCATTATTATTTTTATATTTTCTCTTCCAAAATGTTTATGTGGGGTCACATGACTATATTATATATGTAGTAACTATCTGTATTTTTCATGCTCCAATTATATATAATTATATTTTATTATTAAAATATTCACAAGATTTCAAAACCTAAAATTTAGATAAAAATTATTTTTGAAAGACAAGTTCTCATTACCAAAACTCACATGCAACAATGTTACATTGTTATAATTACCTCTAAGAGAAGCCATTGTTGGGATGATCAGCTGCGGGGTTTCTTGAACTAATATTGGATTGTTGTGGTACTATTCTTCGAAGTTCCTTGCTTATATACAGGCCTCCCACCTTGCAAGTAAAACCGGTCGAGAGATAAAAAATAAATAAAAGGGAGCTTTCGAATAATTTTATCTGGACAACTTTATTAATATATTTCAATTTTTTAAATTTATATTTTAAAGATAAAAAAAAATAAAAGATTCGAATAAATTAAAAATCTCCATGTGAAGTTGCAGTTTCAAAAATAATTAGTTAATATAAAATGATTTAAAACTGTTTTCGTGAGATACTCTCGTAAGATTTTTTTGTCTGTATAAAGATACAGATAATTGATAATGATAAAAAGACACTAGACCTATTATATTAATAAGTTAATAATGCTGTAAATTAAATTAAGGCAATTATTGAATAAGTTTTTAAAGTACATAAAATCATATTTTTACAGAAAGATTTTGTTGCACACTTATTTGAAAGAAACATTTTTCCGTGAGAAACATTGATATTATTATACTCGTAAAAAAAATCATAAACTCGCTTACATGGTTTCTTAAACTTTTACTTGGAAATCCCAACTCCAATTTTCCTCATGTTGTGGTAGGTTAGTGACCTTGTTAGACCGGTTTGTTTACATCACGTGACCGTCACCACGTGACCAAGAAATTAATTTATAACACACACTGCTATAGAGTTAATATGATAATTATATGATATTAAACCCTAACAGTTTTTTTTTAAATTTATAAAACGTAAGGTTTTTACTTATAAGGTTATTAAATCTATATTATAGAATTATTTAATACGTTCGCAATTTGTTTATTATTTATCTATTTATTCAGAAAAACAGACTACAGGTTAGGTAATCCGATTATAAAGAATACAATAGTTCATACAAATTCTTAGTTAAAATACACACGTACAAAAATTATTATATAACTAAAATCTTAGTAACATATAATATATTATATTTATATTACATAATTAAACATGCATTTGAGTTATTTACATACCCTTGCAATTTCTTATTAAAATTATAATTCATATGTAATTTTTATAATTTTATTCTTTCACTATAGCAAAAACAAACTGGTAATATATCAACAATTATATAGGATTTGTAATTTTTGCTCAAAATTGTTTTTCAATTTACAAATTTTCCTTAAAAAAGAGAAAATTTTATGGATAAATGTAATTATCATATTAATTATGTGCTTATACATAAATATATTATGATGGGAAAAAGTGCTGTCAATAATTATTAAAATTTATTGAACATCAAGTTGAATTTATAATTATGTAACACGATGACACTAATTGAATAAAAATATTCTATACATCAGCTTAATGAGTAATTATTATTAATTACATAACAAAATAAATGTCACTCATATATAATTATTATATTAATAAAATATTATATTTTATTAATCCTCTTTGTTTATAGTATTATAGTTTGTAGTATAGTTACCTTTTTGAGCTTTGTTGTGCCATACGATTTTCTTTATATTACTTAATTAGTTGAACTATTCCAATCAATGAAACTCAATTAATTAATTAAGATATGTTGGAACCTTTTCTGACAAATTTTCTTTGTATTACCATGGCGAAAATGAATTGATTATTGAAATAATTGAAAGTATCAGATGGAAAGCGAAACTTTTGATATTTGCATGCAATAAAGGTCACTTTCAAAGAACATAGATAGGAAAATAGCTCTTATCAAAAAATAGCTGTATTTCTATTTTTTTTTTTACATACTTATTCTCTCAATCTCTTTTATATCTCGTTCTCTCATTTATTTTATTTTTGTTTTATTATATTTCCCTCATGAGTACATAAATAGCAAATCAGAGGCAGGATATTCACAAACAGTCCAATAAGAACATTTCACTTCCCGGATTTGTAGTGAACCCTTGTAAACACAATACTAAGAAAATAAACAATTATTAATTAATTAATTAATTAATGAAAATAGCAAAACGCCATAGAATAAAAATAACTAATAATAAAGCTTATAATTTTACATTTGTTTTATTTACAAACTCAGAATGTGTATGCCTTTAATTTTGTGTAATACTATTCACTACTATTATATTATACTTTAAAAAATACTATTTTAAGGTCCAGTGGTAATGAATTCCACAAACTCTTACATAACAAATATTATTTCTATACTTCTTGTTTCGTTTTAAGAATAGGCCGTAATTATAAGACCATGCATGCACCCATGACAAAAATTACAAACTTTTAACTAATTATGAATGTTCCGATATAAACAGTTAAAAAATACTTAATTCCTTCATTTTGCATATATTATTCGATGGCTTCACAATTTTAACACTGATAGTATAGAGCTGATTGCTGATTATGTTTACGTGAGGCGCGGGAGGGGTAGTCCCTATATCTACTCGCTGCAAAGGAAGGAGGAAAAACAGAAAGTAGGAGGGCAGATTGTATGAAGAACATAGGCAAAATGTAAAAAAAAATATACATAAAAAATACTTTTAACAGTTTTTTTTCCGGTGAGATTTTTGTTATGAGTTCTATCGTGTATTCTTAAAGTATTTAAACTTGTCCGTGCATTCTTGCCCACCTCAGCGCTGCCTATTTGCCAGGGGTATGACGTCATCGCAATCTTTTCTCTATAGTGTCTAATTTTCTTGTACACCTAATTACGTGGAAGTGTCCCTGGTTTATTTAACACTTTCCTCGTACCTGGTCGTCGTATTTCTCTCTGATAAACTCCAAACAGCCTCTGAATATTTCACTCAGCACAGCTTCCGTGTGACGATCTAACAAACTTGCTGACAAAATAAACAACAATGTTACCACAAAAGTTATTCTTGCAGACTAATTTAGTAAACAGAGAGATCGTAATTTGCCGTGAAAACTGTTGTTTTATTACATGTGGGACTACTGTTTTTATGTTTAATAAAAGTTTTAATTGTTTAAATAAGGGTATTTTTATATAAATGTTAATTTGTTTTAAGTGTTTTTAGAATGAATTTAATTAAGTAAAAATGTAGAATTGTTTGTAAGTGCATTATTCAAATCGTCAAATTTGATTAAATATATGTTTAGAGAACACAAGGAAATTTTAATACTTGACTTTGTTTATTTATTTACAGATTTAATGCTTTGAAAATTTGTATGTAAAAACAATTTTTCTTTTGTAAATTGTATCTTTTTTATAATTAATTTTAATTGATAAAATGGCAAACTTCGATAAAATGTTTTAATGCACAACCTACATGAAAAAATGTTACTGCAGAAATAAACAGAGGGTAACTTTACTACTTTGATTTTTTTTTTTTTTTTTCAGATTATTTAGAGTCCAATTAAGAAGTATTGATAAAAAGTAATTATAAGCTCAAGTTTGAAGTCTTTGAACCCACGCCCTTTTTTTAACCTTATCATATTATTATTGACGTCTCTCTCTGTATACTTTTAATATTATTTATGGCTCTATAAAAGCTGTAAAAACTCAGCTCAGACCCTCTATTTACATCTGCAGTAAAAAAAGTTCATGTAGTTTGTCCATTTGGATTATAAGTAATGCAAAGTTTTTTTATTGTTGTAATTATTTTAAATGAAAAAAATCTTTATAAAACCTAATTTTAGTCTTATATACTGTAAGAAATATGTATTATGAAATAATATTGCAAAATTTTAAGGCAAAAATTAATCACGAATATAATTTATAAACATTCCCGAGTGCTATTTATGAAAGCATATGCTCGAACTTAATTTCAGAGTGGCTGCATGTGACGTCGTAATCATGCAGGCAAAAGTTTACCTAGGATTGCATGTTAAGTATTAAAAGTTCCATGACGTAGACGTCACATCTTTTTTACACTATACTTTGAAGGTGTTATAGAATTAAAAAAATAAGAAAAAATTCGAGATGTCGATGATTAGAAAATACACACTGCAGCAAAAATATAAAATTGGTCCATTATACTTTGTTTTTTTTTCCCCTTCTGCAACTTAATTTATAGTTTAAGTTTTGTATAATATGGTATAAAAAATATGTATGTGAAAAAATGTGTCAAACTTAACTCGATGACTTCTAACCAAATATATAATAAAAGTTACATGCAGGTTTCCAAGTTTATTCATATTAATTATTGTATACATGCACGATACATAAAGAATTAAAATATATGTTGTATAATTTTCCATATTTATATAAATTTTTAATCTTTTCCTCCTTCAACCCAAGCTTGAATCATGAAATTCTTATTCATCCCCTTTTAAGCCCACTAAAAATAAATTATATCATATATATATATCGATCTCTTTACCAGCTTTTGATACTATATGCTTATTTTTTTTCCATACAAATATTTCCTATATTTTATTTTTTTTAAAAGTATAACAGTACTGACATTAAGGTCAATAGCCTATGATTCTATATAACAATGTAAAACGAAAAGACAATCCTATATTATTAATGCGCTAATTGCATTATTATAGCATAGCATATCAGTCATTATTTTCATAAATATCGAGTATATTTTAAATATTAAAATTTGAATTCTAAGTATAACTTATTAGCTGCGAATTGCATTAGAAATAGTTTAGATGTACATATCATTAATTACTATTTGCTACATGTTTTAATAGTTATATTAACTGTTCGTAAAATCAAGTTGTTTCTCGTACTTTTTAAATTCTCCCAAAAAAAGCGCGCGAAGAGTTTGGCCAATCAGCGTGAATTTTGAAAAGGGTGTTCTGTAGTTGAAGATGCTTTCATAAATAGCTTCCCGAGTTGGAATAAATTTCAACTTTTTTTCGCTATTAAGTTCTATTCTCGTCTAATTCCCTCCTATTTAGCACCATTTTGTGGAAAAAAGAGGGTAAAAAAAAGAAATTTGAGCAAACAATGTTATAGAAATATTATCTGCATTTCATCATCAATTTGAGCGAAGTAGAAATAAGATATGTTTTAAAGGTAAAAAAATTAGGTTTAGACGTGTAAAGGATGAGTTGAAAACGTAAATTTTCAACTAGGGTTGAAACTACTAATTTAATATTAATGTTAGTATTTGACAAATTATAAACTTTATTGGAAAAGTTATCTTTGTATATATATTAAATTGTATTTTAGAATGTACTGGATTTAACTTTAAGTCAAAGGATCTTTTGTGAATTGAAAGCAAGCAAAGCTATTAGCACACATAGTTGGAACGTTTGTAGTATATAATAAGTTATACTTGATATACTATAGAAACGTTCATTTTCTATTAAGGATAATATCGTTCATAGAAGACTTATATTGAATATTAACTGTATTAGACTACAAACTAATTTCCTATCTTCTCACATATTTCCGACCTAAGTGAAGGAGCGAACAAGCTACATAATCAAGCATACAGTAAATTGACATGTCTGGTTTAGTCAGAACCATCGGAATTTCAAGTGACGTCATGCTGTGGTCAATTTATAGTTTGATATATCTAGAGTCTATCTGAAGGAAATGTCAGAATTGTAATTAATTATTCTACTAAATAGCCTTAACCATATTAGCATTGCATAACTTTACTAATTAATATAGTTTCACTACACTATAAACCTCAATTGGCTTGAAACTTCATGATGTCAAGTTTTGAAAATAATATAAACTTATGAATTATGAACAAGATTTTTAAGTCCTTTTATATATTAATTTCATTTCTGCAATTTGATCATATCTAACAAAACATTGAAAATAGCAACAGAGAAAAGTAAGGGGACTTTTTTTTTTCTATGATAACATGAATAATAACCGAGGTATTTTACTGGATTAAAGATGAAAGCTCTCTAATAATAATAGAGTATTGTCCTCAATTTTTTTTTTTTTTCCAAAAATGGATAGAGGGTGCAAAGTTATGCTACCCTGATTTTTTTCAGATTTTTTAGAGCCCGGGAACTATTTTTAAAAAATTATTGAAAGTTCTTGTCGTGACGTCACGAGACGCCGCTCCTTAAGAAAAAGATAAGACTTGCCGCCGCGTGACGTCACAAAAAGGACTTTCAATAATTTTTTAAAAATAGTTCAAGGTCTCAAAAAAATCTGAAAAAAATCAGGGTAGCATAACTTTGCACCCTCTATCCATTTCTGAAATAAAAAAAAAATTGAGGACGATACTCCATTATAAACTAATTATTTTTCTTGTTTTTTTTTTTTCTCTGTTATAACCAAAAAATAGAAATGTATACCTTGTATTCTCTGGTTATATTGAAATATTTAAATTATCTTATAAGACAAATAATTATGAACACCCAAAAGAACATTTCTAAATCTTGAAAGAAAATGGTTATAAAATTTTCGAGCTTGTATCTCGTTTATGATTTTCTGCTCTCCTTTTTGCTTCACTTCACTGACTTGACATAACTCAATTCAACTTGGCAGAAGTACGAAAGGGGTGAGTGACACAGAAACTTGACAGAAAGCATCACATTTAATGCGATTATATTTACGTCTAAAGTTGCTGAATTTTATTTTTTTATTTTATTAAGCATTGTAAGTAAGAATTTTAATTATTCTTATTAAGAATAGAAAATAATTAGTTTATAAAAAAATTAAAATAAATATAGCTTTCTTGTTTGAATTTAGATGAATGTGTCTTTTTGTTTTGTTTTTTGTCTTTCGTCTTTCACATGTACCAAAATATTGAAATTTTGTCAATCCTATTTATTAATATTTTCCCTCCAAACTCTGTAAACAATGTATTTATTAACCCAATTAAAAATTATTATGAACTGTGATTTTTATAACGCCAAAGAAGCTGCATTTGCTTATAACTACGTGCTAATTCACAACATACATTTTAGCTCCAAATTTGTTAGTACCAGTTTAATAATAATTATAATATTACTTTTTCTCAGGCTAAAATATACGCTAAAGTAAATAAAGTACACTGTCAGTTGTTTTGTGAATAGCTCCTATTTTTTGCTAATATTTGAGGTTCGGAGCTAAACTCTTGCTTTTTTTAAAATAAATATAATATATTTCATTCTTCCGGGATCAAAAAGACATAAAAATTAATTTTCACTAAAGATCATTATCAGCGAAAATAGATAGCAAAATCGCCCATATTGCAAAATCATTTTCATTCTTAATATTAACTCGATTTTTTTTTATATTAACAGACAACCATTAATAAAAAGTAGAGGTGTCCTTCCTGATTGAGGTTTTCCACGGTTTACTCAGTCTCACCTCATCTTCTGCTGGGAGGCCAAACCGTGGCCAACACCCTTTACTTCCCTTATAATTTATCCCGTCTCGAGCTTCAATTAAGCTTCAAAGAAAATCTAAAAACTAAAAGTTGCTGCTTCCCTCCTTGTTAACTTTTAAAAAAGTCGTCTCCATTCTAATCCACCTGTTACCTCTCTGTCACCAGGTGAAACGCAGCATCATGCTGAAGATGGCAGACGCATGCCAGGAGATGTCCAACAAACAGACCAGGTTCCACGACATGTACGTGCAGCGCCACAACAACGTCAGGTGAGTGAACTATCGTGGACCAAACTGTACACCTCTGGACACCACGAACATTACTCCTTTTCTATTTTTAATGCAGAGTAAAATTTACCACTACGCCATTCAGTACAGCCGGTTAAACAAGCAAACAAGGGTTTATATGTGAAAATTTTTGGAAATGACGTAGATTACGCAGTTTCGCTTTTATTTTGCCAGCAAGCGAAAGTAGAAATGTGTCATTTTCAGCAAATTTTCAGGCGTTAACTTTCGCTTTTTAGACTGTAATTTTTAGAGGCAATGTAATTTCTGTCTCAAATCCTACTATCTTTTATTGTGTGATCAACCAAAAATCCCCTCCACTTATATATACTCTCCCTTTCCTCAAAACTTTTACAACAAAATACTCTATCGATATAAAGGCATGGTGAGCCTTTTTTTTAAAGAGCGCTTGACTATGTAAGTGCTCTTTTCAATCCTCTCAAAAATATACAGGGTAACATTTGTGCCCTTCAGAAGTGTATAGCAACATAATGTTCACATTGCTTTCATAATTTCAAGACAGAAAAATATCTTATTTACTGTACACTTGTCGTCTTCATAATTTTCCCACAATGGATGCCAATGACGTTAGTGACGTAAGGGAATTTTTCTTTCCATCAAACAAAGTGTTAATAGTACTTTAAAATTTACTAGCAGTTTTTTTTAAAGCCACTGGATATGGATTTACTATCAGTTGTTACGTGTTTATGTTATTATCCTGTTCCCGTTATACATATTTTTATACATACTACATAATACTACATATACATACACACTACACCAATATTTTTTTGCACATTAATTATTATAGCCCAGTTTTAAAACTTAAATATTAATTCTGAATATTCATGCATATATACTCAGCTACAAATATTTACATTCATTTTCCTTATGAAAACATGAATATAAAATTTAATTAAAATTTATACAATTAAAAAAAATATATAAAAATAACTAAAGTAATGAAAATACAAAATTTGCAATGTAAATGTTTTTTAACTTTTATTTTAAAAAACGATAAACAAGAAATTATAATTTTAAAACATTTGTTTACGGGATTATTAAAAACGTTAAAAAACATGATGAAAACATTTTTCTGTATATTTCTCTATGCATTATATAATTAACAATGTAAATATTTCAAGTTAATAATGCTAAACAATGAGAGGGATACATATAATTTCAAGCCCCCTTGAGCGAAATTTTAGTAATTGGTTTGTTGTTGAAGTTTTTATTATCATATTGTTTTTGGAAATATTTATACATTATTAAAAAAATTTATACATATTACAACAATTTTTTATTCTGTACTGTAGTATGTACTATAATGTAGTATTTTGTATTTGCCCTAAAGCTACTACGAATCCGAGGGAGAAGGGGGGGGGGAGTATCTCGAATCAAAATAATTTGTTTTATATAATGACATGTTTTGTTTTTCTTTTCTTTTCAAAAAATTTTATGTACTATTTAGTAAAAGTTTATTTTACCACTTTATGTGTTCTGGTGCTTCGTATATAGTGCCTTGTAAAATAACCCATTTCACAATTTTTTCCTTTTTATATCTTTATTTTTGTAATATGTTAATATGTACATATAATTGGTGAAAGAAATAAATAAAAACAAATAAAAAATCATATTGTTTCATGATTTGTTTATAAACAAATTAAAATAATTATCGTTAACGATATAGTTCAGATACTGACACAATATTCAGGGAATATTAAATTTATACAATTAATTAAGAAGGAATGAAAATAAAAATTAAATTTTTCTCTTTTTCACAGAAGTTTAATTTCCAATTTTTGTTCATAAGCTTCATTCATAGGCTCCATTTTGAACTCCCACTTCAAATTTTACAATATTAAGACAATATGATACCCACTTCAAAATTTGTATGGTATATGAGTTTACAATTCCGTGAAAGACTTATTAAACTCAAAGAGGATAAATTTCCAACATCTCGAGGGTACTAGCCCTGAAAATGGATGTCTGGAAGCGTTGTGCCTATACCAGGCCGCCGGTGGCAGAAAAGCGGGTGGCTTTGGTTCATGCTCTCTGCAAAGCCCCCGCGGTTAGTAGGAAGGTCGCGACGGTGAGCGCTGAAGGGTCTGGGCGTGAGCCTGCCTGGAACCGCCGTCGGTGCAGATCTTGGTGGTAGTGGCAAATACTCCTAGCTAGTGAAAAATATACTTCTACAATGAAATTGAAAATCAAGTCAAAATTAAGAAATGGTGTAAATTGACAACATTTTAAGAATCAAGGAAACTTAAAGTCGAGCTTGCTGCTTTGGTTAAGGGCATTGGGTGTAGCACCGGTAGTTGGCAACACTGACGTATCTTCACCATGTTAATTTTTGATCATTGCTCCTCGGAGTAATTTTTATGCTAGAGCCAAGCTGATTGCTGTAGTATCAAGATAATTAGTAGCCCAAGTGCACAATTTGGCTAAATAAAGCCTGATTTAAAGAAAAGTATTTTTTAGTAATTTTTTAAATTTACATGCATTTTTCTAAAATATAAAAAAAAAATACTTTTCTTTAAATCAGGCTTTATTTAGCCAAATTGTGCACTTGGGCTACTAATTATCTTGATACTACAGCAATCAGCTTGGCTCTAGCATAAAAATTACTCCGAGGAGCAATGATCAAAAATTAACATGGTGAAGATACGTCAGTGTTGCCAACTACCGGTGCTACACCCAATGCCCTTAATGGCAAGCTATATATATTTTACAAATTGCATGTGTATATAATTTTAAGATTTTTTTTCTACTTTCATTGTTAAGAAAAGTTTCTTGAGTTTAAACAATGTAGCTAAATTGCCATTGAGTCTTAAAGACTCCTCATTAAATTTTAATAGAGTCTTCTTCTTGCTAAGTAACTTTTTTTATAACTTGAAATTTTAAGTCTTGCTAATGACGTCATGACTTTTTGTAAGACATTTAAACTTTAAAAAACTTCAAAAAAATTTGTGATGAGTTTGCTTGTTAATTGTGTTTATATAACTTCGAAATTTTTCAATTAATAATATCATAACATACATACAATATAAAACAATGGACTGTTAAAAAAAAGGTGCCTGGATCACTTATCCATTTATTAGCAATAAAGAAAAAACATGCTTGGAAGAAATATAATAATGTATTTTTTCGTTTAATATTTGTCATTATATACTCTGGTTCACATTTAACTTGGTTTTCGTCGTGTTTGTAACGTTTTTTGTCATTGGTGCGTTGTTTGTAACGAAGAAATTCACTGAGTCGAGTCGAAGGACACCCGAGTGTTTCCGATGAAACCCAAGTTAAATATGGAACTTAATTAGTATAGAAACTCCAAGTAGATATAACATAATTTCAGTAAATTACCTGCTTCCAAGTATCAACTTATTAAATAACTCTGCGGGTCGCCTCTATATATCAAAGGAGTATCAAAGGAAATTTTACATCACTGTCAGTCAAGTACACTTCAGAACAGCAAGAATGTTACTCCTTCTCTGTTTGTGGCAAGGATCTTCTACTATGGATAGGCTATATAGGGCTATACCAATAGCATTATAGCTGCTGAGGCAAAAAACCATGGTATCATGGCCGCCGAGCGCAATATTTTGTATTGTTTATGGCTTCACAGACCATGGTAAGATGGCGGGTATCCTATTGTTCTACCACCCACTTCCTCCTCATGACCTTGCCTCACTGACGACTGCAGTGCCCCCACTTATCCATAGTATACAGCATCCTTGGTTTGTGGGCATTGTTACACAGGAGAAATAAAACAAATTTTGCTGCTCTTCTTACTTCTCTGTTATTTAAATTGTAAATCTGCATCTCTTTTGTCTCTTGAGCGTCAGTTTTAACAAATCAGGAAAAACGTTCAAGGTGTACAAATACAACAGAGGATGTCCTGGATTGATGCACTTTAATCAATACTCGATTATTTTCGTCAATCTTCGGAAAAGTTCAGAAAATGAACCATACAAATAATTAGAACAGTTAGCCAATCAAATTGCTTCTAAAATACAATGTGTGGAGTCAAAAAGAGACGATAATTATTAAACTCATTGTCAGTGGAGGAAAAAGCAAATACTTTTAAAACTAAAGCATCGTCCTTTTTAAGCTTTATGTTTTTTTTCTATTTTTATAATAAGGCCACACCTATATAATTCAATTATAAGACGTAATATTCTAGAATTTCATCTTTGTTAATGACTCGGTACACATAAACCCATAGTTTACTTTTTTATACCAAGCTAACGTTGACGCCAAAACCTATTCATGGTAGACTTTTTTTTTCTACTTATAGCAAGACACACAGACTCTCAAGTTACATTATACCTTATACTAATTTATAAAGAACTACAGTGGGCTATTTTTTCATATCATTAATTATAAATAAAAAGTTATTAAATTAATATCACTTTGAAAAAGATATCGTATAACCAAGTTTGCTGTCAAAGGACTCTTATGTTTACAAAGTCAACTTTGTAAAAGTCTTTTGATGTATTAAAAGTATAAAAGATGTGATATTATTTTCTTAATGGTAACTTAATTGTTCAATTAAATACTATTTAATTAAGAAGTAAATGTCAGAAGCTTGTCACTGTCATGGTGTCATATTTTTTGAAGGAAAGTCGATATATAATTTATATTCACAGTAAAAAAAATCAGAATGAAAATTAACTAAACATTCTATGCTAAATTGCAGGTTTAATTTTTTTATTAAATGTTCTAAAATAGTAATAAAAAGTTGAATTATTAATTATCAAAACTTTTTATGATATTTTCTTATGAATATATTTTAAAAAAATACTTAAATTATGCTGTAAAACACTGTGACGTCATATTCATGCAAATATTTAACATGCAAGCACACAAAAAAAGTTACTGACTATGACGTCACAGCATTTTATAGCATGATTTGTAAGTTTTAAAACAATTGAATAAAACGCTTAGTACCTAAAGAAATATTTATGAATAAAATAAATGTAATTTAATATAAATTAATATGCCATAATAAAAAAACATAGCTGCTTCATTATCATGCATTTTAAAAAAGCAATTTGTGTTTATGAAGATTAAAATTAAATAATGATTAATCTGCTTATATTACTATTGCTTCCAGATCAATTTTATTTTTTAATTAAAAATTCTCTTTTATAATTTTTCAAACATATGCAATAAAAAAATGTTTCATTTTTTATCAAATTAATAAACTAATCCATTTATGAATTTTAATCCTACAACTTTTACCTTTATCGATAGATTAAATTTTAACATATATAAGGCTTTTCAATTTACTCTTAATGACTTTTCTTGGAAGTTTGCTCTCAACTTGAAAATCTTCTGATAGCATTTCGAGTGTTGATTATGTAAATTCTAATAATGGAGCAACATTTTCTTTACCGTCAAAGCTAACACGAAATTTCACTTTAAAAAATGCAACTATTTTTCTTTTTGTCACAAAAAAAGATGATTACAATCAAAATGAAATCAATTTTAAGAAAATATTTTCAGGGTAAAGCTTCAGGCAAACGTTACCTAATTTACTTTCAATGGATATCAAAAATATGTAAATTTTGGGAAGGACGAAAATAAGACGAAATTTATTGAAAGCAGAAGCATTTGAGTTTACATCGTCTGATGTATGGGCATTATCCACAAAAAGAAAATGGACGCAGTTAGACGCTATCGCTGCAAGAAAAAATCTGCTTAAAAATTACGACTATTCACAGAATATTATTATCTGAAAAAAATTAAACAAATAAACAACGCATGAGATTATTTCAACAATTTAAAACATGGGGGTCCCTGTTTTCGTTTTTCTACGCTAAATAGCATGGCATCATATTAAATAAACCATAATACCATCAGAATCCAGAATTGAAGGAAATAAAACTCCCAGATATTACAATCATATTTAAGGTACTTTCCTTAACTGAAATGGATCCACGAATATGTTAAAATTAACTAAAAAATGTCGTATCTTTATTCTGCATGAAGCTATTGAATGCAATCAATGTATTTTAATAAATTATTTATTAAATATTATTTGAGAATATTAAATACCTCTAAAAACTAAAAACATGACAACTTCAGAGAAGCCCTTAATTTGCTGAGTGCATTCGAGGTGACTGTCCAACCCTGTCCGGACCGTCTAAATTCATTTTTTTTACAGTCGGACTGCCGTCCATTTCCCCTCCTTACCTCCCCTCTCATGACGTCACTTCCGCAGTCCGGCCGGTGTTGAGCGGTCCGGCTAAAAAGTCGGACGAGTCCTCCTATAGACGGACTGTAGAACTAAACTGAACATCGAAATGCGTCGCAATACTCGAAATGCGCAATGTTTTGGTAATTTTAGCGCAATCCATGGGCGGGACGGGATACATGCACCTTTTCTCTATTAATTGCAACGATCTACAGCAGCAGGCTCCATATTTACTGTACCAAAAAGTACTGTACGCCCCCTTTCACGCGCTCGACAGCTGATAGCAGTCGATCCGTCGGACTGCGCGTTTTTTCTTCAAAACCTGACAGTGACGTAAATATGACGTTTCAGACCACGTGACCAAGATATACCGCCATTTTCACAGACCAGTCCGGACAGGGTTGGACAGTCACCTCGAACGCACACAATAAGTTGTTTTTATTTCGAAAAGAAAATGTCGGAGGTATAATATTATCTTTCTTTTTTTGACACTAAAATAAATTAGCTTTACAATATTTTTATTGCTATAAAATTTCTCACGTTTTTATCATATTAACTTTTATTACTCATATATAATGGTTAATAAATTTTGTAATTTATAACTGAAGGGTTTATACGTAAAAAAAATTATGACTGCAAATAACAATAAAAAATTATTAATCTATGTATTAAACGTAATAAAAATGCAATAAAAATGTTATATCGTTCTGCAAGTATTTAAACATCAGGTATACATATTAATCATAATATAGAGTTTATTTCCTCCTTTATTTGCTTTTATTTTCATAAAAAAAATATTTTTTATATACATCCCACCTACTATCGGAACCAAAAAGGTGTGCCCCTCTCCTTATGGGAGTTATATGCTATTCAGGGGCACACCTTTTTGGTTCCGATAGTAGTTTTGTTCAGCTATTTATTATGTAATTGAAATTAATTTTTATAACACATATATTTTACTTATTAACAAGTGTTTAGAAAGGGGAAAAATTGAGAAGGCAATATAATTTTTTTAATTACACATTTTTCTATTTTATATAATATGTAACATTTTAACATAATATATTCAGTATTTACATAATATTACCTTACTCTATAAAACAAAGGTATTTTCAAATTGTTAAAGAGGCTATTCACCCTAGATGAAAAATTACGTTTTCAACTCATCAACTCAACACGTCTAAACCTAATCTTTTTACGACTACCTCAAAAAGACAAAAATTCCTTCTTATTTCTTCTTCGCTCAAAATGAGGATGAAATGGAGACAATATATCGACATAATCTCATCTATATCCCTCTTTTTTCAAGGAAATGTTGCAAAATAGTAATAAAAAAAAGACTAAAAGAGACGTTAAAATAAAATATGAAAATTATTTCAACTTGAGCAAGCCAGCCCCTGAAGGTTAGGCAATTTGTTAAGCATCAACACGAAGTTTGTTAAAATGTCATAAACTTCCTCAACCCTAGTCACAAATGAACATTTAATATTAACTTCCCAGCTCTTCGTGAACCCGACCTAGCTTAGCTTTTTCAGAGTCCCTGTCGTCCCTTTAAACTGTCCTAGTCTAGAAATCCATCCCATTATTATTTTTTCATTATAGTTCTACATTACACGGGTTAAAACAGTTGCTCTGTGAGCTAAAGTTAGTTACTATTTGAGAATGAAGTTGATTGTGGTGCAGTGCATTGACCGGTTCTCGTTAGATCATCAAAGTCAAGCGTGGTTAGTACTTAGATGGGTGACCGTTTCAAGTAAAAAATAACGTTGCTCCTTCCATGGAGTAAATTCGTCTCGTTTTCCACCCAGTGCAGTAATACACTTGTGTGTGGTTTCCCAGGCTTTGGACATCACTCTGGTATATTGATGAAAAGTAGAAGTGTCCGTCTTGATTGAGTTTTCCACGGTTACCTCAGTCTGAATGCTGGGACACGTAATAGACCGTAGCCATCATCTTTTCCCTACCTTATCCCTATCCAATATACCCCGCCGTGAGCTGCAAGCACTTAGGAAAAAAAAAACGGAGGAAACTTCAGTTCGATGGTCAGCAATTAATTAAGGATGCCATCAATCGCCATCAGGATGTTCCAGTGTGTTCATTTAGCTTCCATGTGAATATAATTTTTATTGAAATGTGGTGTTGCCTGCATGGGACTCACAATAATGAAAATTGCAATTTTGTTGCAGCATTCTGTACGCTGACATCGTCAACTTCACGCCGCTGTCAGAACAACTGAGTGCCTCAGACTTGGTGAAAACTTTGAATGAGTTGTTTGGAAGATTTGACCAGATAGCACAGGTAACAAAAATCACTGTCTGATGTTGTTACATTAACTTTGGTGCTTCAGTAAAAGCAAAACTTTGCAAACTACAACAAAAAACCTTTTAATAACTTTGAGTACAGCAAAACAAAACAAAAAACATTTTTTTTTCTATTCTTTCTTTCTTTACAAAAGAAAAACATGCAAGTACTTTTCTTTTTATGTGTTTTTATACTTCGTCTTTCAAGATTTTAATGTTTTATCAATGAGAAAGAAATATGAATGTAAATTTTCTTTATTTCAAACAAAAAATTGTTTACAATATTATTTTAATTTTAATACTTTTCAGTTTAACAAAGGTTGTATAATAATTTATTTATAGAATAATTTAAAACTCCTTATATCTTTCAATAACAAAAATCAGCAGTCTTCTTCCATTTCACAATTTTTTTTATTAACAATGAATTTAAAAAATATTATAAAGTTGGCCAGAAAATAATTAAAATATTATTGATTCATTAGCATTAATAGATTAAGCAACGTTCGATATTTAATAAGTAAAATTCTTTTTATCCGAATTACTAGTATAAGAAGCAGCTATACTGTATAATTATTTTCATTTGACAAAATAATGGATTTTGATTATCGTTACGAACTGTAGTTTTTCACTAATAAAACAAAAGGGTTGTTCTAAAATATGCCTCTAGTTTTAGAAACCTTCTGTATTATTTACTTAATTGTTGATATTTGTGATGTTTGCATTAAGTAACCATGTCAGTGAATAACTCAAATTCTCTCTCTCTCTCTCATCTCTCTCTCTCTCTCTCTCTCTTCTCTCTCTCTCTCTCTCTCTCTCTCTCTCTCTCTCTCTCTCTCTCTCTCTCTCTCTCTCTCTCTCTCTCTCTCTCTCTCTCTCTCTCTCTCTCTCTCTCTCTCTCTCTCTCTCCATGATCACTCAAATTCCACCTCTGACTATTATTTGCCATGACAGCATGCAGGTAAATCCCCCCGCCCCCCTTATATATGACGCAGTTTATTAGCTTCAGGCCTCGCACAATTCATCTTTGTTCAAAATTTGTGACGTCAGCATACCATTCTTGTATGCGTTGACATGAGAGACTTATAAACATATGGAAATTGTCGTGCACATTTATACCTGCAGGCAATCATACAATGTCTATGTAGCAATTCCTTGTAATTTTAGTATTTCTGATAGTTGGTCTCAGGTAAATTAATACTCTAATATTCAGATATTTGACAACCGATGAGTATTTTATTTGTATTCTTATATAATATTTAATTACATGAAAAAAATTATAATAAAAATTATTTAAAAGTGGGTAACTACTAGCATTTTGCATATGCAGTAAAACCATTTTCAAAGTTAAAGGCAAGAAATATTATAGCCCCTATATAGTTGTATACATACAAATTGAAATATATTACATATTTCAATTATATACCAGTTTTTAACTTCACTTTCATTTTAAAGACGGTATAATAAAAAATTTATAATTTTGTTATTGTTTATATTAATTGAATTAAGCAATTCTCATTTAAAAAATGTAAAAATGTCGATTTAAAATTGGTAATCTTATAAATTTTAGAATTATTAATTATTCATAATTGCTTTCCGTTATGTTTACATAATAATTTAAAATCACCAAGCACATTTCAAATGCTTGCTCTAAATTGAATTACTATTCACATCTAAGGTTTAATTTAATTATAATATATAATGTAAATTTAAATGCGATTATAAATTCAAGAGCAAGAGAGGGAAAGCTAAATTTTTCAATTATTAGATTTAATTTATTTAATCACTAATTTGAAACCTGTTGCTTCAATTTTATATACATTTAAACACATTTTTAATTATCTAACGAATATAGACTTTTATTTTTAATGTAACATATTGAATTTCCTTACTGCTTAAATCAAATCATTATTATAAAAAATTTAATATAAAACAGTTATTATTAGTCTAGATTAAGCACTTTTTATAGGAATTTAATAAATAATAATTAGTTATTATAGTGTTTTTAAAAAGATAGATAGTATTTCATACGTTGAATTTTTTTTTTGTTTAAATTTTTTTATGACATGCATGATCTATGATTTTGACTTTATTATTATAAGTTTTTTTCTAAACATCCATACAAGCTCAAATATAATATCATGTATCATCATTGCAGATCCCTGGGGTTATATAGTTACTTGAGACTCTCTTTCTTGAGACTCAAGTTCTGTCAAGTATGATTATTACATGTCTTTTAATGAGCTCTAATTAGAGACTAAAGGTGCTTTTACATTTACAGGACAACCAGTGTATGCGGATTAAGATTCTAGGTGATTGTTACTACTGTGTATCTGGACTGCCAGTATCAAGACCTAATCATGCTTATAACTGCGTCAACATGGGTCTAGAGATGATCGAGGCAATACGGTAAGTTCTACATGTAAATAGACAATAATGGTTGCATTTTTTTATTTCATAATTAGAAAATACACTTAAAATTATGATTTTCTAAATTTTTCAGATTTTTTGGAGTGCTGGAACTAATTTAAAAAAAAAACATTTAAAATATCTTAATTAGGGTGGTACAACCTGATGGGATAACCATGACGTCATCAATTGCCAATCATTCATGACAAAATGACGTCACGGTTGTACCACCCTAATTCAGATATTTTAAATAGTTTTTTTAAAATTAGTTCCCGCACTCCAAAAAAAAACTGAAAAAATTCAGTAAAGCATAATTTTAAGTGTATTTTCTAATTATGAAATAAAAAATGCAACCATTATTGTCTATTGTACTTGATTTACAAAGTGTTCGTAGTTTACAACGACAATTTAACTATTAATTACATGGAGTGACCCTGTTTACATAGAGAATCTTTATTTTCATATTTGTTTTCACAGAAAAAAACACAGATTTAAATTTGTAGGTGTCGCAATAGTATATAGCTGTCGGCTTATTTTTTTAAAGCAGTGTACCATTTCTTAACTTTTTTTACTGCTTTTAAACTAAATTAAAAACAAACAGAATTAATTTGCAAAATTACTTAAATGTAACTAAATTGTTTTAAAATTACTTAAATTTAACGAGGGTTTAATTTAATTTTGTAAATACTGGAATAAATTAACATGCGTATCTCGTGAGTTTAATTAGAACATAAATTTGACGTGAACAAGTTAGCTCACGTCAGTTCTGACCAATTCTCCCGGGACTTGAAAGGACGTTAATGGCAAAGTTCACGAATTTCTCCCGGAAGTCACGTGTATCTGTCACACAAATTACCAAAATACATCTATAAAGTGTGCGTAATCTAATAATAGTACAAAATAACATGACAGGTTTGGTTATAAATCCAATATTGTAAGGAAATGATTGTATAATTGTAATTTAAATTTAAACTGACACCATCATTGTACGTACATTATCATGTATATTATTATTTTATAATAAATTATGTTGTATCATTATATTTTTATGGCCTGGAAAATAAAAAAAAAATTTTTTTTTTTTTTTTTTTTTTTTACTATAGATTACGAATCTATTATATTAATTTCCAAATTAAGGCGGATTCACATGGTGATTTCCAGCCTGCGACGCGAAACGAATAATGCGCACTTGCTGTAACATCCATTGGCGGCCATACTTGGCGATTAAAAAAAAGAGCATCGCAATTAACGCGATTTCGCTGCCGCAACCTGGTGAATTCGCTCGCCGCATAGGACTTCACAGCTTGTGTGACAAAATCGCGTCGCATCGCCGTTGTCACCATCTGAATCCGCCTTTAATCGTATTTTTAACGGATAATTTTTATTAAATCCAAAGCATAAATTTTCTCAAATTAAAGGTACTTTTACCTTCATAATGTTTCTTATTGATTGACATTTGGTTGTTTTAAGGTAGAGATAACACCGAACAGCTGTTCGACGTACTTCCCTTTGATTAACATGTAAACCTTAGCAAATTCACAAAAATTCTGAAATTTTTTTGATTTTTTGAGAGGCAGATATTAGTGCCTAAAAGTCATAGAAAAAAATTCAAAACAATTTAACGAGCCGTTTTTTTTTTATTAGGTTCTAAGTTTGTCTCTCCATGGGAAAGCCCTATGCTGAAAATTTAAAAAATTAATTTAATAAAATCGGCTCGTTAAATTGTTTTGAAATTTTTTCTATGGCTTTTAGGTACTAATAATCTGCCTCTCAAAAAAATTTCAGAATTTTTATGAATTTGCTAAGGTTTACATGTTAATCAAAGGGAAGTACGTCGAACAGCGTTATCTCTACCTTAAGATTAAATTTGCTTGTTTTTTAACTAGAATGTTACAATGTTACAGGTTCGTGCGTGAGGCGACCGGTTTTAACGTTGATATGCGCATCGGTATCCACACTGGCAACGTCTTGTGCGGCGTGCTGGGTCTGCGCAAATGGCAGTTCGATGTGTGGTCCGATGACGTCACTCTAGCGAACCACATGGAGTCAGGGGGAGTACCTGGGTGAGTGAAGAACCCTTTACCCTTGCTTATTAAAATAATTAGTGTAGATCCCCAGGATCCCCATCCCCTAAACATAGCGGTTTGTATGTTTTAGTTCTTTAAAAAAATATTTATACAAGGCCTTTGCCCCCAAATTTTAACGACTGTCGACAAACTTGTTGATGCTGGAGCTGCAGCCATGTTGTATAAGCGTAGGGAAAATAATAATAATTTAAAAATATTTCTAGAAGAAAATCAAAATTCTGAGGTAAACAAAAGTTTATAAATTTAAAACTAAAAATTTCATTCACTTCACATTTGTTTATATTTTGACTATATACATGCAGAATTTTATTGTATCTATTTCACCGTCATATATAGTGTTGGCCTTTTTGCACTCATCCCCTTTGAAGTAGGCTAATTGCCTTGTTCGTACAAGCGCCTGATTACAGCATTTACCTTTCTTTTTTGATTATTTTCTTTTTTATTGCTTGTTATGTATACTACAAATTTCAACACAAATTATTACAGTGTATGTGACGCATTTTGAATAATAATATAATTATATATATATGAACAAAATGGAATCAAGAACAAGCTATTGATACTCTTTTTTTTTAGCTTTTTTAATGGTATATTTTTAAATATATACCTACAATATACTGTTAATGACAATTGATTTTTTTCTAACAATATTTTAAAGATAACTTACTTCTTAGTTTTTTCTAAAAAATGGTTTGTATATTGGCATAATTTACACAAGTTTCCTAAACAGTATTGTCCCACTATTATTTTTCCTTTTTTTTTTTAAATTATATAATTATTATGTTGAAATTTATAGTATCAACAGTATTTACAGTATTTAGTATAATATTTACATATTATATTTTTTTTTTCAAATAATATAGAATTCCTTTTAATCATATTTATATAGGCTAACATAAAAAAATCAACATATCTATCAATCGTCCCTAGAATAAAAATCAATCTACTTTACCATGATTTCGTTGCAATAATGAGCTATCTGCATGCCAGGTGAGCGCAACAATGAGATTTATACCGATTTACAACTTATAATTGTATTTACCTGAAATAGCAGATATCTCATTATTGCAATGAAATCTTGGTAAGCAGATAGCTCATTATTACGGACGAGGGACGTTATATGCAGAATGGTTATTTCAACCTGTTTCTTTTTACTTTTAAGTATCTTGTTAATCCTTTGTTTTTAAATCTCCTCTTTCGCTCTTATTTTAAAGTTGTGTCCATGTCCAAGTACCTACGTCCACGTATGTTGAAAATTAGGATTACTTTTAAATAGTAAATTACGTTTTGAATGTTCCTAGATCGTTTGGTCAGTATATAGACTTTGTTCTGAAACAATGTGTCTCAAAATACTAATCCTGTATGAATGGGACACTCCACAATTCTAGAACTATACTTCAAACAGAATACTCCCCTAATTACGTACTTTTGCAAAAAAAAAAAAAAAAAAAAAAAAAAAAAAAAAAAAAAGAAGAAAAACTCACGTAAAAAAAGTTAGTGTTTTATATACAGGTATATGTACGCCAAATTGTCTTTATTCGTCTATTTCCAAATATATTAAAACATTATTCATGAAATACATAAAAAAATAATATAATAAATATACTCTTGGATCTATTTTGACGATTTGATTATCAAAATACATATATATATATATATATATATATATATATATATATACATGAATTTTTTAATTTATAAAACCTACATATTTTTTATATATATATTTGGGTTGATATTATTTTGTTTATTTTTATTTTCTTTATTCGAACAACGGTTTTTAAATAATATGGAACATTATTACATACTTGTGAGTGTATTTTATATTGCTTACTGTATATAGATAATTAATATTATACTTGTTCTACTAAAGTAAATGACCGAAATAACGCAAATACACAGCTGTTCAAGTGTCAATTCCTCAAGGTTATTCTATATTATTGTTTCGAGGGTATCAAAATACTCAAGTCAGTTCTCTTTGTCTCTGAAGATGTACACTCTATGTCATAATGAAGTCAACTCAAATTTTAGAGCTATTTACAGCTAGTTTAGCTTGTATATCTCGAAATTTTTAATGCTAATTAACTTATTTTTGATGACAAATTCCAGTACTAAGCCAAATATTATAGAAATGAAATCTGATAATAAATTAAATCTCTTATTTCTTTTCGAATACCATAATGGGGGCGATTCACGGAAATGTTATCCAGGTTTCTCACTAACCGAGGTTAGCGCCAGGCTAATTCACTGGTTAGTGAGGAACCTGAATAAATCCCTTCGTGAATCGCACACATTATAGGGGGCATTCACAAAACCCTAAGGCCACATTTAGGGCTCGATAATTTAAAGCCCGATTTTAGGCATGCTTTTTAGACCCAAAATTTCTGGTCTTAAATTATCGAGCCCTAAATGTGGCCTTAAGACTTTGTGAATGCCCCTTAATATGTTTAAGTATTTCTTTTATTAAACCACAATTGGGTACTTCCACTGAAACGTATACTGTGTAGCCTAAACATTTCAAAATTTATGCGTTTTATAGGCTCATCTAGAACAAGGCTTCCATCCATAACTTAAAATTTCTTAAAAGTCTGTAATAGAAAATTTCATACAATAATGACACTTAAATTTCAAAACAATTGTATTTCACTAAATTTAGACTAGTACTAATAATACAATTAATTTACGTTAAAGGGTAGTTAATTTATTATTTTTTTAGTTTAATCATTTTAATGAGATATAATAGGTGCAATTCACAAAAAAAAATATCCAGTTTTCTCACTAACCACGTTTAGTGCAATTTTAAATCAGTTATACTAAACACGTTTAGTGAGAAACCTTGATGTATTTCTGGATAATTCATTCACAAATATATATTACTATTGTTTTTATACAAAATATAATATATTTTGCACATGATTGTACTTTTGAGACAAGAGATTCTCGTTGTCATATATTTCGAGCGTAACAGAGCTGTCAAGCTATTTGTCGTAGTGTGAAGTATGTTACTGACATTTAAATGTTGTCAAAATCAACTACAAATCTTGTTTATTTCACGTATTAATCTCAAAGACGGAACGCTACGCTTTGTAATGTTAAACAGAATGTCTTATAATAGATATTCAACGTTTATTATACGTGTATCAAAAATATATATCGCAAGATTAACCAAAAACATTACTATACTAAAAACACGTTAAGCGAGAAAGGAATTACTTTGTATATATATTCTGAATCTCGTTAAAAGATGTAACGATGCAGAAATTATATAGTCAGTATTTCATCATGAAAAAGATATGCCTAAGGGTATTTAAACGTGTTGCATAGCAGCACTAGTGCAGATACAAGTGCACTAGAGAGTTGCTAATTTAGCAGTCATCATGCATGCTTTAAATGCTTTTATGTATGTGAAGTAAAATATGTGTCATTGTTTTATATACTATACTTTTTCCTTTCTATAGCCTCAAGGCATTAATAAAATATTTAATAATAATTATTACAGTTGACTACCTCTGCTGCAATACGTCTTAGCATGTACGAGAATCCTTGAAAGTTTCAAGGCTACGCTACAATAGCTGGGAGAAACTTTAGTTTGTTGGAGTATCATCAACTTTTGCCCTGTGGTGTACACGTACTTCATTCGCGTACACATGAGCTTCAGTTGAAAGAAAATTTAATCTTTGAGAGTACCAGAAACTTTTGCCCTGCGGTGTAGACGTATTACAGTCGCGTACACGTGACCAAGGCTGGGAGAAACTTTAGTCTGTGGTAGTACCAGCAACTTTTGACCTATGGTGTACATGTTACAGCAACGTCCAATTTCGTGACCAAGGCTGGGAGAAACTTTAGTCTGTGGTAGTACCAGCAACTTTTGACCTGTGGTGTACCATGTTACAGCCGCGTACACGTGACCAAAGCTACACTGCTGCAGCTGGGAGACAGGTTCGAGGTAGAGGCTGGTAATGGAGGCAGCCGTGAAACTTACCTGGATGAACATAAAGTGGAGACGTACCTCATCGTACCGCCAACTGTGAGTAACAATTTCTCGAAATATTTTTTTTTATTTTAATTTTTTTTACAAGGATACACTCCTATGATTCCTATGAGTTTGAATCTCGAGAAGGAGTAATGAATAGGTATCGGGATAATTTTGTCTTCAACTCATCCTTTACACGACTAAACCTAATATTTTACGTCAATTTACCTCAAAAAACATATTTTATTTCTTCCACGCTGAAAGTGAAGAATTTAGAATTTTTTTAAACATTTTATGTTCAATAAGAAGAAAATATATGTAATCTCGTCTTTTTTTTTCTCGGAAATGATGCAAAATAGGAAGAAAAAACAAAACATGAAAGGCGTTAAAAGATGAAAAAAATTTCAACTCGGGGTATTGTTCATACATGTAACTCCACCTTAAAAAAGCAACGGCAAAAAATGTCACCTGTCATCCTCTTGAAAAAAAAAATTTTTTTTTCATGTTAATTTACCTTTATAATTAATTGTCAGTATTTTTTTCTAATTACAGAAAACGTAAAAAATTTAACTAATTTTACGTCTTTAAATAATCACCGAAAAAATTAAAAGTTAATTAAAATTTCCATAAAATTCCAGACATATAGTGTAATTTTAGACAGGAAAGTGAAAAAAAAAAGGTCTGCAATTTGTTCATTGATTGGTCGGATATTTGCCATCGCATTTTTAAATTGATATTTCAAAAAAGTAATGTTGGTAAATTTTCTCTCTCCCACAAACTTAAAGCTGATGTTCTGAGAACGCATCGTACTGTTGTTATGGAAAATATGGAATTTAAGGCGACAAAGCTTCCCCCATTACTTAAATAACAAGCTGATATGGAAAATAAATTTCAAATATATGAGTTCTCCATCGTATTATGTCATCATAGATATTTAGAAAATAAATTTCTTATATTTTCAATAATATACTACAGTAAAATTGGTACTATTACAAGCTACAATTTTTATATTTATTACACAAAAAAATCTTTATTTGCAAGTATAAAATTATGTAAGAAATTTACTTTACAAAACATTTTGGAACACGTTCTATTATATTATGAAAAATATAGAAACAATTTTACAACTTACTTATAAAGAAATATTAATTTGTTCCATAATGGCTATACGGCAAAATAGCATCGCCTAAGTAAAGAAAATATTGTATTTTGTAATTAAATTTATAATAAATTTGCTGTATAAATACACCATTAAAAATAAAAATTGCATTAACAAATATTAAAATATTCATATACTCTCTATTTTAATCGCTTTTATGGCCAATCCTACCCAAAGATGGGTCCAACGTTCCTAAATACATGGTATTCCATCCCTTACCCGTTACCCCCCAAACTAGAACAGCCCCCATCGGACCCTCCCACTCTTCTTCTTGATCTGTTATTAAGAATGGGCCATGATTAACCATGCACCCAATCACTGACTTGTTGCAGCGCGCGGCGGAGGGCGAGGTGATCGAGACGAAGAAGCAGGCCCCCAGCAAGATGACCAAGTACGTGGAGTGTTGGGGTGCTGACAAACCCTTTGCCAACATCACAGAGAGCACCCTGGCAAAGAACATCGGACTCACGGTGCGTTACATCAGCATATTTTTTTTTTTTATTATTCACTATACATTCACATGACGGTGTTTAAATACGTATCCGTTGACGTCGCCTCATATAAGAATAACATTATCCGTCGTCAACGAATCCGTATTAAACACCGTCATGTAAACGTAGTAATAGTTCAACATATTACAGATTTTAGTTAATAAACAAGGTTGACTTTAAACCTCAATGAGCTTATAGCTAGCTAGAGTAGAGGGAAATTAAGAATTTTACATCTAGATAATATACCGAAACAAAAGAGTGAATAATTTAAATATATATATTTTTTTTACATTAGTACAAACTGAATATTTAGAAAGACTATCTCAAGATATTATGCTTTAATTTAAGTGATTAAATATAATTTTAATTTAATTGCTTTAATTTTTTTCATGTTTTTTTAAGACTGTTACACTTCTAAAAAGTCATATTGCAAAGAAAATATACTTGTGATAATGTGACAATGACGTCACAGCGTTCTCCCCCTTGTTTTTAAGAATATTTTTTTAAAAAAAAAAAAGACTTAAAAAATTTATTGACAAAGTACACATATTGACGATTTAAATATAAAATTAATTATTTTTTGATCAGCAATCATATTTAAAAAAAAAAACGTCTTATCACTGTTACAATACAAAAACTAAAAAATATATATACTAAAACAATTATAACTCAAATAACAAATAACCTTGCTAGAATATAATAATAATCATGAAGTTATACAAATTGATGAGCAGCTAAATGGAGCAGCGAAGTGATGACTTTTAGCCTCAAAAATTCTCATTTTGATGTTGCACAATTTGCCTAACCTCAAGGCGAAATGTTTATTAACTATGGCTGAATTGGACACCACTTCTTAAAAGAGGGCTAGATTCTTGATAAATTTAAAAAAGTTGAAGATGCTTTTATCTTTATCAAAAGTTACCATAGTTTGTTTTCCAAAGTACAATCCTAAAGTAAGAGGTTTCATTCATTTTGAATAAAACTGTACTTTAAATAACTTGAATTAACCTTTTTAAAATACCTGCTGATGTATAAAACTGTTTGAAAGGAAAAATCCTTTAAATATTGCTTGTACTGTACCGTTGCATGATTACTTTCTTTGAAAAGTCAAGGCGCCGGAATTAGTCTTGGCTTTTTTCTCACAATGAAAAAGCTGCAGAGAGAAAAAAATAATCTCGTTGTATAAAGTCAGCGAACGTTGAGATTGTTTAATCAGGTTCAGTGTTTGTTTACTTTTGTATAAGCTTCTTTGTATATGTGACAAAATAAATTACTAAAATGTATCATTTAAATTAAAGTAAAAAAAACATTTGCTTTTTGCCTTTCCATCAAAGGTAAAGAAAATATTAATTAAAGTAAAATAATAAAAAAAATCAAATTGAAATGCAAACAAAACTAATTTATTCCACATTTTATCAAATTATAAATGGTAAATAAATATTTAGCAAATATGTGACGTTAAAAACTAATATAATTCTTCAATTAATTTACATTGTATACTCAAACAATTATAAATTTTCCCTTTGTAAAGCCTTAAAATCTCCAGATTTCATACACTACTTTCCAAAAAAATAATAATTAACATTTGCCATTTCTTTTTAACCCCTGAATGTTTTCATGTTGAACTTATTACTAAAAGCACGTAGAGATTAAGAAATAATGTAATCAGACATTTTATAAGTGTTTTAGTGTACATTTAAATTTTATTTTTTTATATTTCAGAGCATCGCGATGATAGAATCCAACTTATTACCAGGGAAGAACAATTGCTTCGATTGTCGGTAAGTTAAGAAAGAATTTAGTGTAAATTTTAGACGAATATTTTAAGACATATTTGATATAAATTTTATGTACATGCCAAATCTGCATGGTGGTAAAATTTTCTTGGGTATAGAAATTTTATTGGCACTAATATTTTGTACTTCATTACTCCTTGAAAATACATTTACAATGATTTAGTACTACCTTTAGGTCATAAAATTTGAATTATAGATTTTTTTTTTTTTTTTTTTTCTTTTTTGTTTTTTGCTCACGAAAGGTCTAGCATATTATTTTCTCTCAAGGAACATAAAGAACACGAGAACTCAATGACTATATATATACACTATACACCCAGTATATATAGTCATTGGCGAACACTAACATACCAATATACTAGCATATCACATTAAGTGTTTTAAATCTGATTTCTGAAACATGATATGCGTTTTAAATAAGGGGGCAATTTTCGAAACATTTTAGGTGTTTCTGAAACACTTTGTGAAACACTTATTTCTGAGAGTGTACGCTAAGACCCCCCAACTACACATTTTATATACTTTAAATACAAACATTTAAAATGGTAATTAGCAGAAAGTTATTATACAAAAAAACGTACCAAAATATCAAACTGAATCGTGTTTATTCGCCACATTAATTTAAAATCAATATAAGCGTAATATGTAGGGTATAAACATATATTATAATATAAAATTTATAATTATATAAAAAAAAATTATAAATATTTACATCTAATTACGGAAATTTAAATTTGCTTCAAAGTAAATATTTTTTAATTACCTTTTTTTATAAATAAACACACGGTGTAAATATTTGAATACTATTTTGCTTTATAATATATGTTTATAAGTATAATATTAGTTGTAAATAAATATTGCACTACGAAATATTTATTAATTTTATAAAAAAATACTATAAATTTATTGAAATAACATTATTATATGAGATAGATTTTTTTTAACAAAACTGTTTTAATTAAAAATTTTAAAAAAAATTGACGACAGAGTCATGCAGTTAAAGTCTGTTATTATAATTTCAAGAAGTTGCAAAATTTTAATTTTTTTGTAACGTAAAAAATCATGCTACAGAAATGTTAATAATGATATTTTTGCAGCACATGGTTTAAGTCTGAAGAACTAAGTCCTTTACTGCTATGGTTTCGGAAGCGAAGTCAAGAATCCGGCTACCGGAACCAACCAGACCCTCACTTCCGGTTCTACGTCCTGTTCGCCGTGGCTCTCTTCCTCTGCATGGCGGTCATTCAAGCCCTCACGGTACCAAGGTAACTAAACAGAGGTTATTTTTTTTCTTAATTAACTGAACAGAGGTACTACGGTGACTTTAGGCTAGCATCCGCATCCCGGCTGTTCGTGGACACAATTTAGCGTTATTTAGAACAAAACTGCATAGGGTTGTCATTTTTACCAACAATCCAACCTAGTTGTGACTGAGGAAACCATGGAAATTTCAGTGAAGATGATTGGCAAAATTAACAGAGGTTTTAAAAATTCCTCGACATCTTTTTTTTTTTTTTTTTTTTTTTTTTGAATACAAAAGAATAAAGTATTTTATGAACGTGTTTTTAATAGCTGTTTTATAGTACTTTTAAAATATTACACTATATTAATGTCATTTGTATGATAAAATTATTCATTTTCTTGTTTTTAACCACCGTGCAATTTGTATTCAAATCGTTATTTAATGTTAATATTTTATCATGGTAAATGTAACCTCGTAAAACTTAATTTTATCGAGAAGTATCGACGTCATTCAAGGATGTCGTAAAATGTGTAATTAAATATTATGCTAGTAAGCTAAATATTAATTACACTGTATAATCTGCAAATAAAATGCATTCATTGCATCCGCTATTGTACACTTATAACAACAATACTATTTATAATCTGAAATTATTGTTGAAGAAGATTTTGATAGGTGAAGTTTTATTTTAGTTATTACATGGGAGGGGGGGCATGATAAAGCTCCCTTAAAGGTATAATACAACAAACATTAAAGGAGTTACCATGGCACCAACTTCCTTCCCCCAGTATAGAGTCCAAATGTTTTTTGATAAGCACCCCCCTGAATTTGCCCTTACAAGACGTTTTATACAGACTTTTCATTTTTATTCATATTAACACAGTCAAATTAATATTATATTACCTCCGGAAGTAGCCGGAAGTGTGAAGTTTTTGGCCATTTTGTTTGTAATTTAGCTTTGAATCTTTGCAGGGGAGTTTGCAGTACAAAATACTGACCTGTGTGAGAAATTTTTAATATGAATAGGACGGCCAGAAACTTCACACTTCCGGCTACTTCCGGAGGGAATATAATAAAAATTTGGCTGTAAACTAACTCCTCTTATGTTCTCAGGAATCTGATCCTGTACGGTTCATTTATCCCGACGTTGGTGGCGCTGCTGATCTTCCTGTACTTGTGCTGGCTCGAGGCTTGTCCCTTCCCGCCCAAACGAGGGGGCTCGGCCACGCCCACCCCAGGAGCAGAGTCAGGTCCTAGCGGGGACATGGGCAGCAACTGCAAGAGCGGGGTCGTCAGTAACAGTCGCTGGCTGAGGCTCACCGTGTTCCTCGTGTCTGAGGTGTTGATGGCGAGCTGTGCAGTCATAACTTTGGTGAGTCAAGGTCAAAAGGTCACCATGTCAAGGTCATAGGGTTACGAATTTAAGGTCATCAGAGTATAATTTTTAGGCTAATGTAAGAGAGAATAAAAAAATATAATGAGTATAAAATTGTGATTCGTATTACAGGTCGGCCTAGAGCCCGAAGAACCCCTGGAGGTTGGAATGCTTCAGACTGAGTTCGAGAATGTGACAGAACCTGCCGAACTCTCCATGGTCTTGCTGGAACCAGTCCCTGTGAGTACCTCGCGCTGTGGGACCAGCAGGTGTTGTGGACCGGAAGTCGGGGTAGTGGAGTGGCGGGAAGATTTGAAAATTTAAAAATTAGGGACTGATCTTAAATGTATCGATCGAATTGGGAATTAATTTTTTTATAATTTAATGAATTTTATTATTTGATTATTATTTCATTTAATTAAATATTAATCAAATTATTAATGAAATATATATCAAAATGGTAGCGGAAAAAATCATTAAATTCAGTTGGAAAAATTTTTCCTAGTCAAGTTGCTTTCTTATTGTTAGATGATACTTTTGAGAAATATTACAACAATGAACTTGTGACTTGTCCGCTATACCTCATTGATATTCAGTTTTCACGAAAAAATACGTGGATTATTATTCATTCTAATATTATTTATGGGTTTAGCCGGTATTACACGATACAATTTTTCTAATTATTGCATACAATTTTGCCTTACAAGAAAATGTCAGCTCCATTTGATTGTATTGAGATAAAATTTTCTTGCAAGGAAAAATTGTATGCAAAATTGTACCATTTGCTTTATCTATATATTACATATTTTATGACTCAATGAGCTCTATCACATAATATCATTTAAATTACCTCTAAACTTCATGCATTTCTGGTCCACAATACCTGCCCCCTCCCCTACGTCCCTAAAAGAACCAGGCTCGAGCCGTAACCCAGTCTTACTTGTACAGCTCTCTGCTGGCGCTGGCTGCCATCTCGGTCTTCCTCAGGGTCGGTTTCCTGCTCAAGCTCACCCTGATGACTCTGGTGGCCGCCGCTCACCTGGCAGTCTATACCTGGCTCAGGGCGGACATCTTCAGGGAGTACTACGCTTTGGTTGACGACGGGTGAGTCATTAATTTCATTCAACATTTTACCACGTGGTTTATATTATTTTTACATATGATATAGTAATAATTCGGAGAGGGCTTTATAATTCGGACAGAAGTGTTGTAATGTATAGTAGAGGGAAGGAAAGGGGATATTTATATTTCTTTATAATATATATTATTGTATATTATATAGATGTATAGAATATACACAAAAATATAACTCCATGGGGGACATTCACAAAGCACTTTAACCCCCATTATAGCCCCGATTTTTAACCCTGGTGCTAAGCATGGTACTAAACCAGGGGCTAACCATGTTAGGCTCATAGCTTAGCACCATGTTTAGCACCAGGGTTAAAAATCGGGGCTAAATTGGGGGTTAAAGTGCTTTGTGAATGTCCCCCTATATCTTTTACGAGGTAAGTATTTTATTATAATATAATACCTCGACAGTCCGCGAATATTTCCATTTACACCATTATAAGTATTAATTTAGCGAGTAATCAGACCCCCCTCTTTTGCTATGCGCCATTATTTTTTAATTAATTACTCACAAAATCGCCCCGCCCGCCCCCTATGAATTATGAATAACAATAATAGTTGAAAATTTTTTTATCGTAATTCAAACAGTTTTTAAGTTTACTTTTTTAATTATTTTAAAGTTGTGTGATTTTGTTGACATTTTTTTTCTAAAACTCACTTTTAGAAAAAAAAAAAAGGAAATAAATAAATTAAATTTACGATAGCGTTTCTCTATTGTCACTGTTTGAGCTCAAGCAGTGACAATAGAATACATTTTGTATTACAGTTTTGCTTTCTTTCATATTTTCTTACATATTTATTTATTACTAAATATGTAAGAAAATATGAAAGAAAGCAAAACTGTAATACAAAATGTATTCTATTGTCACTGCTTGAGCTCAAACAGTGACAATAGAGAAACGCTATCGTAAATTTAATTTATTTATTTCCTTTTTTTTTATACACATCAACAAGGTACAAAAAAAGAACTACAAACGACAAAATATTCCAAATATCTCAAATTCATTTACAACTATGTTAAAATCTTTTGATGTCAGTAAATATTTTACCTTTTTTCCTCTCGACTAAAGCATCGAAGCCTCAATGTAAACAAATAGAAAATAAACAAATACCATACAAGTTTGTTTCTCTTAAAAGGGAACTACGCATTTGTAAGTCTTATTTCTAACCGTTTTAGTAGAGTATCGACCTTATTATAAAACGTTTTAATAGAATTAAATAGAGGGTGCAAAGTTATGCCAATCTTTTTTTTTTTTTTCTTTTTTAGAGGCCGGAAAGTATAGTTAAAAAGTTTTGCCGAGGTCGGTTTTGAACCCAAGTCCTTTTTAGGCCCTATCTTTCATTATTTTTTATTTAAAAAAATAGTTCCGGAACTCTAAAAAATTTAAAAATATATATATATAAAAAAAGAGAGAGAGAGTAGCGTAACTTTGCACTCTATCCATTTTTGCAATATATATTTTTTTTTTTTTGAGATCGATACTGCATTGTATTTAAGTACAAAAAAAATCTTATATATTTAAGCTCTGGACAAAACTCAAATTTGGGGGGAGGGTACGTGGGGTGTTTTAGGGTATTTACTCTTGCAGCTACTTCAATGAACTTTTCGCGATTTAATTTTTTTTTAAAATTTATGCGAAAAAACGTAATATTCGTATTTACTCTGAAAATTCGCTGTAAATCCACCCTGGTGCCCACAGGTTCGAGGTCCTGCCGTTCGAGGTGAAGGTTGTGGTGGGGGTGGCGCTAGTGGCGGCCCTCCTGCACGTGCTGGATCGTCAGATCGAGTTCACCTCTCGAGCAGACTACCTATGGACCGCAAAATTGCAGGTAACAATAATATATTTTCTTGTCAAGCACACGCTGCGGAAAATGACGTTATAATTGTACCTGAAGCTCTATTTTTTCATCACAAATATATGTACACCTCTGGACAGCACAAACGTTATACCCCTGCCTCATTGTAGCTGCAACAATTAAACAGAGAGATGCAGATTTGTAATTTTGGGAAATGTAAGAAGAGCACCCAGCAGTCTATGAAAAGAGTTTTGGTTCACCATACTTCCATAGACGCCTACAAACAAAGCAGGAGTAACGTTCGTGGTGTCCAGAGGTGTACAGGGTGTACTTCAAATGCTATAGGAATTCAACACTTAATATGTTCAAGCGTTAGAAATTATACACTTTATGCTTCCAGCACTTGAAATTCACCACTTCAGATGATGCTTATCAAGTGTTTGATAAAAAAAAGGCCGTAGAAAAAAAAAATACGCGGAAAAAAAAAAAAAAAAGTTTTTGCAGTGCAGATTTAGAACTTTATTTTAATTCTCAATTGCATCATCATCTATAATATTGAGTTCTTAATTATATAGTTAAGTATGCCCCACGTGATCAATTTTAACGTTATGATTAATTAATCATGCATAGTAACTTGGGTTACGTGTCAAATATTACGTAATATTATTATGTAAATATAACATAATAATTATATAATGCTGTATTAAACTTTTACTTGAATGCGTTAACGTGTTTGGAATTGTACGAATAATTTTTCTTTTATTTTATTCAGTATTATAATAGACGTAATAGATCTAAACTGTACCTGACGTGTCACTCACTGACAAACTTTATTCTCCCCAGGTTGAACAGGAGGACGTGGAGACGATGCGCGGCATCAACAAAATCCTTCTGGAGAACATCCTCCCTGCGCACGTGGCAGACCATTTCCTCTCGTCAGCAAGACTGCAGGACGTGAGTGGATTACTTTACGTCGACTGAAGATTATATTTATTGCATGTGATGGAGTATTGACCTCGATTTTTTTTTATTGCAGAAATGAATAGAGGGTACCAAATTATGCCACTTTGAATTTTTTCTGATTTTTTTGAAACGCAGAACTATTTTTAAATAATTAATAAATGTTCAACCACGCCCCCTGGAGGCGTCAATATGCGTCCAGGTCCTATCCTTTTTATTAAGGATTCAGGAGTGCCAACTTAACTTACAGAACTTTCAATAATTATTAAAAAATAATTCCGGGTCTCAAATAAATCTGACAAAATTCAAAGTAGCATAATTTGGTACCATCTATTCATTTTTGCAATAAAAAAAATGTCATGTAGGTTGTCCACTGACCATGCAGTTTATTGCGTTTTCAGCAAGAACTGTACCACGAACGGTACAGCTGCATCGCCGTCATGTTCGCGTCCATCCCCAACTACAAGGAGTTCTACGACGAGAATGACGTCAACAAGCAGGGACTTGAGTGTCTGAGGCTGCTCAACGAGATCATCTGCGACTTTGACAAGGTGGGTCTTTGTTGTAATTGTTGTTAAATAATGACAATAATACATCAAATTTTGTTCTCAAAATTTTTATTGCAGAAATGGATAGACGGTGCAAAGTTATGCTACCCTGATTTTTTACAGATTTTTTAAAGCCCGGGAACTATTTTTAAAAAATCATTGAAAGTTTTTTTGTAACGTCACGAGGCGCTGCTCTTTAAGAGAAAGATAGGACTTGCCGCCTCGTGACGTCACAAAAAAAAACTTTCAATACTAAAATATCTGAAAAAATCAGGGTGTCATAACTTTGCACGCTCTATCCATTTCTGCAATAAAAAAAAATGAGGTCGATACTCCATAATATAATATTTAATTAGATTTACTTTTAATAGTTTTTTTCTTTAACATGTTAGTTACTTTACAATACATTATTATTATCTTTT
This sequence comes from Siphlonurus alternatus, assembly GCA_949825025.1. Classification (NCBI taxonomy): domain Eukaryota; kingdom Metazoa; phylum Arthropoda; class Insecta; order Ephemeroptera; family Siphlonuridae; genus Siphlonurus; species Siphlonurus alternatus. Next base: position 11,358,438 of record OX463783.1, on the reverse strand, counting down.
ATGACTTTTATGAATATTAAAATCATATGATTCATATGTTACATTTAATCACCGCGGCTAGATTAACCTTATATATAAGGCTTATTATTATGGCACAGTTGTCGCCCATGCTTTGACTAAACACTTGCTCATCCTTATTTCAAATATTTTAAGATCGGCTCCATTTAGGCATCATGATGCTGCCCACAAAAAAAAATAAATAACTCTTACTCATTTCCATTCCTTTTTTGGATTTCTAATAAATTCCCTATTTTGAGATTAATCCTCGTCCCACCCCCTTCTTGAATGTCATTGGTTATATATCCTATCTTTCGTCAGACCAATTAAATACAATATATGGACAAACTTTTGTATTGAAGTTCACTGTAAACTGTGTGATGGAAATATGAGCCTTATTTCAGCTGCTGTTAAAGCCCAAGTTCAGTTGCATCGAGAAGATCAAGACGATCGGCAGCACGTACATGCTCGCTTCCGGTCTGCGTCCCGGCAAGGAGGACAAAGGGAAGGTAAGTCAGGATCCACCCTTCAGTCGAGTCCGTCACTAATCTATCTGTCCTTCCTTACAGGACGATAAAGCGGTGAGTGGAGATCTTCACAATTAAGTCAGGATTACGTCGAATGGATGACCGGCGTGTTTTTATTGTATATTTGGATAGAGAACCTTGATTAATTTTTTTTTTAAATATTTTTTTAACCCTCTAACACCCTCAAAATCGAGTGAAAGAAGCTGTAAAGTATCAGGATTTGTATAATTTATGTATAATTATACAAAGTTAAACATCATCTTACCCTATAGAAAATGTTTGCGTGGTAATATTTTTTTTTATTTTTTAAACTTTTTTTTAAAATATTCTTATTTTTCTAAACATTTATGGCTATGAATTAATTAAAGGGTGTTAGAGGATTAAAAAATAATCAAGAAAATTAATAATAATTAACTGAGACCCTCTATCAGAACAATGTATGAAAGTTGTCCAGTTCAATAAATTGAATTTAAATATTTTAAAATCTATGAAAGTTTAAAAAATCTGAAAATTAAACAACTTTTATGTGTCTACATTTTTAATTAACTCAAAAACTTTAATACAAAAGTCTAGAAATAAAATTTTCATCGTATTTTAACATTTTAGGACCAGACGCGACAAGAACACATCGTTGTCGTTTTGGTCGACTTTGCTATCGCTTTGATGACTATTCTCGACCAAATCAACAAGGAATCGTTTCAACGGTTTCGTCTCCGAGTCGGTAAGTGCTCCTTCTTATGTACACCTCGGGACATGACAAACGTTACCTAATTATTTGATGAAGCCGCAGCTCTATTAAAAGGATGCATTTTTTTTAATTTAGTTAGGAGGTGAGACCCGATCTTAACTTGTTAGTCACTCCCAATATTTTAAGATCGGCTCCATTGATATATAATTATGTTCATTATTAATATATTGTGTAATCGTCTTTTCTATAGTTATAGATATATATTTATCATAATTATATATATTTATATATATATATATATATATATATATATATATATATATATATATATATATATATATATATATATATATATATATATATATATATATATATATATATATATATTTAAAAAAATGTAATATATTGGGTACTCTGTAAAATGGTCTAAAGCCACATCGTACGTAGTGGAAAAACGCAAAGGCACTGCACCACACCTGACCTCGCACTCATATATAATATCTTATTTTATTTATTATTTATTATATGTATTTTACTCATGAGTACATATTAACAAGTAATAATTGTTTTCAATACTCAAACTACTTGAATTGTCACCCTCTCTAGATGACTAGAATTATTATAGTAATATATGATTCAAGTCGTTATGAATCCTCGTTATAATTTGAGTCCCCTTGTAAAGGATAATTTGGCTTATCTCTAAGTACTAAAATGCCTCATTGATTTTAAGACAACGTTGTGATGGTTGTAACATTTACACTGTAAAAAAATATTAACAAATATTCTGTTCGTATATACTATTACGATTTAGGTCAGACAGGTGTAAAAAAAAATTGCTATTTTTTTCGTTGTTGTTTTTTGCTTGCTATACCGTTCATATTAGAATTGTTACAATTGTATTCTCGAACAATTTTTAAATCTTATTTAATAATATTATTGATAAATACGAAAATACTTGACATGCATGTCTAAATAATTCATATGTAATAAAGCTAAATCAAAGCACCACAATATTTAGTTAGGCAATTTGTTTAACTTTAAAGCTGAACGTTAATTTTGACTCACTAATTGTTTAGCAAGTTAAAAAAAAAATTACTTTGAAAGGATCAACGTACATAAATTAGCATAAATTTCAATCTACAATTGAGAAGGTTTAATTTGTTTTACAAAAGAATACATTATAAAAGTTTTTCAAGTAGAATTTTAAGTCTGAAAATTTCTGTAAGTGACGTATTTTTGCAATCGGAAGTAGATGAAACGAGTAGAAATTGCGTCATTTTTGGAAATTTTCAGGATTTTCAGGTGTAAACTCTCGCCTGAAAGATTGTAGTTAAGAGGAACAATACCGAATGAGATTTAAAAAGTGTCGTATTTACATATAGTGTTGTCAACGAGGTGTATTGTACTATTTGTAAATTGAAGATCAGTCGATGCTGCTTCTCTTATCACTCAAATCTTGATGCCAAACGTTTTTTATGATATCATTCACCCATCAGGCTTGTGTATATAGACACGTTTGAAACCTTTTTCGGTTTACAAGGCACATTAAGTTTCTACAGTGTGTCTGGTGACTCTTTGAGAGTTTTTTCCTCTCGAGACGTGAAAGATTAATAACCCGACCGGACGTTGTAGCGTAAACGTTTCTTGGTCAACTATTTATGGATTTTTAATCACTCATGTAGCGCTGTGACACTCTACATTAAATTTGTCACATTCATTATTTACAAGATATGTTTTGTATGATTCATTTGACTTTATTGACAGATACATAATGTATATGATCGTTGAAAGCGAATAATCAGTCAGTACTTAACCCTGAGACCATTAGTATTAACAAGGAAAGAGGGGGAGGGGTCAAAATGACCCACAACTTTTTCACGTTTCAAAAGATTGCTCCTAAAAATCTGAAAAAAAATAGTTCTTGTATAGAGAGCATACAAATAAAAAAAAATAGTTATAGAGATTTAAGTGCTGGGTCGTTTAATCCCTCCCCCCTTTTCTCCTTGTTAATGCGTGAGACAAAAAAAAATTAGCAATGCTATACGTTTAAGGTAGAGATAATACAGATCAGCTGGCCCAATGCTAAAAAAATCCCATTCATAAAAATTATGAAAAAAATTTAAAGTATTCTCCTCTACATCCCCTATCAGTAGGTAAAATATCAGGTATACAAAAACGAGCTAGTTTTCGAGTTATTAATTTTTAAAGTTGACCAATTTAACATGGAAGTTCCATTTCTCCATGTTAAATTAGTCAACTTTAAAAATTAATAACTCGAAAACTAGCTCGTTTTTGTATACCTGATATTTTACCTACTGATAGGGGATGTAGAGGAGAACATTTTAAATTTTTTTCATAATTTTTATGAATGGGATTTTTTTAGCATTGGGCCAGCTGATCTGTATTATCTCTACCTTAATAATAAGTTCATGAAATAATTCAAGTATATTGTTATAAATGTATCTGTATTTTTTTAAAACGCCAATTAATAATAAGACAAAATTTTCGTAATAATTTTTGTGTATTATATAAAGAGCATGTGAATCTTATCCTTTCTTTTTATTTATAAAATACAAATATAACAGAATTTTAAAATTATTATACAATATTAAAGTTTTGTGACCTTAAATTTGATTTAAAACGTTAATTTTTCTACTTTACGTTTTTTTTTTTTTAAGTTATTCATTCATTAAAAATTAAAAAATTAGCAAAATATATATTTTCATTTTTAAAATATTTTTATAGCTAACAAGTTCATCAAGCACACTTCCTGTGCGTCTGATGCGCTGACACTGCTTTTATATTTTGTCTTATCCAATGTAAACTCCATGAGGCTAATTTCTCCATTCAACAACTTATACACTCTTAAAAAAATTTGGCTGAATTTTGACATCTTATAATCAGTGCATTTTTAACGCCTTAAATCATGCTTTTTTCAGGTGTTTCGTTGCGCATTTTCAGTAGTCAGTGTAACTATATACTGACAGTATATACTGACTACTGAATATTGACTTCGAAACACCTGAAAAAAGCATGATTTAAGGCGTTAAAAATATACTGATTATAAGATGTCAAAATTCAGCCAAATTTTTTTAAGAGTGTAACTTAATTTGAATCGGAATTCTTCATGATTAGGGTTCGTATATAGTCTCATATGATTTTAATTACGGGTCGGTGGCTACTTTTTCACCTTTTTTTTACCCCTCATGATGTAATTGCTAGCTCATGCATGTGTAGTACCGATAGCAGTTAGGGTTGATATGTTTGTACTCTAAGGGAAAATTACTCATGTGTGTTTCCATGTGGAGAGGGTTGTTGCTGCATGCTATCTCTAGTATGGAACAATTTATGTGCCACTTTTTGAGAGGTGTGTAGGCGTATAGGAGTGTTCTATACACTGAAAAAATATATCAGTATATTATAGAAACAAAAATACTTTATATATATATATATAATATATATATATATATATATTTTTTTAATGAGCAGAATTTTCAGTGGGTTTTAGATCTTTCTTTTTAATGCTTTTAATTTAAACTTTTAACCACTTTTTGCTTAAGAGTAAGATAACGCCACCAATGTTAAACAAAATCCCTCACACGAAAATTCTGAAAAAAATTTAAAATGTTCTCCTCTACACCCCCAATCAGTAGCTAAAATGTCAGGTATACAAATACGATCTACTTTTTGAGTTATGAATTTTTAAAGTTGACTAATTTAACATGGAAGTTTCATTTCTCCGTGTTAAAGTTGTCAACTTTAAAAATTTATAACTCAAAAACTAGATCGTATTTCTATCCCTGATATTTTAGCTACTGATAGGGGGTGAAAAGGAGAATATTTTAAATTTTTTTCAGAATTTTTGTGTGAGAGATTTTTTTAACATTGGTGGCGTTACCTTACCCTTAAGGTAGATGGAATTTAAATAACACATCGAAATGCGTTATTCAATTTAAATCAAAATTGCAATAAATTTTGTTTCCTCCTCTTGAATTTAACTAATTATACACTTGATATTCACTGTATAATATTCAGTGTTTTTTTATCTTCTGGAATATGGAATATGATATAATAAAAATTAGATATCATGCATAAATATGTGAATGTATAAAATTATTTTTTATGTAAAAATTTATATATATGTATTGAAAAACATATTAATATCGTGAAAATTATTATAACAAAAATTCATTAATTCATTCGCTATTTATACTTGTAAGGAATAATACTTCAGATGTGTTATAGAGTTATAATCTTATAATATTATTAACAAAAATAAGAGAATTCAATTTGCCAGAAAGAAAAGAGCGCTTTAGAGATTAAATAACTTTATTTAGCATCAAAGTAGAAATGTCATTGCCCCTGAATATATATGCAACCCGCTTTGTATCAATGCTAAACAAATTGCCTAATTTCAAGGCGAAACGATTTCTAAATATTTCTGAGTACCATCCACGATAATATTTCCATAGTGTAAGGATGTTAGGATGTTACCCCTGATGTTTACCAAGGGTTGACCCTCCCTTGTTTGTACAGGTCTGAACCACGGGCCGGTGATCGCAGGGGTAGTGGGGGCACAGAAACCACAGTACGATATTTGGGGAAACACCGTCAACGTAGCCAGCCGGATGGACAGTTGTGGCGTCATGGGACGTATGCAGGTGAGTCTTGTTCCTTTATTTCTCGCTGTATTCATGTCTTTGATCTGCGATATTGCTTGCAAGGGTCAAGCGGCTGTTCTCATCTGACTATCAGAATCTCTTCACTCACCTCTAGCTCTCAATAATATACTGTTGATATATTAATTTGATAAAATAAACTGTATATAATTCTGCTTTATTTTACAGCATTGCATGAATAAAAAACTAAAGAAATTTTTATGATATTATTCAATGAGTAACAAGAATGTCTTATATAATTCTTGTTTTGCATGATTTGATAATTTCATAATAATGAGTACGATTCACGAAGAAGTTAGCCAGGTTTATAACCACGTTTATTTTAACCACGTTTAACTATACCTGTTTTACGTGTAAAACCACATAGTTAAACGTTGTTAAACTAAACATGGTTAGAAACCTGGCTAACTGCTTCGTGAATCGCGCCCAATAACGCTAATGCAATGTTCAACCGCATGGTTTGCTTTTCTACGGTCTTCGATTTTGACCTTATTAAAACCTTCAGGTGACCGAAGACACGGCTAAAATCCTGATGGCATACGGCTACGAGTGCGAGAGCAGAGGTCCTATCTACGTCAAGGGTAAGGGCACTCTCACCACATACTTCGTGAAGACACCCTTCGACTCCAAACCTGAGTAGAACCAATCAGGTGCGAGGAGTATCTCCAAACAACCAATCAGTGAATCCAAGACAATGTGTTATTAAATAGAGTTAATCGTTTTGTGTTCATTTGCAACGATATAGGACAACAACAAAATTAATTAATTTTATAGTTATTTTAATAATATAGAAGACAATGTTTGATGTTTTATTTTTAATTTAATATTCTCATTCCTATATCAATATAGTTTTTAATATAAATAATTGTAATTTTTTAGAATAAGGGTGTATTTTGAAGTGATATAAATAATATATTTATAATGTAATTTATTAATTGTGTCTAAAAAAAAATAGATATGTAATAGTAATAATTTCAGTATTAAAAATTATTTATTGTACACCCAAACAATAATAAAGTAAGTTAATTTAAAGTTTCTACGCTTTAAATATGCAACCAATGGACAACCTTTATGAATGTGTTTTATTGCAATAAATATAGAGGACTTTGAGTAATTAAAATGTATATACTATTATATTTATTTTAATAGATTTTTCTTAACCTCTAACAAAAAACAAGGGGCACGTGATTGTGACGTCATAGTCATGTTAATAATAACAAAAAAGGAGAATGAATTATGACTTATGACGTAACATCGTCTTTAACTGCGATATTAATGATGTTAAATTAGAAGTTATTTAAAAAAACTGTAAAAAATAACAATGGAGTATCGACCTCAATTTTTTTATTGCAGCAATGGATAGAGCGTGTAATGTCATCCTGATTTTTTTCAGATTTTTTAAAGCCCAGGAACTATTTTTAAAAAATTATTGAAAGTCCTTTTTGTGACGTCACGAGGCACCGCTCCTTAAGAAAAATATAGGACTTGCCGCCTCGTGACATCACAAAAAAGACTTTCAATAATTTTTTAAAAAATACTTCCCGGGCTCTAAAAAATCTGAAAAAAATCAGGCTAGCATAGCTTTGCACCCTCTATCCATTTCTGAAATAAAAAACTTGAAGTCGATACTCCTTTAATACATTAAGTCAATCAAGATTCACTATCCTGATTAGGGCGTGATTCACGAAGAGAGTTATCCAGGTTTCTCACTAACCACATTTGGTGCCATTGAATTAGACTGGTGCTAACTGCGGTTATAGTGAGAAGCCTAATATATAACTTTCTGGTTAACTTTTGCGTGAATCGCTCCCATTATTTGCAATAAAAAAATTGATGCAGATTTTCCATTTATTAATGTAATTAAAAATCACAACCTTTGGTACCGACTGGGGCTTATAAGGAACTTTTAAATTGCATATATAAAAATACTGCTTGTAACTTTTATTTAGAGAAATGTTGCAAAGTTTCTATGAGTCAACGTATCTGTCTGTCGCCTCGCCGACTTCACCTCACCGACTTTTATCTCTCTCGGACACAAAAGATTGTGCTGCTGCCGATGTGATATTCTTAAAAACATATCATATCATTTTTGTTTTAAATTTAGAAGAAATTTAGAAGTTTCTAATGCCTCTGTCGGTATATCTATAGGTGCTTACAGTGTGAATTGGTTGCATACTTGGAAAGCGTATAGATTTTGACATAATTGCTCTTAACAATTGTTTGAATGTATAAATAGATATACTTTATTTTTCATATTTATAATAGTGCATTAGGCCTATAAAACTCGTAAATATCAATTGTAAAATTTACATGCATAAACTTGTGTGGGCTGAAGAAAAAAAAATTAATTGTTATTTAATATGATGTTGTATATCGTAAGATTTAAATGTTTTAGAGATAAAAATTAGTTATTTTGGAAAAAAAAAAAGTTTATGATCTTTGAATTATTTTATGAATTAATGAATAACACCCACATTATAGTAAAAAGTGTCAATTTTCTTGCACCCAAGTTTCATGGAAAAATAAATAAATATATATTATGAACCTTTCAGGAAAATTAGAAGTTATAAAAAAGGCACACAATTCTACATATTACGAATATTCGAAGCAAACTGTGAAAAAACTAGTCAATCTATATTTATATAATTACTACTTTAATTTAATTAATTGGGTTTAAATTTTATGACAATGTGCTGAGTTTTTGAGAAGAGACTAAACTTATAACCGATTGAGAACTTTACTGGTTGGTAGCGATGCTTAACTATAATACTTTTTTTTTTTCTCTAAATTCGTCATTATATTATGTCTCTAATGGTCTCTGTGGTTTGAGTGAACTTTTTACTTAAATTATAAATTTTTTGATCTCAAATAGTTTGAAAACTTTTTTTAACTTTCATAAAAAAGTACAGTTGGTAGCAAAAGAAATGGAATATATTTTTTACATTTTTTCATTTCAATATTTTTTCCGTATTTTTGTAATATGAGCTTGATATGACTTAAAAGTGCATTCTTTATTTGAATTTATATTATACTGTAGTATGAAAAAATCATTAAGGGTAAGGTAACGCCACCAATGTTAAAAAAAATCCCTCACACAAAAATTCTGAAAAAAATTTAAAATGTTCTCCTCTACACCCCCTATCAGTAGGTAAAATATCAGTTACACAAATACGATCTAGTTTTTGAGTTATGAATTTTTAAAGTTGGCTATTTTAACATGGAGAAATGGAATTCCCATGTTAAATTAGTCAACTTTAAAAATTCATAACTCAAAAACTAGATCGTATTTGCATACCTGATATTTTAATTACTGATAGGGGATGTAGAGGAGAACATTTTAAATTTTTTTCATAATTTTTGTGTGAGGGACTTTTTTTAACATTGGTGGCGTTACCTTACCCTTCTCTAGGCAACTTTAGCTACGTAATAGCCTGAACGGTAGCCAACATTAAGGCGTGAAAGCTTGATTCAATAATTAATATACTGTTATAATATTATAAATTAAATTTATTTCGTTTTAATATTCAGAAATATCATTTGCTTCAATACAAATTAAGTCATATTGACTTAATTATAATATACCTGCAAAACTCTTATTATATGATATATTATTTTATTGCACAATTTTTTTTAAATTAAATTATTGATTTGAAATTAATTATTATAGTATAATAACATTGTAATTAAATTATAAGTTTTAACATTAAATATTATGAAAATTTTATATCCAAACTATCTTTCTATTTAAGTTCCATTCTAAACCCTTTCTTAAAAAGATTTTATCACAATAAAGGGTCCAATCATATATACATGTTATAAGTAATACTTCCTCCCTCATTTTCCCCATGAATTAAATTGACAGGTCTTTTTTTTATCCACAATATAAAATAAAACATTGGGTTTGATTCACGAAGAAAGTTATCCAGCTATATATATATATGTATATATTTTTTTTTTTTTTTACTGACGAAGGAAGCATGTGGAAAACCTCAGTCAGGACGGACACCTCTAATTTTTATCAATGGATCAAAGTGATGTTCATAGCCTAGGGAACCAAACACAAGTTCATCACTGCACTGGGTGGAAAGCGAGACGAATTTGGCATCGTGATTTTTACTTGAAACGGTTTCTTCCGCGGTTTCTCACTAATCAAGATTATAGCACCATTCTTAGACCATTCTAAATCAATGAAACAAAACTCAGATAATGAAAAGCCGGATAACTCCTTTGAGAATTGCACCCATTAACATATAATAATCTTATGTAAAATAACGAGAGAAACATAAATATATCAGTGTACATTAAATTTGTGCACTTAACTATATACCGCATGGATGTTTTGTACTATTTAAATTTTCTGAAGTAAAAGTTTAAAAAATATTATAATTTTAGTGACTTGGAGCCAAAGATCAAAATTAAAAATATAAACCATATTTTAAACCAAAGACATTCCTAGTCTATGTAAAATATTATTATAGTTATATGTATTAAGTTTTAATTTTTTAAAGAAGAAAACTTATTGCAATGCAGCACAAATTTAATATTAAAAAAAGTAAAGTATTTTAGATAGCAGTAACCTTTTTATGCACATAATAAAGATTAAAATAAATTGCATTATTTTTTTTTTTTTTTAGAAAAAATTTCTTTCCTCATCTGTATTATAATGAAATTATTGTTTTGCTTTTTTTTTTAAATATATTTATTAATAGTTAAGTTTTAAAAATGATAATTGTCTTACAAAATATTAATTGTTATAAATGTACTAATTCATAGTTAATATGAATTAATTAGTCTGTAATAGATACAACCCCAATTAAAGCTTAGCATTATCATGAAATATCTATCAATAATAAAATTATTTCTATACATATAAATTATTAAAGTAAAGGGATATTTTAATTAATAAATACATACGGCAATTTATAGTAATAAGACATAATTTATTTGATGTAATTATAATGTACATAGCTTATATAATACAATATGTTATTAACATAAGAAAATTTAAAATAATATTTTCTGTAAAAAAATATTTATTTCAATTTTATGAATTAAATAAAAGAGAATCTTCATAATAATTTTACCCAAAATGTAATACATGTAAGTACTTTGATACAATAAAAAGGATTGTATGTTTAGACAAATAGTTTCATTTTATTCTCATTATTAACATTTAACATTAACAGCATTGGAGTTTTCTTCATGTCAAATCTGTAATTCAACTTTTTTTGATCTCAGATCTTGGTATAATTACAAATGCCACATAAAATTTAACTTTAAATTTGGGACAGGTGAATCGAATCGAAAAGAAACGAATCGAAAAGTAAACGAATCGAAAAATAAACGAATCGAAAAGTAAACGAATCGAAAAGTAAACGAATCGAAAGGGAAACGAATCGAAAAGTAAACGAATCGAAAAGTAAACGAATCGAAAAATTTACATAACCACGCCCTCGCCACGCCTCCTGGTGGGTTGAAATTTTAAAAACTGGCAACACTGTATAATTTTCGATTCGTTTCCTTTTCGATTCGTTTACTTTTCGATTCGTTTCCCTTTCGATTTGTTTATTTTTCGATTGGTTTACTTTTCGATTCGTTTCCTTTTCGATTCGTTTACTTTTCGATTCGTTTACCTTTCGATTCGTTTCCTTTTCTATTCATTTACTTTTCGATTGGTATATTTTCGATTCGTTTCCTTTTCGATTGGTTTACTTTTCGATTCGTTTCCATTTCGATTCGTTTCCTTTCCGATTGGTTTACTTTTCGATTCGTTTCCTTTTCGATTCGTTTACTTTTCGATTGGTTTACTTTTCGATTGGTATATTTTCGATTCGTTTCCTTTTCTATTCATATACTTTTCGATTCGTTTACCTTTCGATTCGTTTCCTTTTCGATTGGTTTACTTTTCGATTCGTTTCTTTTTCGATTCGTTTACTTTTCGATTCGTTTCTTTTCGATTCGTTTCCTTTTCGATTGGTTTACTTTTCGATTCGTTTCCTTTTCGATTGGTTTACCTTTCGATTCATTTACTTTTCGATTGGTATATTTTCGATTCGTTTCCTTTTCAATTCATGTACCTTAAATACAACAATCACTTTATTTGGATTGCTATATATGATGGCTGAATTATATAGAACGCCTAGTTCAGCTATTTCCGTCATTCACCATCATCATCGAGGCAGGGAGAGCGCGCGAAATTTTCAAGCTTGTATTTTTGAACTTATATTATTTACGAGTATTTCTCAACAGCTCTGCGACGTGCGAAACACTCGCTCTCGCTTCTTTTCTCCCCATTACTATATTGTGTCGTGTACTATATATATATATACATTATATTTAATTGTATGTATTAGAGAGTTTGCTAAGGATTATTTTGTCACTAGCCTTAGGAGATGGTGAACTGAAAATTATAATAAATCTTCCTTATATTATAACATAAATATCCAAGAACTATTTACTACCAGTACATAGTCGTTGATAAATATCCAGCCAAAAAAATGGAGCAATGGTCGGTCTAGTTTTTGAGATATCCAGGATATAAAGTAGAGTTGCTATGAGAAAAAAAGGTTTAGTTATTATTTTCTAAAAATAACTGAAGTAGTCATAATAGTCCAGTCAATATAGGTTTTGACCTAAAATAAATTGGGAAGCAAGATTTTTTTTTTGGAATCGGTAGAACTCGACGCCCTGAGTAACATATCCAACCCCCCCTTGAATCCCTCTGGAGCTTTCGCCGCCATCTTGATGGAAAGACGCGCCAATAGTACCTTTGGTTTTAATTTTTTTACTTAATTTCTAATGAACCTAGGTAAAAAATTCAAACTGTATAATGAACCTGAGATATTAGGGCACATTATAATATAAAAAAGTTAAGTTAATTTCTTAATTAAGTATCTTTAATTACGCTAATTACTAATATGTTACTCAGGGCATCGAGTTCTACCGATTCCAGAAAAAAAATCTTGCTTCCCAATTTAATTTAGGTTGACATAGGATTTACACCTACATTGACTGGACTGAAATATTAAACTGAAATCCAAAAAATACTATCTCACATAGAATTTTTTTTCTGTGCTATATTAGGTCTCTTCGTAAATACACAATAAAAAAACATATTATATAGAGGAACCATAATTAATAAATTATGTTCCCTCTATATATATAGAGAATGTTAACTTCATTAATTTTATTATTGGTTCATGAATCGATTCTGCATTTACAAACCGACCTTCATTTAAATGTTTTTCTTTTAAAAAACATTTTAATAAATTATTATGAGGAAATAAAAATAATAAAATTTCAACATGATGCAATTGCTTTTAAAGTCTTAATTTGTTATTCTTAAATAAGCAAAATTCAAAATATAGCATTCATCGTACAGGGATGTTCATTTTTCGGGGGGGGGGGGTAAATTGGGTTTTACTACACCCATACTTCATATAATATTTGCACGACATTAGTAAAGGGGGCGACAAGAGAGCGCGCAAGCCTAAATGCATGCACAGCGGGCGGCTGTATATTGTCGTTTGAACGTCCGAGCGACCACGCGCGCTCTTCTTCATCCGCTCATATCTCCGTTAAATATAAACGATAAACGTAAATTAAAGGTTATGACAGTTATGAAAACTAGAGAACATAAGCTACGTTTTTTACTTGAAGCTTTTTTTCCTAAAAAAATAATTTCTATGATTTTTTTACAATCTATCCGCAAGCTTTGGTTAAAAATTTACTTAATAACCGATTAAACGCCGATTAACTTCTCAATTTTAAAATATTTTCGCTGTTAATGTCAACTCTTGGCTTCAATTATGTGCTGAAGTTTTTAACTTAGCTTAATTAGGGATTTAATTACGAATTTTTTAAAAAGTGCTTTTTAGCAGCCATTTTTTAAGGGTAACCGGAAATGCCCCTAACCGGAAATGCCCCAGGGTGATTTTTGGTATGTGATCTACGACAAAAGTCTACATCGAGCCTGAAAATTTCAAAATTTAATAATTTTTTCCGGGTCAAAACTTAATTTTACTGAACTATCAGGGCATCGAGTTCTTTACTGATGGTAATAAAAAAAAAAAAAATGCACAAACTTCGGAATTTATCAGAGTTCAAGATAGGATTTTCACCTATAGTGACTGGAAATGACTGGCCTAATTAAATTTTAGAACTTTTTTTTTTCTTGAATTTTTTTATTTTTTAAAATTTATTACATTTCATTAATTTGCAATGCAATATTCTTTGACTCCAGCAGTAACTGTATTTATTTTTGTATTTATTTATTGCACATATAGAACCGTAAGGTACAAAATGCATGTTTACAATATTTTAGTATTGCAATACCTGTAAAAGAAACATAAAAATTAAAACATATTATCATCAGTTTTATATTATTATTACAATTACAATAATACATAATATAGTATTATCTAGTCAGTCCACAATACCTGAGAAATAAAACTTTTATATAAAACAAAAAAAACAAAAACATTTTTATTAATAGAAAACAATCTGAACTAATTCTTTATTATATTTAATAACTATATTATTAAATCAATCTATTACAAGGAAAGCATTTAAATTATTTAAAGCTGTTCTTTTTCTTGTTATGGCATAAAAATTGTTCTGCATGCAGTAAAAAGTCAATCAGTTTTGACCTAAACTGTTGATTACTAGGTAGATGTTTTAAGGTATCAGGAAGATTATTGTACAGCTTTGGGCCTAATAAATATAAGCTTCGCTTTTCTTGTTCAGACTTAGCAACATCTATATAAATTTTTTGAGAATTTCTGGTGTTATGGCCTGTTATTTTTTCATTTGTCGTAAAATTGTCAATGTTTTTCCAACTGAGATTAATTGTTAAACCAATTTAATCAAGATTAATTTTTTGCCATGTACTTTAATGCATTAATGTAATATATACACAATTTCATAATTTTCATAAGTTCTTTCCATGACCCCCCACCCCAGTTTGACCCTGCTCCTTAAAATAACTCGTTATCATTAAGGAATGTGATTGCTCTGTCTGTGTGCCTGTTTGTCTGAACATCTCTGTCCCTCTCTCCCGCCCCCCTCCTTCCCCCATCAATGTGACAGGTGATTGTATAGGAGTTTTTACATGTCTTTATATATTCGATATATTTAAATCAGCATGGCACGTATGCAAGTAAGAAAATGAATAGAAATGAAACCGAATCGAAAAAATGTACAGGCAGTTTTATATTATATATTTAGCCATTATTGTCTTAAATTTCCTCCAGTCAAAAAGGACAGGTGGAACGAATTGAAAAGAAACGAAATATAGTTTTTATATATCATATTTTATATTCTTCCATATTTTTCTTGTCTGTTAATTTTTTCTTCCAAAATTACTATAGTCTGATGAGGAGCGGGTAAATGAATCGAAAATATAAGAATCGAAAAGTAAACGAATCGAAAGGGAAACGAATCGAAATTTATAATATAGTGGAAGATATACTACTCTTTTTAAAATGAGTTTTTAAATGTTAGTTGTGTTGAAGATTAATAAATAGGAAACGAAAGGAAATGATTCGAAAATATTTTCGAAACCATGGTCGTAAATAATTACAAACATATATTTGGAGATTTTCATATTAGTAACAGAAAGAATAACGATTGAATAGTAGCGATCATATAATTATATATAAAGGAAACGAATCGAAAAGGAAACGAATCGAAATTTATAATTATAATATTATAATTCTTTTTAAAATGAGTTTTTAAATGTTAGTTGTGTTGCAGATTAATAAATAGGAAACGAAAGGAAATGAATCGAAAATTTTTCGAAACCATGGTTCATAAATAATTACAAACATATATTTGGAGATTTTCATATTAGTAGCAGAAAGAATAACGATTGAATAGTAGCAATCATATAATTATATATAGAGGAAACGAATCGAAAAGGAAACGAATCGAAAAGGAAACGAATCGAAGAGGAAACGAATCGAAATTTGGTGAGCGGTGTTGCCACTAGCACTTTCATAGGCCCCGCCTTCTCTTGGAGGAGGAGCTAGAACCCCCTCCACCAAATTATAAATTTCGATTCGTTTCCCTTTCGATTCGTTTACTTTTCGATTCGTTTCCTTTTCGATTCGTTTACTTTTCGATTCGTTTACTTTTCGATTCGTATTTTTTCGATTCGTTTACCCGCTCCCTTAAATTTAACCCCAAGCTTTCAACTTTCACAAAAATAAATAGATTTTTTTTATATATATTTTCAATTCAAATTAATTTTATATCAAAAATTATAGTAAAAGGTGTTTTTGTTAACACATATAAAAAATCATTTCTTAAATTTACAAATATTTTAATTTACTTTGTTTCTTAATACAAATAAAAATTAAGTTTTAGAAGGAACAAGCTTTAAATACAAAATAATACTGTAATATAAAAATTAAAATAATTCTGAAAATAATCAGTCAAATACATTTTTTATGCTCTATAATAACGTTATAATAAAGACAGTGTTACAAGGCATAAATTAAATTTATATTAAATATTATATATATTATATATATTATACATAATGTATTATATTATATTACATTATATTATATTATATTATATTATAGGGAGCGGGTAAACGAATCGAAAAAATACGAATCGAAAAGTAAACGAATCGAAAAGTAAACGAATCGAAAAGGAAACGAATCGAAAAGTAAACGAATCGAAAGGGAAACGAATCGAAATTTATAATTTGGTGGAGGGGGTTCTAGCTCCTCCTCCAAGAGAAGGCGGGGCCTATGAAAGTGCTAGTGGCAACACCGCTCACCAAATTTCGATTCGTTTCCTCTTCGATTCGTTTCCTCTATATATAATTATATGATTGCTACTATTCAATCGTTATTCTTTCTGCTACTAATATGAAAATCTCCAAATATATGTTTGTAATTATTTATGAACCATGGTTTCGAAAAATTTTCGATTCATTTCCTTTCGTTTCCTATTTATTAATCTGCAACACAACTAACATTTAAAAACTCATTTTAAAAAGAATTATAATATTATAATTATAAATTTCGATTCGTTTCCTTTTCGATTCGTTTCCTCTATATATAATTATATGATTGCTACTATTCAATCGTTATTCTTTCTGTTACTAATATGAAAATCTCCAAATATATGTTTGTAATTATTTACGACCATGGTTTCGAAAATATTTTCGATTCATTTCCTTTCGTTTCCTATTTATTAATCTTCAACACAACTAACATTTAAAAACTCATTTTAAAAAGAGTAGTATATCTTCCACTATATTATAAATTTCGATTCGTTTCCCTTTCGATTCGTTTACTTTTCGATTCATATATTTTCGATTCATTTACCCGCTCCTCATCAGGCTATAGTAATTTTGGAAGAAAAAATTAACAGACAAGAAAAATATGGAAGAATATAAAATATGATATATAAAAACTATATTTCGTTTCTTTTCAATTCGTTCCACCTGTCCTTTTTGACTGGAGGAAATTTAAGACAATAATGGCTAAATATATAATATAAAACTGCCTGCGTACATTTTTTCGATTCGGTTTCATTTCTATTCATTTTCTTACTTGCATACGTGCCATGCTGATTTAAATATATCGAATATATAAAGACATGTAAAAACTCCTATACAATCACCTGTCACATTGATGGGGGAAGGAGGGGGGCGGGAGAGAGGGACAGAGATGTTCAGACAAACAGGCACACAGACAGAGCAATCACATTCCTTAATGATAACGAGTTATTTTAAGGAGCAGGGTCAAACTGGGGTGGGGGGGTCATGGAAAGAACTTATGAAAATTATGAAATTGTGTATATATTACATTAATGCATTAAAGTACATGACAAAAAATTAATCTTGATTAAATTGGTTTAACAATTAATCTCAGTTGGAAAAACATTGACAATTTTACGACAAATGAAAAAATAACAGGCCATAACACCAGAAATTCTCAAAAAATTTATATAGATGTTGCTAAGTCTGAACAAGAAAAGCGAAGCTTATATTTATTAGGCCCAAAGCTGTACAATAATCTTCCTGATACCTTAAAACATCTACCTAGTAATCAACAGTTTAGGTCAAAACTGATTGACTTTTTACTGCATGCAGAACAATTTTTATGCCATAACAAGAAAAAGAACAGCTTTAAATAATTTAAATGCTTTCCTTGTAATAGATTGATTTAATAATATAGTTATTAAATATAATAAAGAATTAGTTCAGATTGTTTTCTATTAATAAAAATGTTTTTGTTTTTTTTTTTGTTTTATATAAAAGTTTTATTTCTCAGGTATTGTGGATTGACTAGATAATACTATATTATTGTAATTGTAATAATAATATAAAACTGATGATAATATGTTTTAATTTTTATGTTTCTTTTACAGGTATTGCAATACTAAAATATTGTAAACATGCATTTTGTACCTTACGGTTCTATATGTGCAATAAATAAATACAAAAATAAATACAGTTACTGCTGGAGTCAAAGAATATTGCATTGCAAACTAATGAAATGTAATAAATTTTAAAAAATAAAAAAATTCAAGAAAAAAAAAGTTCTAAAATTTAATTAGGCCAGTCATTTCCAGTCAATATAGGTGAAAATCCTATCTTGACCTCTGATAAATTCCGAAGTTTGTGCATTTTTTTTTTTTTTTTTTTATTACCATCAGTAAAGAACTCGATGCCCTGATAGTTCAGTAAAATTAAGTTTTGACCCGGAAAAAATTATTAAATTTTGAAATTTTCAGGCTCGATGTAGACTTTTGTCGTAGATCACATACCAAAAATCACCCTGGGGCATTTCCGGTTAGGGGCATTTCCGGTTACCCTTAAAAAATGGCTGTTAAAAAGCACTTTTTAAAAAATTCGTAATTAAATCCCTAATTAAGCTAAGTTAAAAACTTCAGCACATAATTGAAGCCAAGAGTTGACATTAACAGCGAAAATATTTTAAAATTGAGAAGTTAATCGGCGTTTAATCGGTTATTAAGTAAATTTTTAACCAAAGCTTGCGGACAGATTGTAAAAAAATCATAGAAATTATTTTTTTAGGAAAAAAAGCTTCAAGTAAAAAACATAGCTTATGTTCTCTAGTTTTCATAACTGTCATAACCTTTAATTTTTTATCGTTTATATTTAACGGAGATATGAGCGGATGAAGAAGAGCGCGCGTGGTCGCTCGGACGTTCAAACGACAATATACAGCCGCCCGCTGTGCATGCATTTAGGCTTGCGCGCTCTCTTGTCGCCCCCTTTACTAATGTCGTGCAAATATTATATGAAGTATGGGTGTAGAAAAACCCAATTTACCCCCCCCCCCCCCCGAAAAATGAACATCCCTGTACGATGAATGCTATATTTTGAATTTTGCTTATTTAAGAATAACAAATTAAGACTTTAAAAGCAATTGCATCATGTTGAAATTTTATTATTTTTATTTCCTCATAATAATTTATTAAAATGTTTTTTAAATGAAAAACATTTAAA
This sequence comes from Siphlonurus alternatus, assembly GCA_949825025.1. Classification (NCBI taxonomy): domain Eukaryota; kingdom Metazoa; phylum Arthropoda; class Insecta; order Ephemeroptera; family Siphlonuridae; genus Siphlonurus; species Siphlonurus alternatus. The sequence goes on along the minus strand of OX463783.1, from coordinate 11,339,055 downwards.
TGAAGGTCGGTTTGTAAATGCAGAATCGATTCATGAACTAATAATAAAATTAATGAAGTTAACATTCTCTATATATATATAGAGGGAACATAATTTATTAATTATGGTTCCTCTATATAATATGTTTTTTTATTGTGTATTTACGAAGAGACCTAATATAGCACAGAAAAAAAATTCTATGTGAGATAGTATTTTTTGGATTTCAGTTTAATATTTCAGTCCAGTCAATGTAGGTTTTAATCCTATGTCAACCTAAATTAAATTGGGAAGCAAGATTTTTTTTCTGGAATCGGTAGAACTCGATGCCCTGAGTAACATATTAGTAATTAGCGTAATTAAAGTTACTTAATTAAGAAATTAACTTAACTTTTTTATATTATAATGTGCCCTAATATCTCAGGTTCATTATACAGTTTGAATTTTTTACCTAGGTTCATTAGAAATTAAGTAAAAAAATTAAAACCAAAGGTACTATTGGCGTTGTGCCTATACCAGGCCGCCGGTGGCAGAAGGCGAGTGGCTTCGGCGTTCGGCCGCTCGCTGCGAAGCCCCGGTGAGTAGGAGGGTCGCGACGGTGAGCGCTGAAGGGTCTGGGCGTGAGCCTGCCTGGAGCCGCCGTCGGTGCAGATCTTGGTGGTAGTAGAAAAATTCTCCTAGGGCCATCAAGATGGCGGCGAAAGCTCCAGGGGGATTCCAGAGGGGTTTGGATATGTTACTCAGGGCGTCGAGTTCTACCGATTCCAAAAAAAAAATCTTGCTTCCCAATTTATTTTAGGTCAAAACCTATATTGACTGGACTATTATGACTACTTCAGTTATTTTTAGAAAATAATAACTAAACCTTTTTTTCTCATAGCAACTCTACTTTATATCCTGGATATCTCAAAAACTAGACCGACCATTGCTCCATTTTTTTGGCTGGATATTTATCAACGACTATATACTGGTAGTAAATAGTTCTTGGATATTTATGTTATAATATAAGGAAGATTTATTATAATTTTCAGTTCACCATCTCCTAAGGCTAGTGACAAAATAATCCTTAGCAAACTCTCTAATACATACAATTAAATATAATGTATATATATATAGTACACGACACAATATAGTAATAGGGAGAAAAGAAGCGAGAGCGAGTGTTTCGCACGTCGCAGAGCTGTTGAGAAATACTCGTAAATAATATAAGTTCAAAAATACAAGCTTGAAAATTTCGCGCGCTCTCCCTGCCTCGATGATGATGGTGAATGACGGAAATAGCTGAACTAGGCGTTCTATATAATTCAGCCATCATATTTTCATATATAGCAATCCAAATAAAGTGATTGTTGTATTTAAGGTACATGAATTGAAAAGGAAACGAATCGAAAATATACCAATCGAAAAGTAAATGAATCGAAAGGTAAACCAATCGAAAAGGAAACGAATCGAAAAGTAAACCAATCGAAAAGGAAACGAATCGAAAAGAAACGAATCGAAAAGTAAACGAATCGAAAAAGAAACGAATCGAAAAGTAAACCAATCGAAAAGGAAACGAATCGAAAGGTAAACGAATCGAAAAGTATATGAATAGAAAAGGAAACGAATCGAAAATATACCAATCGAAAAGTAAACCAATCGAAAAGTAAACGAATCGAAAAGGAAACGAATCGAAAAGTAAACCAATCGAAAAGGAAACGAATCGAAAAGGAAACGAATCGAAAAGTAAACCAATCGAAAAGGAAACGAATCGAAAATATACCAATCGAAAAGTAAATGAATAGAAAAGGAAACGAATCGAAAGGTAAACGAATCGAAAAGTAAACGAATAAAAAAGGAAACGAATCGAAAAGTAAACCAATCGAAAAATAAACGAATCGAAAGGTAAACGAATCGAAAAGTAAACGAATCGAAAAGGAAACGAATCGAAAATTATACAGTGTTGCCAGTTTTTAAAATTTCAACCCACCAGGAGGCGTGGCGAGGGCGTGGTTATGTAAATTTTTCGATTCGTTTACTTTTCGATTCGTTTACTTTTCGATTCGTTTCCCTTTCGATTCGTTTACTTTTCGATTCGTTTACTTTTCGATTCGTTTATTTTTCGATTCGTTTACTTTTCGATTCGTTTCTTTTCGATTCGATTCACCTGTCCCATATTATATTATATTATATTATATTATATTATATTATATTATATTATATTATAAATTGTAAGATCACTCTAAAAAGGGTTTTTAACTAATGGAGGGATATATTAATAAAATCTAAACATTAATACATTTCTAAAATTGGTAACAAAAATATCTACATAGAAAAGAAAGCTTGTGGATCAGTTGGCACACCTGAATGAACAAAAGGTACTGTAATTACAATATTACTAGTTGCTAATAAATTATTTTGTCCATACTGTAACTCATGTTGCAACTCTGCAGGTATCGTGATGGTTTCACATTGATGTAAGGTTTGAGATAATTGTTGATTTAACTGATGCTGCATCGTTAAATCCTCTTCTATGACCATTTGACCCCATTTATCATGATGTATCCTAGCACCAGGAACAACGTCATTTACATCTTTTACTAAATGTAACCTCATATGTTTCTTCATATCTTGTTTTTGCTTAAATCCTCGACCGCAAGTAGGACAAGAAAATGGTCTTTCATTTGAATGTGATCTTTTATGTACATTTAAAGTATAAAGTCTATTAAATGAACGATCACACATATCACATTTAAATTTACTTTCTGCTGTATGAATTTGTGTATGTTGACGACAAGTTGCGTAAGTTCTAAATCCTTTAAAGCAAACGGTACAAGTGTAAGGACGTTCACCTGTATGTACTCTTTGATGTACAGAGAGCGATTGGTATGATCTGAATGTCTGATTACAAGTCTCGCATCTAACACTGTTTACATGATCAGGATTTTGTGCGATATGTTCAGCTTTTTCTTCTTTACTATAAAATACTGTTTTACATCCTTTACATAAATATTGATTTCTATTTCGCTTAGGACCTTTTGGTTTCATTCTAGCAATCTTAGCTTCTTCTCTTTCTTCTGTTGTATGTGTACGTCTATGTTCGTTTCTTTCCTCACAAGAATTGAATGACGCTCTACAAATACTACAAATCGGACGGTAAGTTTCGTGTCGTTCTAAATGTTGTTTTAAATTACCAACTCTTTTAAAACACATATTACAATGAGGACATTTATGTGGTCTAAGGTTAGTATGTGTTTGCATATGTTGTTTGAGTAATTTTTTAGAATGAAATTTACGATCACATTTTTCACATCCGAATGGAGTTTCTCCTGTATGCGTCCTGAGATGGTCTTGAAATCGATTGTGTTCTTGGATCTTTTTCCCGCAGATGTGACAGGCAAAGAAGTTTTGTTGAGTATGACGACGTCTATGAATCCTCATTGAAGAATGAGTCAGAAAACTCTTGCCACAGATGTCGCACAGAAAACTATATATTCCTTCGTGACGCATCAAATGTCCTTGCAATCCTTCTCGAGATTTGAAAGTACGAGGACATTTTGTACATTGTAATCTTTCATTGTTATGTGTATTTTTAATATGCATGACTAAATAATGACGATCTTTAAATACTTTTTTACACATGTCACAAATATATTCTTTATCATCTTTTATTCTTTGTTTATGAAGTTTTAAACCAGATACTGTAAATGGTTTATTACAATGAGTACAAATAATTTTTTCTTTTGTTTTATGTGTTTTTAAATGTCTTTTAAATACATTAACATCTCTATATACACCATCACATTCTGAACATTCATATGTAATTTCAATATCTGGAACTTCAATAAAACTTGTATCATTACTAATCATATCTGATTCAGATTCTGAAATTTGTTTATTCACTTCAGTATTTAAAACTGATATATTATTACTAATAATTTTATTTACATTTTTATTTGATTTTGAAGTACTTCTAGTTTGATAAGTTTTTTTAATACTATTTCCATTAACAATTGGTTTTGATTTTTTTACTTTTAACACTGGTACTTTTTCACTGACAACCTTATCTCTCACTACAATTTTTTTAGGTTCTTGCAATGACATATTATCACCATAACACGGTTGTTCATTCATCTCGTTATCACTAGCTGAATCTAGTGCTAGTGGATCTTGAATGTTTACAATATTAGAATTGTGTATTGAGTTATCAAATTCATACACAACCTCTTCCAGTTCAATTTTATCAAGAAGTATTGAGACAAGGCTTTCGTTAGAACACATTTTACCGTGAAGTTGTGAGCCGTGGAGCATCAGGGAGTGTCGGGAGAGGAACTTTGCGCTGCACTCCGGGCAAGAGAATGGCAGCGATGCTTCCGGTTCCTCGCAAGTTTGCAGTTTAACTTCTAACGAGGTGGGGGGTTTGGCGTGTTCCAACTCGTGGCTCAGTAGAGAGTTCATGTCGCAGAAGAGATGGTCGCAGGTGCCACATTTGTAAGGGTGATTGCTGTGAAATAAACTAGGCATGAGTATTTGATATAAAAAATTATGGTACAGTTAAGAAGACCATTGAAAACATAATATTAAAAAAACAAAATAATTGAAAATAAAACACATAATAAATCTTGTTGATGAATGTTTAAGGATCGTCAATCAATATAATTGATATTTCAATATTTTTTTATATTGTTTAGGGTGGGGGTGGGGGCTGTTAGCAGTTGTACTTTTCACTTTTTCAAATAAAAATGAAATTTAACATATAACCCAATGTACAAAATTTTATAAATTCTATAACAATTGAACAATTTGTACTGTACTATTTTAGTATATAATTCGATTTTTTAAAAGATAACAATAAATTACCTTGGTGCAAATTTGCCTCTCATATCCTCTGCCTCCAGATCCTATAAAAATAAAATAAATTAGAAACCTTGTACTAATATATCTACTCAATAAGTAGTTAACAGTTAACAATATGACAGTACATAACAGTAATTATGAATTTATGTGATACATAATTATAATTATTTATTTAGAAGCCATTTATTTTCCAGTCATAATTTATTACATTTTAAATAAAAGCACCCAATACAAGAGCTAAAGCTCTGACATTCATTTTTTAAAGAGCCTAAACTAGTCACTGTTTAATTTTATGAATATTTTGCTACACTAATTCTAATGCTAATAACAGTGGGTGACGATACTAAATAATTCTTTCATAAATACTGTATTTTAATTTTGCACTTTTCTTTTTTAAGGTAGCAATTGCAATGCTCATTAAATTAAAATGTTCAGAAAAGTAGAGAATCACGTGGTCTTCCTTACTTTTTCACTGCTTAGGAGTTAATATAATCTTTCTTTGAAACTTCAAAAGGGACAGTTTGAAACTAGTAGACTTTTATAATATAAAATACAATAGGTGGGAATGGGTCTGTACCACACATAATTAAAAGAACACCACTAGTTCCAAGTTCCACTACCAAATGTCATACCTTGAGGCTGCCCTTGGCGCTAAGTTCGGCCCTCAGTTTACGGTCAGCTGCTCTGAAGGCGTTGACGGTATCTGCCGTGTCGACCAACCGCTGGATGCAGAGACGGCACACAAACTTAGGCAGCGAGTCCTCCAACTCCACCTGGTGGCAAAATCTGGAGTTACAAACTGCGCCAGTATGATATGTCAAAATTGGGTGGTATGCAGTGGGATGCATAATTATACACCATTTTTCAGCTATTTTATAGGTACTGAGGAGAAATAGGGGACAAAATAACATAATATTCAGTATATTACAACTCCCAAATTCTCAACATAATTAAATTAACCTACAAGGAAAAGACAAAAAAATCCTTATACAGTTGTTTAGTAAACTGGAGGAGAATAGTTTAAAATCTAAGCTTAATAAAAATGTCCATAATTGTAAGATTCCCATCAAAATTGCACTGTTGTTTAATAATGGAGTATCGGACTCTTTTTTATTATTATTATTTTTATTGCAGAAATGGATAGAGATTGCAAAGTTATGCGACCCTGATTTTTTTTCAGATTTTGTACAGAACGGGAACTATTTTTAAAAAATTATTGTAAGTCCTTTTTGTGACGTCACAAGTTTTTTTTTTTCTCACTAATTTTTGGAGCAATAATTCACACTTTTTCCCCCACTTTAAAGGGGTTGCGCCCCCTCCCTCGCCTTAGTAATGCTAGGGTTAATCATCATGCCATAGGGTTTTCAGAGGCAGAGGCGAGAGGAGCATACATAAAATCTAGATTTACGTCAAAACCTTGTTTAAGGCAAGGACACAATAATATCTATCATGGCAAGGGGAATTCTGACGACTACTCACAGGTTCAGGAAGGTACAGATTGATCTTGTCTTTAAGATGCAAGCTCTGTCCCTCGGCCCCGAAGATGTGAATTCCGCTCCTCTCGGTGATGTTGGTCTGCTGCAAGCTGATTGGCTGAGCACAGAGACGGCACAAGTAGGCTCCCCAGTCTTCCACCATGGGGTAGGCAATACCTGCAAGAAAAATTGGAGATAAGTTTTATATTGAAAAACCCAACAAATTGGAGAAAAGTTTGTATAGGTTGATACAAAAGGAGATAGGTTGTGATTCAGAAGAGAAGAAATTCTGAGTACATATAGTGGGCAACTTTTTATTGTAAATTCAGGATTCTAATTTTTTTTTTTTTTTTTTTTTTTTTTTTTAGAGTTAACATAATTATGTTGCTGTTGCAGCTGTGAAAAAGAAAATCACTCGATCCTCCATAGGATTTTATATAGACGGATCCATAAACAAAGTAATATACACAGCACATTGTACAGTAAAAAGTCACATTATTTAGCAATATATTATTTTCAGCTGGAATTTCAGCTGGAAAGCAAGGAGAGAGGAGAGGAGAGGGGGGGGGGGGGGGGGCTGGCTCTCGATCTTCCATATATTTTTGGGATTTTGCTTTAAAAAGGTACACTAATGAATAAAGTTATGTACAGATTATCTTGTGCTTTTTAGTTCCACCATTTTTTAACTCTATAAAAATACAAACAAATATTTCTCACCCGCTGTAGTGGCACCATCGGTAGAGAACCTGGTCTTGTTGTCTTTTCGTGCGGGGATTGCGGGCTCTGCGTTCCAAACAAGCTTGCCTCCCTTAGCGTGACCGCTGTAACTGAGGGGCTCAAAGTGGTCCGAGCATACCTCACTTTGACGAGTCACGAGGTTCACCATGTGGCACGCCTGCGCCCACTTCTCGCACCTGCATGATAAAAACGGTGAGTGTGGATCAACGCAACATTCTACGTATGTAATGCATACACACCCTCTACACAGTGTAAACATAGAAAACTAAACAATATACTGTACATATTATATTAAATTTATTTACCTTGTAGCACTGTATGGAAACCTGTGGAATATTATTTTCTTGTTTGTATTGTTTTTCATATTTGGACAACCAAAAAATGAACATGTTTTGGCTGCTGGATTCATTTTGTTTGTATATTTCTCAATATTTCTGAAAATTAAAATTCATTAGAATACTATTAAATATACATAACTATGTAAATTAAATAAAGTCACAGCATACAACAAAAGTTGAAACTCCCTCCAAATGATCTAAACTTCAGATTTTTACATGTAAAGTGTAAAATGGGCTTACCCTAATCCCAAGCTTTCAATGTGGTTCAGAAATCACAGGCCAATTTTCTAACACTCGCCAAATCGTTCATAATTTGAATACATCCCAACATTTATGTTAATATTTTAATCCGGTTAATGATGAATTAACTTATAGTGTTAAATTAGTTCATGCGTAGTTTTTAATGAAGTAGTTTTTTAAAATTATCTTCAATAACATAGAATTTGCACAGAACTCCATTTCGCTTCAAACATTTTCAAGCACAAAAGCCATCTAGCGGTAATTTTACTAACTAACTTATTTTTTTTTAACTAATATAACTAATATATTTTTTTTTTAGCTGGTGTCGTGCGGGTGGCCGACTTGGCCGATGGCCGAGTGCAGGCCTGCAGGCGGGCCGGGCCAGGCGGGACTCCTGAGAGTCCTGAGGCCTGAGCGACTTGACAGGCTCCCAGGCTCGCTTAGAGCTTGCGGGGTCCATGAATTCCATGATCCATGATCACTTCAATGCGGAATGAAAAATAAATAAGTATATAAATAAATAAATAAATAAATAAATAAATAAATAAATAAATAAATAAATAAATAAATAAATAAATAAATAGATAAGTAGATAAGTAAATAAATAAATAAATTTAAGCTGTAAAAAAAATTCAGAATGTTCGTGTTCGTGATTTTCGTGAATTTAAAAAAAATATAAATATTCGGAAATCATCGGAAAGTTTCGTATATTTCCGCCAATTTAATTATTCGAATTTCCGATTCGTGTTTTGTTTTTTCATGTCGTCGTGCGAGAAGAAGTCCAGAACGGTGCTGAAGGATTTTTCCTCGATTTTTATTGAAATACCGCATAATTAAGAAATAGAACGCTCATCAAATACGTAAAATCGATCCACTTTGGATTGATAACATCTTTTATTAAACAGGTAATATACGGAATGTTATATTTCTGAGAGGAATCTCTTGTTTTAATCGCTGAAAGTTCGTTACTTTAATGCCGGGATGAGCCGGTGTTAATCGTCTTATTTTATGCATTTTTTTCCATGTTACTTGATATTTTCACATTATAAAGTATTCTCTATACATCATTTAGTCACTTGGCTGTATTGATTAATTTAATTTGTGAATATTTCAGGCTTTTTTTACAATGTTTTATCAACATTGTAATGGCGTTCATTTTGGCGGGCAAGGGGAGTGAGGAGGAGAGGCATGAAACTTATTTTCTTCATGAGGAGAGGGAAATAAGTTTGTTGTGATTTTTCTAGTTTCGTGGTCTGTCATCCTCAAATTTCAAGGTCAGCATCATTTTGTTGCAAATAATTGATGCACTTAAAATCGCAACAACATTTTTCACATATATTTTGCTGCCAGTAGTGAACAAACCAGGAAAATTAATGGTTCTATCATAAATTCCATCCATTCCTCTAAATCCTCTATGGCTCGTGGACCTCAAAATGAGCCTATAGAATATATTATGCATAATACTAATATTAGGCATATGCATACCACTGAGAAGCAATCGAAAATATTTTATAGAAATCACAGACATAAGCCTTACTGTCAATTAAATTAATTTTATATTCTCTCCAGAAGTATGCATATAGAATGCAGTATGCATATAAGATGGAAATCTGAAAATTGTGGCTATTCTGTTTAAAAACTCAATGTAGGTTTTTGCAATAGAAGAGCTTAACTACAGTCTTTCAAGAATTAGTTAACGTCTGTAAGTAATTCACACTTCTGGAACGGAAATTACGTAGATGTGGCATTCAACAGTCACCAAAGATCGCCAAATTAAGTTGAAAAGCGGTTTACATTAAATGATTATGAATCATTTCTCGCTGTCAAATGTAGGACTTCCAACTTAATAGTCTATAAGACCATAAACTACGTATAGCTTAATTTAAGCAAACAAACCCTTTTCCAGTGCGGGAAGGAACTTCATTTTCTTGATGGGGGTTTTCAAAATGACAAATAAAATGGCTCGACAAAGCTGTATGCACTGTGCTAGAATTTTTTTGCAAATGACTACAACGTTTGTTATGTGTGCTTGCAGGCAGCTAGTAGATCTTTTGCTGCGATGAGTGACAGCGATGGAGGTGGGGGAGATGCCCCTCGTCCCAAACAAAAGCAAACCATTGAGAAAATCTACCAGAAGAAAACACAACTTGAGCATATTTTGCTCAGACCTGATACCTATATTGGTAAGCCTATTAATGTTTAACAATGAAAGGAATTACGTAACTTGTGTTCAGTGTTTTTGTTATGTTTGCAACAAATCTAGATACAGAGTTTGATTTAGTTTTTCCTTTAGAGTTGTGGATGAAAATATTATTTTGTGTAATAATTGATTTATAAAATGTATATTATATAGCGTTTGCTTGGCTTTGTTGTTGTTTACATTCAGCAGTAGGTACTGAGAGGGAACTGGAATCACTTGATTTATTCCTCCTAATTTAACATTTTAATTTTTTTTAACAATAATATATACGTAAGAAATAAATGTACATAACTTGAACATATACATTTTTTTTATTTTACCTAGTTTCTTTATCATTACTTTTTGTTGTTCCGTTTCCCCATCGTATTCAAAAGTCCGCGGGGAAAGCAATGGCCGGTGATTGGCTGAATTTTTTTAAGAATCTTAGGGTCAATATCAGTGCATAAGTGTCGTAAAATGGTCATTATTGACGTGAAATTTGGAGTCGATTTACATTTTATTTAATGATTTATTGTATTTTTCACAGATATCATTGGCAAATATTGTATTTTTTTCCATTTACTTGACATCTCAATCTATCAAATAACATAATTGTCAAATGTACCACGATTGTCATATCGCAGAAAATAAATAGTTTTTGGTATGCTACTACCATGTTAAATAGGTGCTTTTTGCCTACATTCACGTGACGTCATATTTTTGTGACGTATGGTGAAAGACCCGTATACTGTATTTTTTTTTTAAACATTAATTAAATTAATTTTTAATTTTGGAAAACTCTTCTTCTTTCTTCTTTTCCTATGGTCACAGTATTATGTATTATTGGAAAACTAATAATACTGTACATGGTTATGAATATGAAATACTGCAAAAAAAAATAATAATAATAAATAAACAAATAAAAGAACGTTTTGTATATGGTACTCTACTGAACATGAAGATTGAAATTTTTTGTCCAGTCAAAAGCTTTTTCATGCATTTTAACTTTTTTTTTTTTTGCTCAGATTCTGTGAATGAAGGAATTTTGCTACAATGACTGAAGATTTCTCTCAATGTTTTTTTTATTTCTTCCTTGAAATAAACATGTCATCCCTTAACCCTTGTCCATGCTATGTCCTCAGGTTCGGTGGAGCCAGTAACAGAGAGCATGTGGGTTTACGACACCGAGGGTCAGAAGTTGACCCAGAGAAGCATCACCTTCGTCCCGGGACTCTACAAAATTTTTGATGAAATTTTAGTAAATGCAGCAGATAATAAACAGAGAGATAAGAAAATGGACTGTATCAAAATTAATATTAACCCGTAAGTTTAAATTACTATTATGTTAATGTTTTACATGCTTTTGTGGAAAAAGAGTACAAGCCAAAGTATTGAATGACTCAAGTTATTGGTAAAGTATTGTAGTATGTACCTCAAACTGCTAGAATTTTGCTCCAGATCAATTTAGATTCACTTAAACTTTAGTTTTTTCACTGTCTGTCTATAAGACAAGGGGCACAAAAAAAAAATAAATAAAGAGCTACTTGTACCTTTTTTTACTGTCTTTACATAGAATGACTTACACTTACCGATTACCCCCTTTTATGCTTTTTATTAAGTTTGCAAATATTGCTATTAATCAATGTGCCTCCATATTCCCTTTTTATTACTATTGTAATTCTTTTTGCTACTTTGATGAAGGCTGGTTTTCTTGTAATTTTTTCAACACTACAAAAATAATTTACTAAAGAATTCAACCTATTGAGAGTAAAATGTATACATGGTTTACTTAATGTCCTGTTGTTTGACAACTTTTTGCTGTTACAGAGAGAAGAACGAGATCTCCGTGTGGAACAACGGCAAGGGTATTCCGGTGCAGATGCACAAGGACGAGAAGATGTACGTTCCCACAATGATCTTCGGTCACCTGCTCACCTCCTCTAATTACAACGACGAGGAAGCCAAGGTCACTGGAGGTCGTAACGGTTACGGTGCCAAGCTCTGTAACATCTTCAGCTCAAAGTTTGTTGTGGAGACCTCGTGCAAGGAAAGCAGGAAGAAATTCAAGCAGGTACGTCAGCACTTTTTGTCCTCTCAAGAGTTTTGTACGGGGGTTGGTGGTCTAATCTAAAGTAAACTGAACTATTTCCATCAATTTCTATTTCCCTTTGCAGTCATGTTGCTTTTTTATGAACCAATCAGAATGATTAAAATGAAGAATCTTTTCCCGCCTTTTTTTAACAGCCAATCAGAATCAAAGCTGTTTTGGAATCTTTGGATGTGATTGTTTTTACAGCTCTTATAGGGTTGAATCAAGTGAGAGTGCTGGTCTTAATTAATTTAATTTACTTAAGTTAAATCATGATTGTTAAAATAAATTACTGACTAGCCTGTCTTTTACGGTATTATGAGATATTTCATTACTCATCAATATTTTCTTCTACTACTCTTCTTCTTTTGCCTGATAAAATTTTCTGTGCTGTTCTTCATTGTTTTTTCACTCTTCCAGTAATTTATTATGCATAGTAGGCATAGACAAATCTTTAAAAGAGGTACTATTTGGTTATTTTATAAGGAGAGAATTGGTTTTATAAACTGTCTCCCCATGTTATAATTATATTGAGTTGTTTTGTGTGTGTGTTTTGTTTTAATATACAACTTCATTCTTACTTTGTTCTATTGATTTATTGTTCATTGACATGAATTTTGTTACTTAAGTTGATGGAAACAAAATTCAGGAAATTGATTGTATTGCTATATAATCTATACATTTTATTGTATTCTGACTGACCCCCCCTAAAACTAGAAATTCCTGTCAGTAATGGAAAAAACTATAATCCCCCCCCCCATCCCCTCCTCTCCTTTCCTCCTTGCTAGAATGTTGTACTATGTAAATGGTTTAGGTTTAATATTTTTTTCTAGTGCACCCTTTTTTTCATTATGGCTTGATAAAAGTCTTTTGCACCATTTCAATAAAGGTAATTTTTTTAAGTAAAACCATAAGATAATAAGCTTTTCTCTAGAAATGGGAAAAGGTCATTTGAAATTAGTGGAAGTTTCAATATATTGTATTATGTAAGAGTGTTTTGTAGTGGCTTAACTACTGTATGATATAGCCTGGGTCAGAATTACTCCTGCTTAAGTCACCATTAGGGCTAAGTGTTTTCTGATTGGCTGGCATTACGCTAACAATAAGTCAAGAGGATCTTGACTTAACGTAATGCCTGCTAATCAGAAAATTCGTAACCCTTATGGTGATGTAAGCAACTTAATTCTGACCCAGGCTTATGTAGCCAAGCATGCTATTTTTTTTTCTTTTTCTATTTGTTATTGTGTTTAAAAAAATGTAAGCCTGACCGTTCCATCACCTTTTGCAGACGTGGCAGGACAACATGGTGAAGGCTGGGGAGGTGCGCACCAGCGAGGCAGCCAATGAGGACTACACCAAGATCACCTTCCAGCCAGACCTGACCAAGTTCAAGATGGCCTGCCTGGACAAGGACATTGTGGACCTTATGTCCAAACGAGCCTTCGATGTTGCTGCTTCTTCCGGAGGAGTCAAAGTTTACCTCAACGACAAGCGAGTGCCGGTGTGTATACCAACTGGAGGTCCTTTGACAGTTCATGGAGGGTTCACTTGGATTATTTTTCTTATCAATGTACTGCTTAAATTGTCACCTTACTATGTATATCTCAAGAAAAGAAAAATTAATTATTAACATTTAAGTTTTATTGCAATAATAGTTTCATCAATTTTTTGTACTGTAGTTGTGTGATTTACATTCCGGGGTGACTAAGTCTACTTGCCATGAGATATATTCGTACTTTTTGCCATCAAATTTTATCATTACTTGCAATGCACTGAGAATTTGCATTTATAAAGGTAGAATAAAACTAGTTGAAATATCTTTAAAAGTAATTCTTCAATATTTCTGGAAATCTAGAAGTAAAGTAGTTGAGATAATGTAATATATTTTAACAATGAATGTTGAAACAATTGAATCAGTGACTAACATGTTGTATGTTACAGGTTAAGGGGTTCAAAGACTACGTAGAGCTGTGCCTGAAAGGCAAAGAGGATGAGATTGGCAACCCCGTCAAGGTTAACTACGAGAAAGTGAATGATCGTTGGGAAGTGGCTGTTACCCTCTCAGACTCTGGCTTCCAGCAAGTCTCCTTCGTCAACAGCATTTGCACTTTCAAGGTATGTTCTCGACTTATCATTGGTTTGACGTCACAAACCTTTTCCTTTGTCCTCCCATACAATGCTAGTCATACAATGCCTAGCGTAGTCTGAATCTTGTACCGAAAGGGGTTCAAAAAGTGTTCATACACAGCCTTATGGATGACGTCATAAAAAATGTTTGGTATCAAACCCTTCTAAGTATGCGTGATAACAGAAGCAGCATCGACTGACCGTCACTTCATAAATATAATACACATTGTTGCTGATATGATGCAATCAAAAAGACATTTTTTAAACTCCCTTCGGTATGCCTCAAGACACTATGAACATCTGTTCTTATTATGGGCATTGTCGCACCACCTATGGAGGTATATTCTGGGGTGTCTGAGTATTCTTCCAATCTTTCTCAATCAAGAGTGGTACATGTATATATAAAAGCACTAGAAAAGAGACAATCCTGTATATTAGTATTCCTTTTTATCAGTATTATAGAATACCTTTAACTATTTGTGTTGAATAAAAGATTTATAGAATACCTTTAAATGCAAAGTTATCTTTAAAGTTTAAACTGGGTCTCAAGCAATCAGGGATAAAGATTTGGATACAGTACTTAAAAATGCAAAGTTATCTTTAAAGTTTAAACTGGGTCTCAAGCAATCAAGGATAAAGATTTGGATACAGTACTTAAAAATGCAAAATTATCTATAAAGTTTAAACTGGGTCTCAAGCAATCTGGGATAAAGATTTAGATACTTAACGGTTGTTTATAACTCCTGGATTTGGATCCAAGGTTCTCAACAATAGTACTGAAACTTGATTGTTGTCAACAGGGAGGTCGTCACGTGGACTATGTGACGGACATGCTGGTGAAGCAGCTGGCCGAGGTGATCAAGAAGAAGAACAAGGGTGGCGTGGGCGTCAAGCCGTTCCAGATCAAGAACCACATGTGGGTGTTCGTCAACTGTCTCATTGTCAACCCGACCTTCGACTCACAGACCAAGGAGAACATGACCCTTCAGGCAAAGAGCTTCGGCTCAAAGTGTGCTCTCTCAGAGAAGTTCATTAACACGGTAAGAACTCCAGCACTTTTCAATCGTACTCAATACCATGCTTTTTGTCTCAATAGATTCTTCTTTTATTTTCAAAACCTTACCTGCATATATGAAAACAAAATTAAAGTCATACTGCTTAAATACTGATATAGTATATGTATTTGTTTGATAAATTCTGCAATATAAACTATTTTTGAGTTTTTAATAATTTAAGTTTTATTAAATAAGATACTGAAGCTCCATTTTGTTTTTTAACTGCCAATATAGCACCAATATGGTGTATTATAGTACCATAGTCTGTTGTATCTAAGCCAAAGTGTTGTGTTTTGCAGGTGCTTAAGTCTGGGATCACGGAGGCGGTGATCTCTTGGGCCAAGTTCAAGGCTCAGAGTCAGCTGGAGAAAGTGGGAGGCAAGAAGAAGAACAAGCTCAAAGGTGAGGTCATTGTCCTCATAATATTATTATTGGCTCAGTGAGATAAATGAGAAGATTTTTTCAATGTTGTCTGTTGGTTGGTGTTTAATCAGGCTTCTCTAATTTACACTGCTATTTGATTTGACTAAATGCATTTTCTTAACTTGTAATGATAGAACTTCTACATATTTAAATAATGCTAAAACGGTTTGATCTCTTGGGGAGAAAAATGTAAAGCTTGTTACATAGAAAATACAGCAACTGACAATGATGATATTGGTATACAATTACCATACTAATATATATCAGGAACATTCTCTCACTTATTCAAACATTACTGAGTTACAAATCATAGAGATGGACTTTGTCAGAGACATGTTGTTACTTGTTTGCAGGAGTGGCAAAGCTGGAAGACGCCAACGAGGCGGGCACTCGCAACTCTCAGAAGTGCACGCTGATCCTGACAGAGGGAGACTCGGCCAAGTCGCTGGCCGTGTCTGGTCTCGGAGTGGTTGGTCGAGATCACTACGGAGTCTTCCCCCTCAGAGGAAAGCTGCTCAACGTCAGGGAGGCTACCCACAAGCAGGTACGTAAATTGTCAAGTGTTCTTCCTAGAATCCTTAAAAGATCTAAAATAACATGTTAATAGAGCGATTCCCAGTATAATTATGATGAATTTAGTTTCTCCTGCTAGATGCAAAGGTATTATCAACAAAAATTCAACATTTAGCCGGGTTCACAATTGTCGTCAAATTTTTCTAGACGCAGCGTCAAAAGCCTCTGATTGGTCAAAAAACTGACGCGCGCATGCGCGTGATTTTTAGAAGCTTGGAATTGCAAGCTTCAGACGCTTCTGACGCGCGTCTAGAAAAATTTGACGCCAATTGTGAACGCGGCTTTTCAGTGCAGGAAATTTTGTAAAATAATGCTACATAATAAAATTCATAATATGATGTTCACTCCGAAAGTAGGCGGAAATGTAAAGTTTCTGTCCTTCCTTTATGAATTTTATCATTGTAATTTTACACTAATATCAGAACTTTTACTAAAAATGCCTGTGTAATATTTCAAAACTGCTGTAAATTACTAGCAAAACATTGACAAACTTCACACTCCTGCTAATTCTAGAGAGATTAAAATGAGATGTTGATAATAAAATGTTTGCAACAGATCCTCGAGAACGCTGAGATCAACAACATCATCAAGATCCTGGGGCTGCAGTACAAGAAGAAGTACCAGACAGTGGACGACCTCAAGTCCCTGAGATACGGCAAGCTCATGATCATGACTGATCAGGACCAGGTGAGATTACCTTGAGAGAAGACATCATTCGAACAATAAACGAAGTTTGCTGTACTTTTAAACTTGGAGAAACGAAAACATGAAGCTTGTATTACACTGTAAAATTTTGCATACAAGTTTTCCTTTTTAATTTTTTTTATCTTCATACAAACTGAAATGAAGTTAAAGTTTATTTTTAAAGAAATATTTTATGCAATAATTAAAAAAAATGTATGGTGTAATGCCGACTTCAGCTTAAATTTGTCCAGTTTCATAGATCTTAAAGTCGATGCTAGGTACGTTTTTTTATTTATTTATTCTTCTAATACAGTACAGGCTTAATATTATTAGTTGTAGTCTATAAATAAAATGCATTTTTATTACCTAATAAATAAATACATTAAACAAAATATTGTACTGAATCAAATATAGTAATAAAAAAGAATACAATGCTCGTTACTTAAATTTTAGAATTTTAAAAATGCCAAAACCTAGAAGACAAGTACAAGTATTTGAAGCTAACCACTCTAACTTGATGTCTCGCAGGACGGTTCTCACATCAAGGGTCTTCTGATCAACTTCCTGCACCATAACTGGCCAGAGCTTCTGAGGCTGCCCTTCCTTGAGGAGTTCATCACCCCCATCGTGAAGGCCTCCAAGAAGAACCAATCCTTCTCGTTTTACTCCATCCCGGAGTTTGAGGAGTGGAGGAAGAACACCCACAACCATCACACTTACAACATCAAGTACTACAAAGGTGATCACCTCCCACAGTCTTCCCCCCTTTGTCATCTCATGTTGTGAGTACAGTAGCTCACTATTCTCAAACAAAACAAAAGGTAGCTAAAAAATCAGCAGGTCAGGATATTTGATAGCATTTTTGACGTGGCCGTAAGCCCTAAACTAATAATTCATTCCTTTTTTTCTCACTGTAGGCTTTAATAAAAATATTATTTTAAAACAATCTACCACTTACAAATAGTCAACTATATAAAATACAAAGCCAGGAGTGCTGATAATATATCCACTCATTTACACATTTATCTGCTTTAAATTGTGTGACCAAATTGTTATTGATAACACGTTATTTAAACTTCTGGCAATTGTTGAAAGACGCTGGTCATAAATGAATATTTATACAAATATCATAAATAAATAAATCAAAAGCAAACCTGGTCTCACTTCAGACTTCCACAGATTTATTTATTTATTTCACCCAAAATGCAAATACAATATATACATTACAAAGTTTTAATAATGGGTGCGGATTGCAACAAAGCACCGATGGCACTATTTCACTAACACGGTCATTAACACGGTCTGCAAATTGTAACCCTGACTTCATTATGTGTCAGGTCTGGGAACCTCCACGTCAAAGGAAGCCAAGGAGTACTTCGAGGACATGTCTCGTCATCGTATCAAGTTCAAGCACACAAGCGACCAGGATGACAACAGCATCATGATGGTGAGTGTCTTCTAGGAGATGACTCCTTTTTTGCAGAATGGAGTATCGACCTTAATTTTTTTTTTATTGCAGAAATGGATAGAGCGTGCAAAGTTATGCTACCCTGATTTTTTTCAGATTTTTTTTGAGCCTGGGAACTATTTTTTAAAATTTATTGAAAGTCCTTTTTGTGACGTCACGCGGCGGCAAGTCCTATCTTTTTCTTAAGGAGCAGCGTCTCGTGACGTCACAAAAAGAACTTTCAAAAAAAAATTAAAAATAGTTCCCGGACTCTAAAAAATCTGAAAAAAAATCAGGGTAGCATAACTTTGCACGCTCTGTCCATTTCTGCAATAATAAAAAAAAAAAAATGAGGTCGATACTCCATTCTACTAAATTTTAGCTTTAAGCCGATATTACATTAAACAATTTTTCTAACTATCGCATACAATTAAAGGCTTCAGTTTACTTTCAGTCAAACTTACTGTGATAATTATTTTTTATTTTAAAAGAAAGGTCAGCTAGATAATAAAATATTGCACATGGAAATAGCATGATACTAAATAATAAAATTATTCTAGGTTAGTTTTGAAATTTTCAACTCAAAAAAAAAAAAAAAAAAAAAAAAAATGTTATACTGTATACATACACCTGAAAGATCTACATATTTATGCCTTTGCTAGAACAACACAAGATAAGTGTGGTAAAAAAAAACTTTTCATAGATTCAAACACTCTTTCAATTTGCAGCCCTATTCATTTTCATTTAGTCTGTTCTAAAAGAAAAATAAGCGTGTTTATGTTGAAATCGTACTGAAAAAAGGTAACTTATCTCTTCTGTATCATAATAATTCTATACTTAGGAGAACCATATGAAACTGTCTGCTTTAAAACCGTCTCTTTGACTTTCTGATAAAGTCTACCTTTCAGGTGTTGTGATAAGGAATATAGCTCTTATTGAAAAGTCAAAGAGATGGTTTTGAAACAGGCGGTCTCGTATAGTCAGTACCATGTATTACATCATGTAACATCATCATTTGGTGTGCAGGCGTTCAGCAAGAAGTGCGTGGAACAACGTAAGGAGTGGCTCACCAACTGGATGGTAGACTGCAAACGCAGACGAGAGATGGACCTCCCGGACGTGTACCTCTACGAGAAGGACACCAAGTCCATCAACTTCACCGACTTCGTCAACAAGGAGCTCGTGCTCTTCAGCAACGCAGACAACGAGAGGTCACTGCCCTCCATGGTCGACGGTCTCAAGCCCGGACAGAGAAAGGTACGGAGACAGATTGGTAACTAATAGACAACCTATCTGCATGACAAAAAATAATAATAATATTTAGTTAGGAGACCTTGAGTTAGGTATTGTCAATTCTTTCCAGATGTTTTTTTTTTTTTTAACCTTCTTAACCACCCTCAGAAGCTGTATAATTCTGTGCCAATTTGTAATAAGAAAACGCATTCTCAGTCTTAACTCTCATAATTTTCACAAAAATGTTAATATCCTCAAAAGTTAAAGTAGAAAAAAAACTCCTGGTAATATACTGTACTTCAGTTTTTTTAACATTCTTTTACTAAACTAAAGTTGTAAAGGCGATTGAATGCACTGTACCAAAAATTAGCCAGCTCAGTAGTTCAGCCCTCACATAGCTAAATATAGTAATATCATCTGTTATATTCAACTACTTCAGCTATAGTGCATTTTAATTCTATGAAGTGAAACAAATTATCAATGCCAAACATTATAAAGTAAGAAAAATAATTTAAATTAATTTTTTTCCCTACCCTTTTCAAAGTAAGCTAACTTTTTACTCACTCTCTGATGGTCACAATGATGACTTATTTTTGTACTTGTTCTCACTTGTCGTCACATTACAGGTGCTGTTCACTTGCATCAAACGTAACGACAAACGGGAGATCAAGGTGGCCCAGCTGGCTGGCTCGGTGGCTGAACACTCTGCCTACCACCACGGTGAGGCCTCCCTCATGTCCACCATCATCAACTTGGCCCAGAACTTCGTGGGATCTAACAACATCAACCTGCTGATGCCCAACGGTCAGTTTGGTACCAGACTTCAAGGAGGCAAGGATGCGGCCAGTCCCAGATACATCTTCACCCTGCTCAACCCCATCACTAGGGTGAGTTTACTGTCGCCAAGAGTTAACTGTTACAGGAATATTTGTAGTAGTAAAATATGTAGAAAAGCTTCTGCTTAAGTATTTTATTGGAATTTCTTATCAAAGCTTTAGACACTTATAATTTTTTTTTTTTTTTTACTTATTTGTATTGTCTCATGCTGTTCAGAATAAAGAAGTTTTCTTATATTATCATATGGGATGGTTATCTTTTTTACCTGATAATTATACCACAGCGACTTAATTCATATTTTTATCAAAAGATTTCAAACCAAACTTTATGACATAGTAATTAAATCTTAGTCACATATATTTTTATTATATTGTATCTTCTTTTATGTGCAAAATATAAAGTGTTATGTACTGTATAAGAGATTATGAGCTTTTTTCTTAGTTGTGGAAAAATTCATATCATGTAATACCAGCTTACATAGAGCGTGTGATAGAACATGCACTGAAATAGTCGTTGACTTATTAAATGTTTAAATTGCCAAGTCTTCCCGCTTACGTGCTAAGCCATATAGTTTATCATACGTCTATTTTACAGGCCCTGTTCAACCCTCATGATGAGCCGCTTCTCATCGCTCAAAAGGAGGACAACCAGAAGATTGAGCCCATGTGGTACCTGCCCATCATCCCCATGGTCCTGGTCAACGGAGCAGACGGTATCGGCACTGGCTGGATGACCAAGATTCCCAACTACAATCCTCGTGAGATCATCGAGAATCTCAAGGCCATGATCAGAGGAGATACCCCTTCTACCATGGTTAGTATCGCAACATTTTTTTACCCTTACATGTTTTTAGGTAGTTAATTAATTATTTGTGGTGGAAAAAAAAATAAACTATGTTGTTTAAAAGATAGGTCAATGACGGTTAAAAGCTTGGACCATCTCCCTTCCCAATAAAACTTTTGCTATTAAATATTTTAAGTATGCCTGTTTTGTATGTGTACCTGCCAAAAGATTTGTTTTGCTACTTTATTTCAAATAGAAGAGGTGATGGTCAGTCTTTTATAAATTATTTAAACAGTCATAATTAGGTACAGTTTAATATAATGAACAAGCATCTTCTTCTGTCAAGTATATCGGTAAGACCTTGCTGGTTATTCCTATCCTTTCCTTTAAATTAAAATATAAAGTACATCACTGTAAAATAAATTATATCTTACTTGGCAATGGTAATTTCTTTATTTGAAAAATGTGTGTTTCAGAAACCGTGGTACAAGAACTTCAAGGGCTCGGTGGAGTCTGTGGGCCACCAACGGTACGTCATCAGTGGAGAGGTGAAAGTTTTGGACGACCAGACCCTTGAGATCAACGAGCTGCCCATTGGCACATGGACCCAGAATTACAAGGAGAGCGTCCTTGAACCCATGCTGCATGGAGGGGAGAAGACACCGTCTGTCATCCAGTAGGTCTCAAACTAATTTTACTGTCATGTTGTGTTGCAGTGTTAATAAGAATACCACTGTAATCTTGCTTTATTATCAGTAATGGACAACATACATGAAAAAATTTTATTGCAGAAATGAATAGAGGGTACCAAATTATGCTACTCTGAATTTTTTCACATTTTTTTAAGACCCGGAACTATTTTTAAATAATTATTGAAAGTCCTGTGATTTCAGTTGGCACCCCTGAATCCTTAATAAAAAGGATAGAGGCTGGACGCCTATTGACGCCTCCAGGGGGCGTGGCCGCACTTTCAATAATTATTTAAAAATAGTTCTGGATCTCAAAAAAAAATCTGAAAAAATTCAGATTAGCATAATTTGGTACCCTCCATTCATTTCTGCAATAAAATTTTTTCATGCATGTTGTCCATTGAACTTAATTTTTAAATGTCGCTTCTTTTTCTTGTTAATGTTTACAATAACATGCCAACACTTAATGTACAGTAGTTAATAAAATGAAAAGTGCATTATTTGATCACTTTATTAATTCAAAGCGCTTAATTCTACTACTGAAAAGTGTAATTTCTAATATCAAACAAAATATCTTAATATCTTATAAAGTACAGTATTATCAATTATTATTATTTAAACTTTTACATGTAATTTTATAAGGGGCAGCTTATTAAGCTTAAAAAGAAACTACAGAGTTTTATATAAGTCTTTTATTAAACACAAAAGTGTACATACAGAATAATATTAGAACTACAGAGTTTTAGTACAGTACTAAAAAAAAAAAAAAAAAAAAATCATTATCTTAGCATTTTTTCATTTTTTCCTATATTTTCCATCCCCTCCCCCCTTTCTTTTTTCCGCTTCTTCAGATAAAGACAACTGTAGATATTAAATACAGTACATGTACATACAAGCTATTGTTTTTAAACATTTTATTTTATCAGTTTTTACGTATTGTTATTTGTGGGAACTCTGCCGCCTCCTTGAGCGTCCTCCACTGCTAGCTACAATAACGTTATGATGTTTCCAGGGACTTCAAGGAGTACCATACGGACACAACAGTTCGCTTCGTGGTGACCATGTCTGAGCAGCAGCTGTCCAAATTTGAGAATGAGGGCTTCCACAAGGTCTTCAAGTTGCAGTCTACTATCACTAACACATCCATGGTGAGAAACTCATTTTATGTGTAGCCTTTCGAGTCTGTCTGAAGAGCTGCAATGCTTATTTAATTACTACAGTGTGTAAATACTTAAATAAAGCAAATAATATGTATCCTTGACGCCATTTTACCCTTTCATATTGTAAATACTTTTAAAATATTAATGTAATTTTTTTAATTTATTTATAATAGCAGATTGATTTTATGATATAATTATATACTTTTAATAACTACAGTTAAAATATATTTTATATTTTTACAAAACAGGACTGATAAATATAGAAAGAAAATGAGTTTCAATATACTTTTGGACCCAACAATCATAAATATTTTCGTTTACTGAACTAATCAACTCTGAGGAAGGTTCTGACTGACTGTCTGTGCAGGTGTTGTTCGACGAGCTGGGCTGTCTGACCAAGTTCGAACACGTCAACCAGATTCTCGAGCGCTTCTACACGCTGCGTCTCAGTTACTACGGCAAGAGGAAGGAGTTTCTCTTGGGAATGTTGAGAGCTGAGGCGAAAAAGCTCTCCAACCAGGCTAGGTAAACAACACTTCATTCAATGTTAGATTGATATTTCTAACAGGATCGATATTTGAGTTATATGAATTTAAAAACTGTAACAGTTATTATTGAAACATAGCCATTTTTCTTTATGTTCCACTCTTCAAATTTACTTTTAAATCAAATCAAAATCCTTCCTATGTATTAAATTGTCTCCGGAATAATGCTGTATCAGGTGAATGCATTAATGAGCTTTATGCTACACTGATTTACAGCTTATAATTTTTACTCTCCTGATATAGCAGATGGCTCATTATTACACGTGATCATAGCAGGCAAATAGCTCATTTTTCCGGTCTTCAATCCATTTTTACTATTTATTTCTTTATTTTATTATTAATATTTTAGTT
Organism: Siphlonurus alternatus; assembly: GCA_949825025.1. Lineage (NCBI taxonomy): Eukaryota > Metazoa > Arthropoda > Insecta > Ephemeroptera > Siphlonuridae > Siphlonurus > Siphlonurus alternatus. The sequence continues at coordinate 11,315,277 of OX463783.1, read as the reverse complement.
TGGCTCTCCATGGGAAAGCCCTATGCTAAAAATTTTATTTAAAAAAAAAAATGGATCAAAGAATTGATTTGAAATTTTTTCTGTGGTTTTTAGCTGTCTTTCAAAAAAAAAAAAAATCAGAATATTTGTGTGTCTGTTAATCAAATGTGACTACATCAATCAGCTGATCCGTGTTACCTTCTCCTTAACCTGTCAAACATATTTAAAAAATGTTTCTAAAAAACATGTTTATAAGCTTGACCTTCAATTCCAGGTTCATTGTGGAGAAGTGTGACAACACTCTTATCATTGAGAACAAGAAACGACGTGCCATGATCGACGAGCTCGTCACCCGCAAGTTCGACTCTGACCCTGTCAAGGCGTGGCGTAAGGAGGAGAATCGCGATGAAGTGAGTACCTCGTTATCTTCCTCAGGATGGAACCAATTTTACCACTGCATGATTTGCTTTAACTTTGACACATTTGTTGTAATTTTGGGAGAATTATGAATCACCCAAATCATACCACAGAAATTCCTTACAATATGGCAATGTTTACAAATAAAACAAGAGTTTGTGGTGTCCTGACATGTACACTACTGTAGAAATAATTTGTCTATATTCTAGATTTAACAATAAATCACAAAGGTATGGTACTTTTGTTGAGTATCAAATCTGTAGCTATATTTTCTCTAATTAAAATTAAAAGAATTTTAGTAACTTATAACTTTTTTTTGCTTGCATTTCTTTCTCTTTGTATAAAATATAATAAATATGTAGACAGTGTTTTATTTAAATTTGTAGCTTGTAATTTCTATTGATTAACAGAGTTTTTCTAAATTTTATTCAACCATTAACCCTTTTTTTTTTTTTTTTTCCAATTTCTTACATACTTACTGTACTTTTCTAAAAAGAAATGTATACCTTAAGTGTGATAGAGGCTCTTCCTACGTTTTCTTGATTTAACTTCATTAGGAGACTGTTTTGTAATGATCTCCTGTTCTTCTGTTTGCCTCTCTCTCTCCAAGGATCAAAACAAGGTTTGGCCCTCCGTTTTTGTACTTTGTCACTCGCACTCACTGATCATTGTAAACGTTCTTATTAGCTTTTTATGTCATAAAAGATAAGAAGAAGGTAACCATTGGAAAGCATAGCTTAATTTAGAAAAGAAAGAAAAGGAGATTTAGTGAAGCGAAGGTTTTTAATGTGATAACTTAACTTTACAAACTTTTTAAAATGAAACAGTTTATTACTTTTTTTCCCACCAGAATTTTGTAATAATGAAACGATTTTAAGGTGAAATTATTAGATGTTTCAAGAATAATGCTGTAAAATTGGAATTACAATTTAAATTTTCCTAGCATCATAAATGAACCTTTCGATATAACAAAAAAAAAGGGGGGGTGGGAAGAGGAGTATTATGAAAAATACCGTTTTTATTATTCAACTGAACTCGCTCTCCCTTCCTGATAGCTAAAACTGTCCTTTGTCTGGAATAATGAGCCATTTTTCTCAACGATTGTAAGTAAGAATACATACTTTGAGTTGAATTCTTCTCAACAGAGAGTTCATTGTTGTATAAGTAATTGTTGAGACAGATACTGTAGCTCATTATTCTAGATGAGAGATGATTGTTTTAAAAAAACAAAACAACGCATTCTCTTATTCCTGATTACTCAGCCCATTATAAATTATTGTAGCTACCCCCATTCTGCTTAGCCCTTCCCTTGATTTTTCTTTCCCCTGTATCCTCCCGTGTTGATGTTTGTTCCCCTGTGATCACACCCCTCTCTGACTGGCCACCAGGTGGAGGAACCTGTGGAGGGGGCGGAGGAAGGTGAGGAGGACGGTCCAGACTTCGACTACCTGCTGGGTATGAAAATGTGGAGCCTCACCCTCGAGCGCAAGCAGGAGCTCCTCAAGCAGCGAGACCTCAAGTTGGCTGAGGTCAAGGTCCTCGAGGAAAAGACGCCCTCCATGCTGTGGACCGACGACCTTGACAACTTGCTCGAAGTGGTGAGTCAATGTCGTAGAACCTTGAAATATAAAATGTATGTAGGTGTGTTCCTCAGTCTTCTACCCATCATAAACAGCATGCCTGATTCTTGAAAATCAATAAAATACAGGTCAAGAACAAAGACAATTAAAACAGAGTGAATTGGGGGCCCATAATGTATCAATCGATACAAAAAATATCGTATTCAAGCAACCTTAAAATTTACTAGTCTTACTCTACATAGTACTGTATGTCAGTTATTTAAGTAATGTTACCATTTTAAAGTATTTAAGGTAGAAACGCCGAACAGCTGTTCGACGTACGTAATCCCCTTTGATTAACATGTAAACCTTAGCAAATTGACAAAAATTCTGAAATTTTTTTGAGAGGCAGATATTAGTGCCTAAAAGTCATAGAAAAAATTTCAAAACAATTTAACGAGCCGATTTTTTTTAATTAATTTTTTTAATTTTCAGCATAGGGCTTTCCCATGGAATGCCAAACTAAAAAATTAATTTAAAAAAATCGGCTCGTTAAATGTTTTTGAAACTTTTTCTATGGCTTTTAGGCACTAATATCTGCCTCTCAAAAAAATTTCAGAATTTTTGTCAATTTGCTAAGGTTTACATGTTAATCAAAGGGGATTACGTCGAACAGCTGTTCGACGTTATCTCTACCTTAAAAAAAGATAAGAACTATGAAATAAAATCATTTTTTGTATCAAAAATTAATTTTTTTTATTGCAATAAAAAAAAGAATCCTTCTAACATATTATATACCGTATGTATAACAAATTATAAACTTGTTAACATGTGTAGTATTCATTTAATTTTCCTCTGGTTTCTATTACGTTATTGAAAAAAATTAAAAAATATTTGGCCAAAATTGCTGTACATAGTAAGTTTCAGCATATTTAAAAAAGTTTTCTGTCTCTGTATAATATTAATAAAAATCACCTTTATTATGGATGCGAGTTTAAACAGCCCACTCTCAATGTGTACTGAAGGGACTATAAAAAATGCCTATTGGTGTACATGATATCGGGAACGATGTGTGTTGAATTTGAGGAGTGAAGGTCAGTCGATATGCCTGTTGTAACACTCATGTCTAGATTTCAAACGTCTTTTATGACGTCATCCATAAGACCTGTGTATGGGCATTTTATATAGTCCTGCTGGTACGTCACGTGGGCTTGCCTGATGCCTCTCATGTGATGTCTAGATGGAGATCCAGGAGGCCAAGGATGCTGAGGAGTCGTCCGTGCCCGGAGGCAACAAGAAGGGTGCCAAGATGGTGAAGGGGATGGGTAGCAAGAAGCTGATGCTGGCCCTGGAGACCCTGCCCTCTCCCAAGGGTCGACGCATTGAGCCGGTCATCGACCCCGAGCTCAAGAAGAAGATAGAGAAGGCCGTGGCAGCCAAGGAGAACAAGGGCAAAAAGGTCAGCCACCTTGTGTTCATTTTCTAAATTTTATTTTTTAATTGGTGCTTATAAAAAAAATACACTTGCTATTAGAACGATTAATGAACGAAAAAAGTACTGAATGTAAATTTTAGGTATTGAAATTTCCCAAAAAAAAAAATACCAAAATATTAACATTAACATCTTTCATGAAAGATTTACCATAGATTTTAACCTAGAAACTTTATTTATCAGATTAATACCAGAATTTAATCATATCAAATTCAGCACTATAAATTTCTAACCTAAAATCTATGTGAAGTCCTTTTTAAAAAAAAATAAATAAATAAACCCTATTGAGTACTAACTCTTGTACAAGAATGTTAAGGCTAAAATTAGGGTCAAGTCTTATGCATTTTTATATACTGTAGTTGCTGTTTCACTCTTGAAACACAATTGATTTGAGATCACTGTTGTTAATGGTAGACAAATGTAGTACTAATGATATATTTTTCATGAACAAAATATTTAGTATAACATGTCTCTAATGCTGGAGTTTTGTGTGCAGGTCAAGAAAGAGAAGGAGGAGCCGGAAGATGAGTTTGACGCGATGTTGGCGGGCGTGAAGCCACTTGAGGAGAGGATCGGGAACTCCCCCGAGATGATTGATAAGAAAATTCAGGCCAAGCGCAAGGGTGAGTCAACTTGGGACTCTTTACAGGCAGCAGGTCACAAGTCCAGGGAAAGGGGATCAAAATAATTTGCCTTGTATCTATGCAAGAAGAGCTAGAGCTGATTTTGCTTCTATGATGAAATTAAAGAGCAAAAAAGCATGCAATAGTCCCTAGGATTCAAGTATCAGAGGTTTAAGGATGAAATTTAATTTTTATATATCGTACCTCGTCCGCAATAATGAACTATCTGCTCCACGATCTCATTGCAAAATTGAGCTGTCTGCTATTTCAGATGAACGCAATATTGAGCTATAAATCGGTATAAAATAAGGCTCAAAATTGCTCTCACCTGAAAGAGCAGACAGCTCATTATTGCAACGAGATCGTGTAGCAGATAGCTCATTATTGCGGAAGAGGGACGATATGTATTGTTAACCATTATTTATTTAATTAATTTTTTTACAATGCTGCACTTAAGTCTATGTAATTTATACTACTGGTACTTACTCTACTAATTAAAAATTTTAAAAGAAGAGAATAAAACTAAAAATAAAACTTGAAGCTTCTTGTGATTATATTTTTTCTTTTCACTGACTGTGCTGCCGCCTGGTGTTTCAGAGCTGAAGCAGTCAAAGCTGATATTCAAGCCCGAGAGCAAGTCCTCTCCCAAGAAGTCTAAGGACAAGGAGTTTGACTCAACAGGGTCAGAGGACGATTCAATCATCATCGAGGCGAGCTTCGAGGCGACGCCACGAGCAGCGCCCAGACGTGCTGCAGGTGAGTGTCAGTTGTATTCGACATTGTTTACTTTCGTAGTGTAGATACGGGAAGATTCAAGGACGACATTGCCAAGTTTCTCACAATCTAGTTCAAGTAATGAGAAATCTAGCTATCTCCCACTTGTATCACCTCCTAGAAAATAAGTTCTTGTAAATCAGAAAATGAAATCGTATTTTTTAAAAATGCAGTCAGACAGCATGTTCAAGTTCGTATGGAAAAGTGCATACCTTTTTACAACTGAAAATAAATTGCCTTGATGTAAAGAGGTTGTCATAAATGATACTTTCTGTTAAACTCATTTGCACCCAAAGTGTGGAGTATAAAGTATGGCTGTCTAGTAATATAACCCTGTTATTAAAACCTGTTAGTTTTGTCATTTTGAGGCAACATTTCAGTAAATATTTGCAATAAAAAATCTATGGTTTTCATGGGGTTATTTTTTCCAAAGCCAATTAGTTTTGTAATTTTGTAAGAAGGCCAACAATTTAAATCTGAAAATACCTGAGTGATATAAGTCTTTGTCTGATTTTTTTTTTTATTGTTTTTTTTTTTTTATATTGTTTTTTTTTTTTTTTTGTTTTTTTTTTGCCTCAGAATGTAAAGCATCTAAAACTTAACCATCTCAAAATTAAAAGTTCCATTAAAAATTATTGTGTGATGATTTAACATGCAGCTGGAACTTGCTTCTCTGACCTCGTGTGATGTTTGCAGCTGCCAAGGCACAGTTCAAGTTCGGGGACAGTGACGAAGACTTCGATACGGACCCCGAAGTTAAGACCAATGGCAACCGGTCAAGCCCGTGAGTAACCCCACATAGTACTAGCTTGTATTCCAATTGTCTCTATTGTCTGGTGAAATAATTAACAATGTTTTTACAAACTATAGATGTCCCTTTACGTATGTGTACCCAAATTTAAATGTACAGTTAATCATAAAGAGTGGGACAGCTATTGCTGCGTGTATACTGTCCCTTTAAATTTGACTGTGACTGTACAGTAATTATTTAATCAGCTGTCTAAATACTTAGATGTCATTTAATGAACATTATAATTTAAAGATGCAGTACTAATTGTAAAAGTAATTTCTTCAAACCAAAGCCTCAATATCATTTTTCAAGCATTTTAAGTTTTTATAATTTTGCCCTTTAACTGCAGTCTGACATAGGAAATGTTAGTATGACCAATGGCTTCACTGAAGTTCTTATTGAGACGTTGCCAGCTCTCTAACTTTGATGATATTCCAGGGAGCCGCCGTCTCCTCCTCCAGCCGCCACCAAGCGAGAACGCACCTTCAGCTCTTCAGACTCTGACTCTGACGTCGCTCCCAAGAAGAAGGAAAAGGCCACACCAAAACGTGAGCACCAATCCTTTCATTACTGATGATCACTCCATAGTAGTCTATTTGAAATACATTGTTTCTAATAATAGTTTATAATACAATATAATGAGCCAATAGAAAAAAAAAAATATAAATAAATTTATAAATTCAGTTTCATTAAACATCTCTCCAAATATTTTATGTCAGTGTACTGCATTAATTGTTGTTATTGTAACGACTACCTTATTTTGAAGGGTGAATCTGTGAAAATAAATTAATAAAATGAAGAAACCTTTAATGTTGGAATTGTGGTTATTCTAAACTTTTGTTCAGTGTGTATATAATCATCTCCAGTGAAATTGCAAATTGAATTTCCTATGTATATGTGTATATATATATATATATATATATATATATATATATATATATATATATATAAAATGCTTTTTTTTTTACCCATGTCTTTACCATATCTTTTTTGTGTGTTTTTCAGAGCATGAGAGCTCGGATACTCTGTTCGACAAGCTGGTTGGCTCGGGTGGTGGTTCCGGCTCTGACTTCATGGTGGAGTCTGATTTAAGCCCCGAGAAACACTCCTCCCCGCCTCCTGCAAAGAAGGCTGCCCCCAAGCCCCGCGCCAAGACCACCAAACCGGCGGGAGAAAAGACAAAGCGTGCACCCAAACCCAAGGCAGACAAACCCAGGAAGAAGGTGGTCAAGATGTCGTCAGGATCTGAGAGTGACGACATGTTCGAGTCGAAGAAGAAGGTGAATATTAATTAGATTGTAGTGGCAGATTATTTATTTATTATATTTCCCTCATAAATACATAAAAAACAAGTCAGATGCAGGAAACACCAAACAATCCATGCAGAATCTAACACATGAAGTGCATGGTATCCCTGTAAAATAATAGTTGTAGAAAGAAAAAATATATTATAACAAGGGTAAATAAAAAGAATTAAACACTATTGCAAATATAAAGTAAGCTAATACTGTTATATTGAAAATATCGTCGTTGTAGCGCTCTTTTGTCCAATCTCACTTCGTAATACTTCGGATTTTAATTTTTTGCGCTATAACGTCATCCCAATGCGCAAATCAAACTTATTGTTAGTACTAAATTTACTCAACAGATGGCGCAATCAACTAAAAATACTAAATTTAATCCACATATGGTCTCCATGGCGCCAAAAATAAAAAACCGAAGTATTACGAAGTGAGATTGGTCAAAAGGGCGCTACAACGACGATATATTTAATAGTATACATTAGATAATCAACAATTCAGTTACATAGTACAGAACGGAAGAGTTAATCCTGCTTTGTTTGTTGGTGTCACATTAATTAATTACAGCTTCTAGCTACCATACTGATAAACCTTACATATGTTTGGAATAAAAAATTTTATGTGAGAGTTAGTAACAATAGCTTTATTTGTGTTCTCACAGTCTTTCATCTACTAATGTTGCATTATTGATAAACTGCCTTTTTTCTTTAAAAATATATATAATATATATATATATATATATATATCTTTTCTGTATTGTATAGTTGTCTCCCTCTCAAAAAGGTTTATTGTTGCTTGTTTTTTGGTAATTATAAACCTTACGAACTAATGATGTATTGTTTTCAGCCGGCGAGCAAGAAGGCTGCTGTGAGCAGCGATGAAAGCGACATGGACGTTGACGTGGCGCCCCGCGATAGAGCTGGAGGAGCCCGCGCCCGCAAGCCCGTCTCTTACAAGTTGGAGCTGTCGGGCTCTGAATCTGACTTCTGACTCTCCCTTCAGACAGCTCTTTAATAACTTTTCTAAGTGTTAAGTACAAAGCTAGATTCATTTAAACAAGCCTGCTAAATTATTTGTGGGTGTGAAAATATTTTAATTAGACAGTAAGTTAAAAATAAAAAAGTACAATTTACAGTGTGTGTACTGTATTGTAATTATTATTATTTTTAATGCTAAGCCTTTTTTTTTATGTGAAGTTTAACTTGATTTTTATTTTCTAAACCAGGCTTGTTCAAATATTTTTAACTAGTTTTGTTTTTGAAATGTAAGATATGTTAAAATTATTACAAAACGAAGGTGACTTTTTTATTATTTATGTCACTTAATTTTTTTTTCTCTGTAGTATTTAATTATTTTCTATTATTATTAATTAAATTTATATTTCGTAGAATTCAATTAGACATTCCTCTTATCTGAAACATTTCATACAAAAAAAACTGCATTTTTGGCAATAGTTTTTTAATTAATAAATCATCTACAAACAATATTTTTTACGAAAAACAAGCTTTTAGCTTGAAAACTATTATTAAAAAAAATTGGTACTGTATTAAATGTATTGTCCTATGTAAGTTTAATTCTCATTAATTTGATAGAATCATTATTTCTTGTTTGCTGGCAAATAATTCATACTAGCAATACTATAATTAGGTAGTAATTATTACAATGAAGATTTTTAATTAAATGTTGTCCAGGTTTTTAAATCAATCTTATTTATAAATTGACTATTTGCCAGAAAACTTAAAAACATTTTTTTACCTGAACTATATATTATGTAGCAAATAAAAAATGTAACTTAAGTAAGATATTTTTTGTCAAACTACAAAATGCACAATTATATCTGATATTTGTATGAATAAAAAAAATATATGAAAAGGATTTAATTTATTATTTATTGGACCTATCCCAATATAAAATAAAATGAAGAAAAAGGTTACTAAATAAAGTTAGGTAATTTTCAACCCAAATGCATAATATATTATTTGAAAATAGTATAAAGTAATACAATATATGCATAATTATATTACTTGGTCGTTTTTGTACCATGAATTTAAAGGTATGTTTTTTATTTTATACTTGAAAAAGCAAAAATAAAACGAGTTAGTCGGTTTTGAGATGAGATAAAATGAGTTAGTTAATTTTGATGGAATACCATCAATATAATATTTTAAATGACAACAAAAATAGTAATTACTCTCAGACACTACTTGCTAGTTATTTCTGTTTTCCTAATATTGTATCAAATGCGATAATGCCACATGAGACTGCAAATAATAATTACTTTGTTCACTATGAGGCTTCACTCAGAGTTAATATTAGGAGAACAGAAATGTCTAGCAGGTCATGGTCAATCATGAATCAAAATGAGACTTCACTCAAAGTTATATAATATTAGGAGAACAGAAATGTCTAGCAGGTCATGGTCAATCATGAATTATCAGGGTACAGTACAATAAATGAAGGCAGGTCTGCTACATATTTTGTCAACCTATTTTATTACCCATTCATCACATCAGCATAACAATTAAGGTTATAAGATTAGTAATGCTAATGAGTGTGTCAGTTTGCAAAAACTACTTTTATAATTTAACCATTTCAAGAAGGTTTGTTGTTCAGTGTTTATCAGTGAAATATGAACCTTATCAGAAATGGAAGAAGGGATTTTTGCAAAGGCTACAGCTCCCTCCGAAAGTTTGGATTTAACATGGGCAGTAAAGCATATTATTTTCCCCACTCCATTTTTTTTTTTTTTAACATTGGCCTTAAGATCTTATGGAGACAGCCCCTCGGAAATTTGGTTCTAGATCCATGCCTGTTAGCTTAAGTTATAACAAATGATTTTTGAATATTATACATAATAGAAATTAGCTTTATTGCAGCAAGGCTTAGGCAAATCCACTCTTACACCTAAATCGAACTTTCATTTTATATAAATTATATATAGTCAACTTAAAAATTCTTGTCTTAAAAACTAGCTCCAATTTTTATACCTGATATTTTAGCTACTTAACCTGTCTTGTTTTTTGTAAAAAAATTCTAGATCAAATATTTAATAAGGTTTTAAAAATGAAAAAACTTATTTTTTTCCCTTTTTTTATATTTGCTTGTTTGATTTACATTTTTTTTTTTTTTTTTTTCCTTGAGAAGATAACATTTATTTTTTTGTGTTTATATACTTCATTTTCACACATATAAGCTCAAACAATCAATAAAATTATGTACAGTGTTTTTTAAATGCTCTAGGATATTTAAAACAGCAAGTCAAATTTTTTTTTGCTTTCGAAGCTAAAAACATCTATGTTTTTTCTTTATTAAATTTTATTATAAAAATTTTATGTTTAAAAATTTTAATCCTAGAACATATATACACAAATTTCAAAACAATTTTTATTCATAACTTTCAATCCAATTTTGTTTAAATTAATAATTTCAATTTTGATATCCACGCTCTAAAACATTTAATTTTTCTTCATACATACAACAGATTATAGGTGCTAAAAACTTCAAGAGCTTTTGTATTTTTAAATATTAATTTTTTTTTTTTATATTTGTTTACTTTACTAGAAAAAATATTCGGTCAAGATCTTCCATAGTTATATTTGACATATTCAATAATATGATCAAAGTTTTTCACGCAAATAACTTTTTTTTTTTGTAGCGCTTATGTTAATATAATATATATATGCAGCGGAATATTTATGAACATTACACACAATATATAATTATTTGTTATTGAAAAAACAAACAATTTAATGTTTGACTTCAAAAATAAAACTCCAGTTTTACATAATTTCATTAGTATATTATGCTATTTATAACTGTAATTAATTACTGCTGTTAAAAAAAAGCCGTAAATATAATATTTAGCATATTATTTTTTTAAAGATTACAGAATCTATACAGTATTTTTTTTTTAAATAATAATATCATGTTTCTAAAATATACAGTATTAATTTGCATTTGCATATTTAAATTACATGTACTTGGAGAAATAACAAATGAACAAATTAAAGGAATTTTAAAACAAAATTATATCAAGGAGATTATTTAAGCATGATTTAATTGAAATAATTAGCCTTTATATATTATAAAAAGCATACAGATATTTTATAATTAATTGCCATAGCTCCTATAAACTATGAAATTAAAAATTACTATATTACTATAATAATATTACCGGCCACTTAAGGTAAAATCATATGTATTATAATTATTATGGCCATAAACCAAGTGAATATATATATATATGAAATACGTGATTTGAAAAATTAACGAGTAACTTATTGAGGTATGAAAAAAAAAAAAAAAAAAAAGTTCATTAAAAATAAAAGTTGTTGGTATCTAAATTTTTAAATTTGTAAGTTTTTACTAACTAGCATTGGGTAGCATAGGATTAATTTACTCTTAATGCAAAGTGTACACAAGTATGGACAAGTGTAGGGATCAGATTACCTCCCCCTTCTCTTCATATACACATACAGAGTAATTAAATTATTCATTTTTTATCAAAACCCTGCCATTGAAAATTTTCTGGTTTTGATAAAGAATTTTATAAACAATTTATATTCTCAATTACCAATGTGCTTTGTTTTTAGATTTTAAATTTATCTTCATGATAAATGAAGATTATTTTTAAGTACAATTTATAACAAATATAAAGTTGATATTAAGATGACGATGAGCTTTATTAAAGAAAAAAAATTGATTTTCTTAGGAAATACGAATCATACCAACAAGTCAAAAAAATAATTATCTTTTGTTACACGTTTCATAATAAAAAGTTGTCCAACATGTAAAATTTTAATAATAATGTCAATATTTTAAACAAATATTATTTTTGGTTTAATTTTGTATACTTATAATTAATATATTTTATGATACTTTAATAAAAATGTGTTGTAAATACAGTTAATAAAATACATAATAATACACCCAAAAAAGACTGTTATATTTAGGATGATCTACATTATGTTAAAAACAGTGACAAAACCATGTCTAAAATTGTGTGATATAAATACTTCATAAATTCATAGCTGCCTTCATTACAAAATAAAAAAAAAAGCTACCATTATGTATGTATTTCTCCAAGTTTTTAATTAAGCTGCATGGGAAATGAGTTGAGATTCTTAATTTTTTTTTTTTTTTTCAGAGAATTTTAGAAGCAAGTTTAAATTATTAATAATGATATCTAAAAGTTATTATTTTTAAATAACTTATTAAAAAAAAAGTAATAATTTGTTCACAATTGTCCATTAAAATTTCTAATGTAAATGCATGCAAAGACTCTAACAAATTTTGTCCATAAAAAATACTACAATATTTGAAGTCACTTCTATTTTTCTCCGTTGTGTGAAATGATTGGTTGATAACTAGGGGAGATCTTGCCGTGGCCTGGCCTGTATCGAAGATAAGTCAAACGGTGACTGGGGCGATGACCTCAGGTGACCTTGGGGTCCGTCTTGCAGGTCACCATTGACTGAAGGTAGGTCAGTTGCACCGGCTTGTGGAGAGAAAGCTGCTCGAGGGCCTCTTCTATGCCAAACCACTTGCGCTTGCGGTCTGAAAAATCAATAACAGTTTTAAGATACATTTAAACCATTGCAATTTTTTTTATTAGTTTTATTTACAGCATTTGTACAAGAGAAAAAGATAATCAAAAGTATGGATGTTATGTTATAGACTGATGAAAAGGACAGACAAGACCCATAAAAACACAAATTATCGAAAAGTGATAAATGCTATATTTAGAGGGGCCAGAGAAAAAGACTGCCAAAAAATCGCATAGACGATTTTTCATTAAAGAAAACACGGATGTTATAGACTGCCCAGCTTAAAAAAATAAAAAATTATAAACCATTTTTTTTTTTTTTTTGCAGTATGTTTTGTTTTTTTTTTTTTTAATTCCAATCAATTTGGTATTTTTCTTCTCTCTAAAACTTTCATTTTAATTAAACTGCAACAATAATACAACTACTTCAGAAAAATTTACATCAATAATATACAGTAATTATGTTCAAAACTTCCAGGTAAATTTTCTTTAATATCTATGAAACAAACTCCACTAATTTTTTTACGCTCGCATCCCCCTCTTCCAAACTCATGTATCAATTCCACCTCCATTGCCTTCCAATTCACTCCACATACTCAATTTCATCTCACCCTACCCCCTTTCCCGGCATCAACATATCAAGAACTGCTCACTTCCCTCCATTCCTACCATGACCTCCCCCCTCCCTATTTTTAAGTCACTCTTAACACTGAACTTGTATATTTATGAGTTCTACTCTGACCTCCCTCTTCCTTTTAGCACCAACAAACTTCTCTCCCCTCATGGACTCACCCATGTTGCGAGAGTCCTCCCACTCGGAGAGTTCCTCTGTCACGGTCATCACGAACACCTCGGTTCGGTGCTTGCGGTCTCGGTTCTGGAACAAAACAACCCGGCAGCTGGTCAGTACAATACCAACATAAAATACAACCATCTTTCAAACCAGAACTATTACAATATATGTATGGCACATTTGTACACCTAAAAATAAAGCTTTCATTACCCCTGAGCTCAGTAAATTTAGTACGATGATAATTAATAATTTGAAATTTCATGGGAAGTGAGATGAGCAGTTGATAAATTCAAAACTGAACTATTGACACCTCCACAATGAGCGTCCAGAAATGTTTTAAGAGTAACAAAAGTTTTGTCTGAAGCTGTACAATAATTACATTCAATTTATAACACATACAAGAGAATTACTTTAATTAAAATGTATTTATATAGTCTAGAAGTTAAAAAACTAAATTTTGAATTATAATTTAAATAAAATTATCTTTAGATTAACAGGTGCATAATATTAAATATTATCAACTAATCAAATAACTATATAGCAAAATTGAAAGCCACAAGCGCCTAAGAGCGTAGGCAATTTTACATACATGCCTGCTAAAGAGGCTGCATACTTTACAGGCATTTTATTATATATTTTTTTTCAAGCAATGAAATTGATAGAATAAAAAGCAATATATGAATACAGATTAATTTTCAGTTACTCGATTAACAGCAGTTGAAAGGAACTAATGAGACCCTTTACCATTTATAGAACTCGACAAGAGTGAAGTGCAATAATTAACATGCTTTAAAAGCCATATGGAAAAGCTCGTAATTGTTGTCTATTGAAATATATATATATATATATATATATATATATATATATATATATATATATATATATATATATATATATATATATATTATATATATATATATATATATATAAATATATATATATATATATATATATATATATATATATATATATATATATATATATATATACAAGGAAAGCATGATTTTCTGCATTTATGACTTTTTCCAGTCCATTAAATAAAAATAATAAAAATTATGGCATTGATTAAAATTTTACCAAGCATATTTGTTTGGTCATTCAGCCCATCTCTATACTTTCAAAATGGACTGAGATAAAGCAACAGTTGAAGAAGATGACATAATAATTTTGTGTACTCGACTTATCTAGTATTAAATTAACTAGCTAACTTAGATCAGTTTCTTTTTATGAATTTGAATATTATATAGACTGTATAACTACATGTATTTTTTTCAACTGTTTTTCCTTTATTCTATCTAAATCTACTCAAATTAAAGATCCTCAAAATGGGTGTTTACAAAGTTTTAGACAACGGAAAATTCTTGATAAAAATAAGACAATTCCTAAATGGTACATTGAACTTTTTAACATGTTAGCTTATGGAAAAAAATATTCCCTTTATTTGTAGCCACTAAATTAAAAAATCTCATAAACAGTCAAAGAATGCTGGAAAAAGTCACGCTTGCAGGTGCTAGAAGCTAGAGAGGTAGTTGTAGGTCGCTTACTCTCACCTCGAAGACACCGAGGCACCTGCCCAGCTGACCCACCACCCCCGCCTCCTCCAACACCTCCCTGATGGCCGTCACGCTGGGCTCCTCGTCAGGTTCGACGCCACCTCCAGGCACGATCCAGTGGTCGGGCCGGCGGGAGGACGACACCAGCAGCACCTGAGGACATACGAGGCATTGTTAGAGGACATATCGAGGCATTGTTAGAGGGCATACCGAGGCATTGTTAGAGGACATACCGAGGCATTTTGGGTGAAGAAGGGGGTCATGTTTTGTCAGCAATGTATCACATAATAAAACGGTGTAAAAACCTCCATGTCTTATGACGGTCTGAAATTTGACCAAGAATTAGGCTTGTCGCAGACAGAATCGCATGATTTCGCATGAGCGTATGATAAAAGAATAAGAATTAACCTATGCGATGAGCTGTATACGCATGCACACAGCTTCGTATCGTGCTCTATGGTAACGTATGCTGTCGTATGATAAGAAATTTAGAACCGGTTCTAAATGAGAAACCTACGATCGTAAGCTTACGATCGTAGAAATAAAAGTTTGTGTGCGACCCCCCCCCCCCCCCTTACAGTTAGCATATCGTCCCTCCTCCGCAATAATGAGCCAACTTTTTACCATGATATCATTTCAATAATGAGCTATCTGCTACGATATATATTATACTATATCATATTTTTTATTCATTATAAATACATATAATATATGTTATATTCTATAGTTAACAAATTTTGTTTACAAACATCATCAATGAGCTGAAGCTCAAGAAGAGGAAAAAGTCCATGTTTTAGTACCTAGAATATATTAGCATATAAACAACGGTGTTAGACAGCAACATAAATATAAAAAGATTTAGATTAAATTAGCAGATGCAATTTATGTTTACTTTTTAACATTTTATTTATTTTTATTTATTTTTTTTTTTATAATTTTTTTGAAAATTCTTATTTTAATATTTTACTTTTCGACTGTATACCAGCTATACACAATATAAGCAAACCATATACTTTTTAATCAAGAGATAATATCAATCATCCATACATATAAATAAACAACTCAATCACTGCAACATTACATGCACAAATCTCCTGTTATCAAAATAAACAAATGAAAAAATTTTAGTGCTTCTTTTATGACAATTATAATATCCTTGTATTACAGTATTGTACAACCAGTACACCACATTGAAATTTCACACTAGACATTAAATATGGTTTCGTTCACGGAACACGGCACATCAAACAAATGAGTAAATAAATTAATGGAGTCTAGTTACGAAAGTTGATATCAAACGAAGAATGCACGGCATGATCGTTTTTCTTTCTCAGAACTGATGCAGCTGTCTCAGAGATTGTGCACTGCTTGCGAAATTACTGGAAATAAACCTCCACGTGATAATGTTCCATTGAGAGAAATAACAAAAGGTTCATATTTATAAAGTATATAAATACATAGTTTATAAAATGTGCATTATCATCGTACTATAATTGACACATTTTTTGTTTCAGAATTAGCAGAATTGACATTTTGATGGAAAATTAATATGGTGTTCAATAATACAAAGGAATGGTTCATTATTGCTTTCTCTCTCTGTCTTTAAATATGAATTTCTAATTACAATTTATGCTATATTTTTATCAATTAAAAAATAACAGATTATATAAAGTTCCAGCGATCACACTTAAATAATACTTAATTAATATAGCATTTAAAGCTAAAATTTAAAATACAATAATTATGCAATTGGGACCAAACACTTTACGTTTCCTAACAATGAAGTGTTTTCCCAGAAGTGAGGCGAACATGCACCTCATGTTTTGGGAATTTTTCCTCATCGATATAGCGTCGAATGGTTCCTCACTATCGCCATTTCTTGACAAAAGAGTTTAATAATTCTAGGATGACACTATATAATGTAATATAGCGTTCAGTAACTGCTGTGAAAACTTAATCGTAAAGCCTGGATGGTAAGATACAATTTTGTATAATACAATTTTTCCTCAAAAAAAAAAAAAAAAAAAAAAAAATCATTTCTATATGAACAAACAAATGGAGTTGAAGTTCATGTCATGTATATAATACTGGCTTTATAACAACGTTAATCAAAACTATAGCCATTTTAAGTGAGTATAAATTAATATTCTGTATATCATAGCATTGCAAGTTCAATTTTTGTGTGAAACAGTGAAACAAAATCGATTTATACAAATTAATTCTTCCATGGTTTGAACACTTTTTGTTCATGTCCTGTATTGCATGAGAGAAAAGTAATACTTCATTCCAGGTACTCGCAGATTAGCGCAAGAGACTCGATTCAAATTAAACAGACCACTCCAATGAAGAAGGTATGACAGTGCTTATTCGATAATTTCTTTGTCTGTGACCATGCAAGCGTGAACTCAATCACACCGCGCCTGTTCAAAACAATACAACTTTGTTTATAATGGAGTATTGACCTCAATTTGTTTTATTGCAGAAATGGATAGAGGGTGCAAAGTTATGCTACCCTGATTTTTTTCAGATTTTTTCGAGGCCGGGAAGTATTTTTAAAAAAATATTGAAAGTCCTTTTTGTGACGTCACGAGACGCCGCTCCTTAAGAAAAAGATAGGACTTGCCGCCGCGTGACGTCACAAAAAGGACTTTCAATAATTTTTTAAAAATACTTCCCGGGCTCCAAAAAATCTGAAAAAAAATCAAGGTAGCATAACTTTGCACGCTCTATCCATTTCTGCAATAAAAAAAATTGAGGACAATACTCCATTAACGTTTTTATCTGTCATGTAACTTTATTGAGAAGCTTCACAGATCAACTTATTGAGACCATAAAGCTTGGTGGAGAACCTAGTGATAAGAATTAGAACTACAAGTATGGTTATATCTTCTTATAATATAATATTGCAAAATCATGGAAATGCTCTACCAGCAGCCACAGCATAATTTGACAGATATGACAACACTATAATTAGACACCTTACCTTCAGACAAGTATTAAAAAATAACTTAACTTCATATTAAGTGCATATGGTGCCGTTTATATAAAATTTTGTTGTTGTTATTATTCTCCTAAATTATTAAAATGTTATATTATATCTGCCAGTGCATGCCTTATCTTTGAATAAAACAGCCCAAAAGACTTTAAACTTGCCGTTACTAACAATAAGTGCCATGGTATGCAAATTTTAAAACAAATGTGTTACCAGTAATGTACAGTCATCGCCTCTGAAATTTTCCCTCTGTGGCATTGTTAATCACCATACCCCGTAAGAAAGACACACACAGGACATGGTGATTAACAAGGCTGCAAGTGGGAAATTTTCACATATAAGTACATAACTTTAGATAGAAGTTAAGGGCATTGGGTGTAGCACTAGCCAAATTGTGCACTTGGGCTACTAATTATCTTGATACTACAGCAATCAGCTTAGCTCTAGCATAAAAATTACTCCGAGGAGCAAGGATCAAAAATTAACATGGTGAAGATATGTCAGTGTTGCCAACTACCGGTGCTACACCCAATGCCCTTAAACCACCTTTTATAGATGATAAATGAAAATGGTGCTATTGTTTAAAAGCCTTGCCCTCCTTCAATTTTCTATACAGCGAGTGATCAATGCTAATTAAAATTTATTTCATACCAATTTATTTACATTAATTAATATTCTACAACTGTAAAGGATAAAAAATATTAATATCAATACTTTTTCATGTAAAAAAACAATCCGAAACTTAAAAATATAGGAGATAACGCATAGAGATTTTAAATTATAAATTTATTATAGTATTTTTTTTTTTCTCTGCGAGCACCTCATTTAAAAATAAACTTCAGATTTGTCAACAAGTTTATGGCAAAACATAACATAAAAACAAGTAGATCAAAGCAAATTATAAATTATTTTCATTTAAAACAAAAATTAAAAATTAATTAGTTATTACTTATAAAAGGTTTTGTTAATTAAGAGCTATCAACAAAGAAGGAAAAAAATCGACAAATTCTCTCTCATAAATAAAATAAACAAAGTTTGAATGCTTTGAAATTGCTTTTTTTAAATTAATTTAAAGTTTGTCTGTAATCATCAAAAAATAAAATCGTATAAAGTTTCTATAAAGTTTCGACTTGAAATTTAAATGACAAAAATAAAAACTCTAAATTAAAAGGACAAGAGAACATGACGCTGACTCTTTGATGTGAATTAAATAGACTAAACAGCATGTTGGAATATTTTAAAACAAGTTCCAGTCAAAGGAATTATGTAAAAAATATGATTTATATAATTATAGTACATAATAAATAATATAAAATCTATACCTGCTAATGGTAAAGTTGTTTTTCTTTCTTTTTTTTTTTTTTTAGAAATGTACAAATAATTATTAACAATTTACTGTTTTTTTAATTAAACAGAACACAATTCAAAACTACATTAAAATAAATTATGTATACAATAATATAATAAAATTATATTCATATCATGCTATTCCTACAATATATATAATTGAAGCTCCTACTATATATTACCGTTTATATGTGTATAATATAATATATATTATATCCATATGATATTATTTTTGGAGTTGGAAAAAATAATGAATTATAACCATATATATTGACGTCCAGGTACATAATTCATATTTATTTTATTGCTTTTCAATCGCACAGCAATATGTCATATGGCAGAAATAATATAATCACAAACAATCAATAATCAATAGGAAACCAAAAAGAAAATTCAAAAACCTCCAAGAACATTCTTTAATTTATTGCTTATTAATTATATACAGAGTTTTGTTGGCATTCATTAACATCAGAAATATTTTTCGAGTTTTGCTGATTACTATTATTGATTTTATACCACACATGCATAATTTAACAACCACAAACAAACAATCAAAAATTCCAACAACAAATGAAGCAATTTCACTGCTAAGGTCAGCAACAATGTTGTCGAGATGCAGAGATCGATAAAAAGTCGATTGTATCGTATTTTGTTTTAAAATATTAATGTATTTTTTATCAACTATTTTTAATTGATATTTTTTATACTAAACAATATTTTCTTTCCTATTAATGGCTAAAATAATGTGATTGAATTGTTATTTAGTAAAAATATACCAAATGAAAATAACTACCCTGTAGCTATTTTAAAGGGGTTAACGACACTAAACTCTTACAAGTTAATTAGTATAGATGGTGGAAACAAACTTTCTTTGCATAACTATTATTGTAGGACGATAAAGCAAAATATGATTTATTTTAACTATTGCATGGCGTATGTAACGGAAGAATATAATATATAGCATGCGGACTGCGTCGGTTGAATCAGAATTTTTTCACTGAAATAATTACACAAAAATTAATTAATTAAAAAAACTAGACTGTGTGAATGTTATTTAATATTTGAGCAGGCTAATTTGTTCATTATTTTATTTTAAAATTAAATTTATCATCGGAAAATAATGAGCAATTTTTGCCATTCCTTAAAAAAAATTGACGTCAGTTTTTCAACGCGCGTCAAATGAAGAAAAAAAATCTAAATACGTTATATATATAATTATCATCTAAAGTTACATATTTGCAGTATTAAAATTCAAGGCCTATGACGTCATTATGAGTATTACGTATCATCTTATAAGTACGACTTTACTAAGGCCAAGGTCACTAATACTAAACATTTCTTACCGACGAATCCTTACAAATTCAATTAACGTATTTACAATGTTAAAACATAGAAAAATGATCCTTATTTACTGACAAAATTTTATTGACTAACTTCATTTCTTGTCTGTCAAGTATACTTGGTCTTATATTGAGTTAAACTACCTGAGGCTATGTTACCTATATCTTGATAATGTTACAAATGAATACTTATAAGGTAAAGACATGGTATAGTTGCGTGGTATATCTTGTCAACCTCCCAAGGGTAGTAATATGATATAAACATGAGAAAATTTCTATACATAGCATAACAAAGCAATTTCAAAACAATAATAAATATCGATATTAATAAATATTACATAATATTAGATTTTGTGACGTTATTTTATATAACATAATTACTTTTTTATTGAGTTGTTATTTTCTAAAGGAATTCTATTTATAGAAAAATGTAGCTCATTTCTTAATGACGAAAATCAATATTATTTTTAAGGCGCAGTTATTTTTTTATAATAAAAAATAAAAAGAAGTTTTATGTCGAGGATTTTTTTTTTTTTAATGTTTTACTTTTTTCTTACTTGATTTAAATATATTAATTTTGTAACCTTCCCAAATAAGAAGTCTCCTTCAAAAAGTTTTCTGTTTTTTTAAGGGTAATGAAAACAGACTATTAATAAAATAACTCCATGCAATCAAATAATTAAAATCGAAACAGCACGAATTTTATCCCTGCTGGCAGCTCCATGCAAGAGACAAACAATATTTTATCAACATTATTATTAAATTAATTTACAATTAATTTTTTTATTTGTTAATTTTCCATTATTTCTAATTTAATTAACGAACACAATTAATTTCAATCTTAATTTACGATGGGAGCATCAATAAATTAGCTCCTAAATTTTGCAAAATAAAAAATGTTTTGCGTGTATTTTGTGTGATGTCGAAATATTTGCAAGTATTTACATGTTTTAGTACTTACTGATAATTGTGAAGATAAACAATGGGGTCAAGTATTTCTTTACTTTGTATATCAATTAGTTCACAACAATGTATAATTGAAGGACAAGAAATTCACAAGGTTGTCACTTTATATTCTAAGATACACAATACGTCTTTCCGCAACACGTGTGTACGATATTTATAAATAATCCGGACCGTCTTTTGAAATTAATTAACGCATCAACATCATACTCGTCTTCGAGAAATTTTCATCGAACAACATAATATCAACGCAGCAGCCATCTATTTCTTAATGAAAGAAATATTCCAATAAAACAAGGAGTCAAGGAGTGTACATTGCAATGGACAACATACATTTAAAAAATTTATTGCAGAAATGAATAGAGGGTACCAAATTATGCTACTCTGAATTTTTTCAGATTTTTTTGAGACCCGGAACTATTTTTAAATAATTATTGAAAGTGCAGCCACGCCCCCTGGAGGCGTCTATAGGCGTCCAGTCTCTATCCTTTTTATTAAGGATTAAGAGGTGCCAACTGAAGTCACAGGACTTTCAATAATTATTTAAAAATAGTTTCGGGTCTCAAAAAAATGTGAAAAAATTCAGAGTAGCATAATTTGGTACACTCTATTCATTTCTGCAATAAATTTTTTTCATGTATGTTGTCCATTATTGAAAAGATTGTATATTAAACATTTGAATTTCTCGATCATATAATTACATTTCGTTCAATCCGTAAAAGATTTAAAATTCAATTAACGTCTCTCTTTGAATATCAAGGTGATAATGTTTTTCTTTCATGTAATTACATAAGATCATGAGAACACACCTTCTCGTGGGCGCGGGGGAAGGGGGGGGGGGGGCGAAAATCGATAAGACAGCACGCTATGATCATTTTGACTGACATGTGAAGAAAGCTGTCACTCAAAAGTTTTAAAATTGTTCGACATATAACTCGATCAAAAAGTTTAAAAATAATTGACACGATATTTTGACGAGCTTGCGAATATATTAGCATTCATTTTGATCTTTTATTGACGAAAGTTATAAATAATAATAAAATAATTAAAAGAAATAAACAGTTTATTAAAACGCAAATTCAAAATCTCAACGCTGTCTAGCGCCTCTACATTTTTTAGTAAACAACATCATTTGGTTGCCTCGATTTCAACTTTTGTCTCAATAAAAATATTTTAACTGACAATACACGGTACACCTTGGAATAGCAAGAACGTTATTCTATGTTATTCTTTACAACTTTGTAATCGAAAGGGTGCTCATATTTTCACTAACACTTTGTGTCAATTAATTTAGAGCTGCAACAAAATATTTAAGTGTGAATTTCCAAGTATCCAAAAATTACAAAATTCACCAATAACAACTCATTGAGACTTACTACAGTCGAATTCATTTTAAATTCACGCTAGTCGGAAGTGTTTTTTGGTATTTCTTTATAATATGGAGATACTCTTCTCAATAGCAATTCAACACATTTGCTTTTTTTCTATCTTTCCGGCATTTTTGAATTTTGAAATTTTGCAAACATGTCAGAACTCTTATTCCAAACCTCTTTGCAAAATTTTAAATCAAAATAAGGACAAAAAAAAATCAATTTCTGGTAAGAACATTATATTAATTTGACTTTGCAGTCTATCACAACTTTACAACCATGTTTATCAATGTTGAATATAACCTGCGAGTTGCATGTTTATTCATAAAAGTTATGTTTTTTGTTTTTTAAACGTTAATCTGCAATTTATTAAATATAAAATTTCTTGTTATCGAAGTACGAAGTGAGAAGGTTTCTTATCACAAAGCATGCAAACAAACAACTACAAGATATTTACGAGAATGTGAAACACGAGAGTCTTATCAACAAGCTCTTATCAAAACGTGACACTATCTTTTCTTTTTTCCTAGCATTCTTGCATTGCCATCATATTATGTAAATAATTTTAATCATAAGTGTCATTAAAATCATTATGTATTTGTAATTTATTTCATTATTGCATGAATGGTTCAAAATTTGTTACCGAAGTATATAATAGAGCGCTGTGATTTTATTTTATTTTTTTTTTATTGCTCTCATGCCTCTCATGAATGTATGTGTTACTCCGGTTACTCGAAATAATAAATTCAAATTCAAATTCAAATTTTTATTTCGATCATAGGCTGTACAGCATGGATCACGTCAATTATTACATAAAATATGTAACATATGTATACTTAATTCTAATTAAAATTAGCCTAAATTTAATAAATTTAAACACATATACCCAAAAATATTGCATTTCTTTTAGGAAAATTAAATGAAATAAATTCTATTAAAAATTATTATAAATAACAAATTTAGATCTGAAATATAAATCTCGCTCGATTTAGGTCAAATCTCAGTTTGTTGGGATCTCTGAATTGGACCCTTTGATTTTAATGAGAATTGCAGGGGACTAATGTCATTTTAAAACATGGTAAATTTTTTAATTGATATGTCAGACCAGCTGTAAAAATCGAGGTAGAAGTTTAACATGGAGCATGACATAAATATCTCTTAATTCCAATGTGCCTTTTCCGTCATCGGTACGTATCATACAAGTAGTATAAGCATTCGTATGATACTTGTACTTGTATGATACGTACCGATGACGGAAAAAGCACATTGGAATTAATTAAACAAATGTCATCTGATAGAGATAACATCTTGTCTATGGACTTTAAATCTAAAAAAAAAAAGTATTTGAGAAATATCTCTATCTTACTTGCTAGATCAATCGTTGCTAGGTCAATTTAATCGGCGTCAAAACAGCTAAATGTTATGAATAAAATAATAAAGAAAGATTGAAATAATATATAAGGTTCTATAGTCTCTATATTTATATAATTTTAGTTTTACAATAAAAATATAAAAAGTAGAAACTACAAGGTAAATTTCTCGTTCTATTAATTTCTTTTACAATACACGGGGGTCAATACTCCATTTTTATGTACTGTGTACAGTACACTCCTTGCCTCTGAAAAGTTCCCTTCTACAGCCTTGTTAATTATCACATGCTTCGTCATGTTGATTATGTGATTTGATTAACAAAAGGCTGCAGAAGGGAACTTTTCAGAGGCGAAGAGTGTACAAATTTCCTCTACGTAATTAACATTGTTAATTAAGAAATTTAATTTTTAATTTGGCTTGGCGGTCATTAACACAACGGCAAATCAACAGTCCTTATCTTTTTTAATTTTTATTACATGTCTTTTTAATATTTATTTATTTTAGCATCATATAAGAAAACACATGACAGCTTCTTTTAAACGTAAGTTTACATTTTGAAGTCTTCTTTATTACAATAAAGTGAATAAAGTCAATTATACAATAAAAGATAGCAAAAAATGAGCCTTACTGTATGAAACATTTTCTTATATCTCAAAAAATTCGTAAATTTAACTCTGTCCACACTCGTGTCTGTACACACGAGTGACCAAATTTAAGGCTTAACCTGAGAAATTTGGACGAAAAATTCGCTACAACAGATATTTTTCAAATTAATTTGGTGGACTTACAACAATCGTCAAATTAGCTCTGAATTTTTTCGGAATTTTTTAACCGTTGGTTTAATTACAATTAATTTATTTAAATTAGAATTTTGTATCCTTCCAATGTTAAATTTGTTAATTAGCATTGCAAAAAAACTATACAACAGAATCTTTTACTTTTTTTTTTACTAAAACCTAATTTTTTAGACTATTTTTCTGAATTTTTTTTTATATATTTCGAACCGTGGCGATGATTGTTTTAATTTGTATTCCATATGTGATGAAAAATGTGGCAACGCTCTCAAGGACTGTTGTCACCACCCCCTCCTAACAAATTATTCGCATTCCAATGCAAACAGTGTTGCCTCTTGACCTTGACAGACAAATTCTCAGGTTATACCTTAAGCAAAAAGTGTACACAGGCCAAAATTTATGAGCACATTTCTGTTATTAAAAACAATCATGGTTTAAATTATTAAAAGGAAGTTATTAAATTAGTACAAAAAACAAAACAAATTTATATTTTTAAATACAAGGTCATAAAAAAATTATTAAATATAAAAATAGTTCTTTATATTAATAAAGTAATGAAAATATATTGATTTTTAGAAAACATGAAAGCAAAATTAAAATTTTTGTTATCAAATCGATATCATCAGTGCACGATAAAACAGTAATAAAATGTCGTGCTAGCGTGTACATTTTTACCTTGTTGTTTCGTATAAAAACATGGTAATTATAAGTTAAATTTTAAATTAAACCATAAATTAAGTAATAAAATTTTTAATAGCATCATCTAGTTAATATACCAAATATATTATATATTATAATATTTGTATAAATTTGTAATATAGAGTATCGACCAGATCGACCTCAAAAAATGTTAATGCAGAAATGAGGGTATGTAAAGTTGCACCACTCTGTTTTTTTTTTTTTTTTTTTTTTTTTCCAATATTTTTATGGAGGTCAGGAAGTACTGCTATTCAATGTTTTTTCAACTCATGCTCAATTTTAGTCTCCTTCCTTTTATTAAGAATTGACGCGTCTCTCTCTATTAACTCTATGGTCTCTCTGTACTGTCAATAATTTTTTTTTTTAAATAGTTCCTGTCCTTGGCTCTAAAAATCTAAAAAAAAAAATAGTAGCTTTTGCATATAAGTAACTTTGCACCCTCTACCCATTTCTAAAATAAAAAAATAATAAATTCGATACTCCATATTAAAATACTCCAATCACAAAATTTCTTTTCTATTTTAGCTCTCTACCCTTCTTCCAAGAAGGTCCATCTGGTCCATTATTGACCTATATAATATATAAATATACTTACCAGTGAAATGAGTAAATAAATATAATCATTCTTATATCGCACTTAAGTAAGACAAAGGTTATTACATCAAATTAATCCAGAAGTAGCTGGCAGTGTAAATTTGAGTCAAATCTGTTTGTAATTCAGTTTTGAAACTTTGCAGAGGAGTTTAAAATAGAAGTATTGATCTATAAGCGAAATTGCAACGCTGAAATGCTAATAAGGTCAGAACCCCTAAATTTCAAAAGAAAATGTCATAAAAAATTGACTCATAGATCATTATTTAATTCGTATCTTCTATTAAATTTTGATAAACTGTCATGTTACTATATCAAGATAATGAAAATTCAAATATCAAAATCGATTACATCTGGGGGTGAGCACCAACACAAGTGCAGTAGAATGACCTTTGACCTTTGAAAAACCACCAACTCGTATAATATGGCCGACTGCACGGCTGTTGTAGCAATGGTACAATCAAATTAATTTAATAACAAAACCGGAAGTAAGAAGTTTGTCTTTTCTATTCATTTTTAACGTTCGAGTTTCTGCATAAAAGGTTTTAATAAGAGTACTAACTTGATTGCAAAATTTCAAACTTGAAATACAAATACGAAGACTAAAATCACTTACTTCCGGTGAGAACGTCAAGTTAATTTGACTGTAGGAAAGTCTGAGAGGACCGCTCGATAAATTTGCTGCTGTAGGCGGCAGACACCGCTGCGAGTGCTGATCTTCATTTATCTTTGCACGACGAGCTCATCGCCACTACTTGTTTACTTTATGTACCGACACGCTACAAGAACATGTCTATATACATGCCATGAGATAGCATGGCTATTTACATGATGTTGGCAAAACAAAGGAAGGTTCATAAAAGTGTTAACAGCTATATGAACTTCTGGAAGGAGGTGGTAACTCCGTGGCAAAAAGACCGAATTTGCAACATATAAACGCAGAAAATGAATCTTACGGTTATGAAGGGGATTTTAGCTTTTTTTATTATGCAGATCAGAATATGAAAGGTGAAATTTTCAAAGTGTAAGTTCCTGCCTGTACACTAGCCGTCACATTTAACTGGCTCATGGTCGGAAGCGCTCGGGAGTCATTCGGCTCGGCTCGGCCAGTGATGTCTTTCGTTACAAACAGGCTACCAATGACTGAGAGCGTTACAAACACGACCATAACCAAGTTAAATGTGACAGCTACTGTAGACCAATCAACCATGGGCAGAGTCAAAGTACGACTATTGGGGTGAGGGTGAAGATAGATTGAAATATATGAGAAGGGTAAAAAAAAAAAAGACAATTAATTGACATGAGGGCACAACCAGCGAAATGTGTTGACAATTTGTCACTCTCCAGCTGAAATGTAACACACCTCATGTCCTTGAACACTTGTAAAAAATATATATAAATCAATAGTAGTAGTAGAAAGTTCAAATGGACAACATACATGAAAATTTTTTATTGCAGAAATGAATAGAGGGTACCAAATTATGCTACTCTGAATTCTTTCAGATTTTTTTGAGACCCAGAACTATTTTTAAATAATTTTTGAAAGTGCGGCCACGCCCCCTGGAGGCGTCAATAGGCGTCCAGTCTCTATGCTTTTTATTAAGGCTGCAGGGGTGCCAACTGAAATCACAGGACTTTCACTAATTATTTAAAAATAATTCCGGGTCTCTGCAATAAAATTTTTTCATGTATGTTGTCCATTGCTGTATTTTCAGGGCCAAAATGGACCTTATTTATTCAAATAAGAATAGCGACTTGAAGTCTCTCGGCACTCGTCATACATAGAAGGTAAAATTTCATGTGCAGCCGAAAATGTTACTTTTATATCCTGAATCTTGAATTTAATACCTTATTATATCTATATAAGCAAGACCCTGTTTATGTACCTAAAGAGGGTCCTGTTATTATTAACAGTATAATATGTATGTAGAGAGCTTATATTGTTGAATAAAAGCTCCATCATATTAAGATAAAAATATTGTGTTTATATATTATGTATAATATAATATATATTATATTATATGTGTGTTTAAAATTTTTAATTAATTAAAATTAGAAGAGCTAATTTTAATTAGAATTATAAGTATGTTACATATTTTATGTAATAATTGACGTGATCCATAGTACAGAGATGATCGAAATAAAAATTTGAGTTAAAATATACCACATGACCTACATGTTAAACTGCGAAACAAATTAGGGTGTAAGTGAAGTTTGTAATATCCTGAGACTAAATTTTCTTTTTCAGAAATTTCATATTTCGTCATTGTGGTATAGACGGAACAGTATATAATAATAAGGCATAACATGGCCGGTGTATATATTATCATAGAAAGTGCAATCGATAGTGTAATCAAAATGCTCTTAAATGTCATCAATTTTAACCAGAGACTCTAATATAGTCTCTGATTTAAATTAATATGCATCCTCCACATAACATGCAATGGACAGTTTGCATGACATTTTTTTACTGTAGAAATGGATAGAAGGTACCAAATTATGCTACTCTGAATTTTTTCAGATTTTTTAGAGACCGGGAACAATTTTTAAAAAATTATTGAAAGTCGATTTTATGACGTCACGAGGAGTCTGTCCTTAAGAAAAGTATAGGCGCTAAACGCCCGTGACGTCATAAAACTGACTTTCAATAATTTTTTAAAAATAGTTCCCGCTCTCAAAAAAATTTAAAAAAATTCAGAGTAGCATAATTTAGTACCCTTTATCCATTTCTGTAATAAAAAAACGTCATGCAAATTGTCCATTATAACATAAACATTCATACCAATAATTTTCCTCAAATTCCTAAGTTATTAATGTTAATACCATAAACTGAACATTTAAGTATTCATTAAATTTTCTTGGCACCAGATTTATAAAGAGAAAAAAAATCAAGTTCAAGAACCTAACATTAAAAATAGAAGAGAGAAACGTAAATAAAAAAATGTAAATAATATCAGTGCCACAAAACTTATGCAGAAAAGAGCAGAGGAAGTTGTTTTAAAATAAAGGAAGTCAATAATAGCATCGTTAAAATGACTATAAAAATGCATGTGTGAACCTTGTGAGCTTAAAAATAATATTTTTAATTTAAAAGAATGAAAGAAACACGCAGTTTCTATATCGAGTAATTTAGTAGCAGCAGTTTAGTACAAATTAAGGCTGAGTGTCGTATTACAGCTCCGGAAGGAATAATTTAAACTTTGTTGCGCGTTTTATGACAATATTTATTATGACAGCAACAATAGCATGCAAGCATTGTTTTGCGTGTTGGACATTCTCATAATTAGTATTATATTAATTTATAGTAAGTTCCCTTGCATGAAAGTTATTATAAAATGGACAACATACATGAAATTTTTTTATTGCAGAAATGAATAGAGGGTACCAAATTATGCTACTCTGAATTCTTTCAGATTTATTTGAGACCCAGAACTATTTTTAAATAATTATTGAAAGTGCGGCCACGCCCCCTGGAGGCGTCAATAGGCGTCCAGTCTCTATCCTTTTTATTAAGGCTGCAGGGGTGCCAACTGAAATCACAGGACTTTCAATAATTATTTAAAAATAGTTCCGGGTTTCAAAAAAATCTGAAATAATTCAGAGTATCATAATTTGGTACCATCTATTCATTTCTGCAATAAAATTTTTTCATGTATGTTGTCCATTGTGAAAAATATATTAATCATGAAATGTTGATTTTAAAATGTCATAATATTAATTAATATTATTATTGATTACATTAGAGTACGGTTGAAAATTTCAACTACCATAATTTATAAGACTTTATTTATATGCTTATACGTATAGAATATAGGAGAATAATATAAGCGTATTATTATTAATAAAAGGTAATTTTTAATGAAAATTTTAAAGAAAAATAGTAGCTAGCAATTTTTTGACGAAATTAATTTTTATTTCAACATGCATTCATTGACCAAATTTAATCAATTTTAATTTTATTTATATAAGAATATAATTTAATTATTTAACATATAGCTTGTTTTTAATGGATTCAGATTGTAAAAATAAATAAAGTAAAGTGCGCGCTAGAAAAAAAATTTGAGTTAGTATTTTCTAAAAATAGTTCAAGTAGTCCTCCATATCAAACCAAAATTCAAAAAATTCTATCTCAAATAGGTTTGCCAGAAAAAAATTCCAAAGTCAGAGTGAACGCGTCGCTTAACATGGGGCCTTACCTGACAAAAACCCTCGAATATCTCGAAAAAATACACCGTTAGGTGGTATGAAAAAAATATAGTGATGTTCTATGACCCAAGCTTTAACCAAAAACCGATTAAAAAAAAATTCTCTCGAATCCATTTTTCCGTAAAAAAATCAAGAAAATCTACCATGTTAATTCCCATAAGATTTTTTATTATTTTTTTACGGGAAAATGGATTCGAGAGAAATTTTTTTTAATCGGTTTTTGGTTAAAGCTTGGGTCATAGAACATCACTATATTTTTTTCATACCACCTAACGGTGTATTTTTTCAAGATATTCGAGGGTTTTTGTCAGGTAAGGCCCCATGTTAAGCGACGCGTTCACTCTGACTTTGGAATTTTTTTCTGGCAAACCTATTTGAGATAGAATTTTTTGAATTTTGGTTTGATATGGAGGACTACTTAAACTATTTTTAGAAAATACTAACTCAACTTTTTTTTCTAGCGCGCACTTTACTTTTGATTTTTTTTAGATACCATTTTCAAAATAATAATAAAAAAAATCAACAATTTTATTGTAATATATTAGGAGGAGGATATAAAATCAGTCCAATACAAGCTAGTCACCAGGGAGAGGCCAAGATTCCGGCTAAACTCATCATGCAGGTATTTTCTTTACATATCGTACATACACCAGATTCGACTTAGATGGGTTGGTATTTTGGAACGATTCTTTACACATACTCCTTATCTCCACAAGGTATTCTAAAATTTATGACGATACAACAAAAGTGATCTTCCAGGAAAAGGATGAATGAACGACCCCTAACGACAATTTTTAATGGACAACCCACGGCCAACTCGTGGACAACCCTTCTCTGTTGTATTTTTTTCTGACAGAACACTTATG
This sequence comes from Siphlonurus alternatus, assembly GCA_949825025.1. Lineage (NCBI taxonomy): Eukaryota > Metazoa > Arthropoda > Insecta > Ephemeroptera > Siphlonuridae > Siphlonurus > Siphlonurus alternatus. The sequence continues at coordinate 11,283,912 of OX463783.1, read as the reverse complement.
TAAATATTTCCAAACTAAAAGCTTCCTGGAAATTAACAACAATGACAACGTGTGGGGGTATTGTTGTTTTGTAATCCTCTTAGAAAGACCATCAAGTTTAATCAAAGTGTGTTTAATCGAGGGTGATATTTTTATATTAATATTTTAGAAGGCGATGTAAATTAAAATTTTAATATTTTAGACTGTGTGCAAATGACAACATAATGGAAATAATTGTGTCCTAGCTGTTTTACAAATAATTAAAATTTGTAATTAATTTTAATTTTCTCTTCATAATACCAAAATAGTGCAAAATTTTCACAATAGAAAGCCGGTATTACAGTATTACACCATACAAGTTTTCCTTGCAAGAAAATTTCATCTCCATACAAACAAATGGAGTTAAAGTTTTCTTGAAAGGAAAAATTGTATGCAATAGTTAGAAAAATTGTACCGGCTTTATATTGAAAAATTACTTTTCGGGACAGCATGAAAGTTACTCACATGCTTAATTTATTGGAGCTGCAGCTCAAAGAGACAAAGAAATGCATTTTTCAATTTTGGGTAGCTAAAAAGTCTATCAATAGGTCTGTTCGTAAATTCACAATCAGAAAAAATCGATTATTTGTGATTAACCTTATGTTCCATGTACAGAAGTTTCATCACAAATAATCGATTCTTTCTGATTGTGTATTTACGAACAGATCTCATATTAACAATATAAATTAATTTCATGACACCTCTATAAACTTCATGATAATAACCACAAATAGAACAGCTGGGTAACGTTCATTATGTCACGAGGTGTAATTTTAATAGTATTTTAACGTTTTTTAAATATATTTTATAAAAAATAAATACTCTATAATTCACAATAAAATATTTTTCAAATAAAACTGAAACCAAAGTTTTATGTAATGTTAAAATACAAAATGTCAACCAGTTTCAAATAAAAAAATAAATATAGATCGTTATTATAAAGGTTGCATGTAAACTGGTACCAGCATGAATCAACTTGTATTATAAGTAAACAATTTTTAATTAAAATTCAGAAATAAACTCAAGGTTGAATATTAAAAATGCATGTAGGTAGCTACGATGTTGCATGATTCCCCGTGTCACATCAAAAATAAGATCCAGTATTAGCGTCAAATCTGTCCTCATTTTTTTTTTTTTTTTTTAATTACATGTAATATACAGTCTTGATTAAAATTAGTGCTGGTGTAGTTTATAATTAATTATATATGTACTATTTTTTATAAAACTTTCAATGACACTAAATGTAAAATAAAAGGGGGTATTTACTACAGGGTAGTGTCAGAAAATGCACCCCAATAATGGAAGGGGTAGAAGGTTCAGCAGCCAGTCCAATATGAAACTCTTTAGGAGTCCATTGAACTGGTAAACAACATAAAATAATTGACCCTGAAACAACCTTTCAAATGGGAAAAAAATATAAACTAAAAACTGTCCTATTGCATGCAAAGGTGTAAGAAATAGAAATAGCATTATTTTATTTTTATAAGTGCTATATATTGATTCTCTCATGGCTTTTAAGTTTTTATTAAATGTACTGGTAAATAGAATAATATTGACATTCATAAGCACTTTTTTACCTTTAATATATTAAAAAAAGAATGTGGTGAGATTATTGATTGTTCATTACGTGATATATTTTACCATTTTTACCATAACAATATTATGATATTAATACAAAATATAAGTGAATATATTCAAATTCAAATTTTTATTTCGATCATAGGCTGTACAGCATGGATCACGTCAATTATTACATTAAATATGTAACATACTTAATTCTAATTAAAATTAGCCTATATTTATTACAAATATATTTTTTGCAATTTCTATTCTCGTAAATATTATTTTATGTTAAAATTTTAATTCAAATTTTTCGAGCAAGAATTTGTCATCACTCATCCATTACACAGTTTCATACAAATATTGGGATAAAAAATGAGTACAGTACAATGCGTTCACTTGAAATTTTTACAGTATCACTTTTTTCATCATAATATCATTTTTTTTTATTTAATTAATTTAATTTTTTATCATGATTTCTATAGTATCAAATATGTGCGTGATTCACGAAGCAGCTAGCCAGGTTTCTAACCACGTTTAGCTTAACCACGTTTAGCTTAACCATTGCACGTTTAACATTAACTATACCTGTTTTACGTGTTACTAGTTAAACGTGGTTAGAAACCTGGCTATATAACTGCTTCGTGAATCGCGCCCATTATATCAATATGCATCACTTACTAACCCACCCACTTGCAACTTAGAAGACGGGCCAGAAAGAGTGTAGGTATAGAAGCTTGAGAAAGACCAATGCAGTGACATTTTGAATAGCACGTAAATCCAATAAGGACAACTGCAGAATATTTTATTAGATCCGATAGTGGACTTGTTTAAACTAGTCAGCGACAGTTATTATTATTGAAATACTAAGATCAAACTAGTCTAAAATTCATTCAGGTAGAAGGATGTTAATAAATGAAAACAAGATAGAAACTGATATAAGTGGATATAACTAGTTTAATCCTAAGTAAAATGCCTTAGTATAATAAGCTCTTTTATCCTAAGATTCTGATGATACAATAATTTAATACTTGGATACTGTTATAAAATAAATATCAATGTTATTAAATTTTTATATTTTATTTTAGTTATTTATAATAATAAAAAAACGAATTTTATAATATATTCATAATCAATCATTTCATGTTATGAAAATTAAACAAAAATATTCACGATCAATAATTCTGAAGACGTTTCAATTAAAAAACATAAGCGCTTCATCATCACGATATAAAAAGCTGGTTGATTTTTTTTTAGTCTATTTTAGGCTTGCGAGTCACGCATTTGCATGTTGCCTTGGGGACGACATAAATTTGCAACCACCCACACAATTCTGAGAGAAGCGGGGGGCTAAAAAAAGTGACAGCTTTATTGGAAAGGAAACGAAGAAAAAAAATTGCATGCATTTTACATATGGTTATAATAATTCTACTAAAAATATTTTATTTTTAGATAATATATTTTTACTGCAGTAAAATTATAAGATGTTACATTAATTATCGTATCTTGTAATATTTCTTTAAAATTTTACTGCCATGTAGTTAACTTTTTTTATAATTTTTAATAAATTTGAAGTTTATATTAACTATAATTCAATTTATTAATGAAATTTTTCCAGCAAAATCAGAGAAAGATTTCAACTCAGATAACTTGCATTTTGAATATTTAATTGGAAATTATTTTATTTTTATTCACAAAATTAATTACTGACTTTATATACTTTATAAAATAATTATAATTCTAATTAAAAAAAAAATAACAATTTATGAAAGGTAAAGAATTACACAAATTACCTTTTAACTTTCCGCAACACCTGTTTATTTTAAGAAATTAATTTATATAATTTAATTTGATAAATTGTAATACAGTACATGTTGTTATTTTGTAAAATTATTATTATATAGAATATAATTATAAGAAAATAGAAAGTATACTATTACCATAGAGTTTACATTGTTTAATATATTTACATATTCAATGTAAACTCCTCTTATACTAGCTAACAATAAGTTCACATGACGGTGTTTAATTATTATAATACGTATCCGTTGATGATGGATATGTTATTCTTATAAGGCCATCAAAAAATCCTTATAAAAGACTGTCAAGTGAACGTATAATGTAAGGGATCTTGTGATGTACGAGCAATGTTGTATATAATTTTAAGTTTAATTACATTACAGGTGGGAACTCGGAAGGCAAGAAAAAATACTTTGCTCTGTTGCAGCACCCTACTGTAATAATAATATCATTCTACTTGCGAGTGTCTGTACAAAAAGCTACTGGATTCCAGCAGCTAGAGCGAGACTGCTGTGAGGTATAATAACATCGATCGGTCCAAAATCTCTCAAAGCAGACGTGGTACAAAACTGCAGCAGCTACCAACGAGGAGGCTCTGACCTTCACGCCTTTCTACACAATTTGGACCACCAGGACATTCTAGTTAGTGGGAAGGTGCTAAAGATGAGACTCTCATAGCTCTTACAAGTCTCGCATTGAGAGTTTTTGGTGAAATAAAATTGTAATTTAACAATTCTGTCATATGTAAATTTAGTAAGGGCCGAGTACGTATAATTGGGGTCGAGCGTGGCGCAGTGTATTGACCGGTTCTCGTTAGATCATCGAAGTCAAGCTACGTCGAGCGTGGTTAGTACAGTACTTGGATGGATGACCGCGCATTTCAATTACGTTGGTTCCTCTCTGGGGGGGGGGGGGGGGGTCCCAGGCTTTGATGGACATCACGGTCCGTTGAATAAAAAAGTAGAGGTGTCCGTCCTTACTGAGCTAGGTTTTCTACGGTTCCTTCAGTTTCATCTCAGTGAATACTGGGATGCGTAACAAGCTGTGGCCATGCACCCTCCCTTATTCTTACTCATTACCCCGCCTCGAGCTGCAAGCTCATAAAGGTGAATTCTTACTTTTTTTTACTTGAGTAAATGAACTTCTCCATTAAGACGGATTCAGATGGCGACAACGGCGATGCGACGCGATTTTGTCACACAAGCTGTGAAATCCTATGCGGCGAGCGAATTCGCCAGGTAGCGGCAGCGAAATCGCGTTAATTGTGATGCTCTTTTTTTAATCGCCAAATATGGCCGCCAATGGATGTCACAGCACGTGCGCATTATTTGCGTCGCGTCGCATGATAAAAATCGCCATGTGAATCCGCCTTTAAACGGGTTTTCATCAAGAATTACAGTCCCAAAATAAAATATAAAATCGTAATTTTTAAGTATGAATCATATTGGCTTTTCCGGGAAAGTCCAAAATGTTAGAAATTATAAATCGATAAACCTGCATTATATAGAATTAAGCACTTTTGAAGGTCATCATAATTAATGAATATAATATGGAGGGAAAAAAATCCTTAATTCTTTTTATTATTAGAATATTAGTAATCAATAGTTTCATTTAAAGTACTTCATGTAATTGAGTCGTTAACAAGTAGCACACTTTTACGGCTTTTACCACCAAAGGTCAGTTTCTCATTTCATTTCAATAGATAATCAACCTTATTATGGCACATTATTTTTTTTTTCGTCTAACTCTAAATAGTTGTTAATAACACGTCCACAACATACACAATAATTATTATTTATTCAATGATACTGTAAAAAAAAATATTAATTTTTTGCACTCAATTTTTAAATCTTTAATTCATGTCGTCATTTTATGTATTTAATACTGTATGTAAACAATTTAAAAAATTACAAAAATTGTGATCACTCAATCACTTGTAAAACAGAAGATAATATTTAATTAAATTTCTGTTTTTATTAACAGAGCAATTTTATTCACATTCAGCCCATTCAGGTTTGATAAGCTAGCTTAATCAATAAATCAATGAAGATATCAATTTAATTGATGATACCAGCTGACTCATACGCAGAGGGTAATAAAACAAGATCAGTAATCTGCTAATCTCTAAATTTACTAGCAGCTATAAGCTCTTATTGGCAATATCTTCATCCATAGACTTAATTTTAAGTATACAAGTTTAATTTAGGATTAACATGCAATATAACCTGAACTTTAATAACCGATAACCCATCAAAAATTCTACGATATCTTTTTGCTGCGCCAATGCAGTATCAATATTTCGTGAAGAAAAGAAAATAATGCGAAACGATAATAACATCATTATAACAAACAAAAACAGACAAAAATTTATATAATTATATTAATTATAGTTATTACCATGAATAATTTTATGTTATCATATAAATAATTATATATCACTTGCTTTTGTTAACTTAATTAAGAGTCTATTAGAGAAACCTTTTTGATGCTTTATCAACGCAGAAAATATACGAGTTTCATTGTGAATATATAGCTCAGTAAAAAAAAAAAAGAAAAACAACAATTAGAACTTCAATTAGAAGCGCAATAAATAGTGCAAAATTAAAATTATATATATACATGCATATTTATACATAAATTATATTATTATAGCTATGATAATACATACATAAATTAATATATTATGTACAGTACATGCAGCGCTGCACCTGCACTATAATAATTATATTACGCTTTTAATAACAAAAAGCTTTTTTCTTTTCTAAATTTTTTTTTTATTATTATTTTTTTTTATTATTATTAAAGGAGCTATGCACAACGAAACTCCGTATCAGGCAGCTTATTAAAGGTTTTCACGGTTCCCTAAGCTAACAAAGGCAAATGAACGGGAATCAGCCTACATCAGGACATTACTGAGCATGGCATGCAGGGATAAAAATAACATTAAAAAAGGTAAGAAAAGTAATTTGAAAATAATCATAATTTTGACGCAACCTTTGCCCCCTTCCAAATTACTTAAAAGTTGTTGACCCTCTAATTAAAGTCTAAGAAGACTGAGGAAAAGCATTGTTGGGATTATCTTCCCCTCAATCCGCGGACAATAGAGAGGGCTGAGTCAACAAACTGAGTGGGGGTAATGTTACACCCACTTGTACTGTATTTTTAATCTCTACACTCACTGATACATTTTATATACACATTGGACAAGATATTCTTTACAAAAGTAAATATTTTTCTATAGGTGAAACTGATAAGCAATTATTAATACGACCTCTATATCAAAAGTTCAATCATTCTCGAATTCGATCAAGAAAATTTTATACAAAGATAACATTCATTACAGAATAAGATAACAAATTTAAGAAATTATGAATTATTATAGATGATTTTTTCCATACAATAGACAAAAATAATAAATTTAGAAGAATTTTTTAAAATCAAAACCCTAAATACTGAAATAATTAATTAATGATGTTAAAATTTCTCATTAACTTTCTACCATTAAAATAAAAACAAATCTAGTTAAATCTCCCGCCCTCTTTTTAAAGATCTTGACCCTTTCTATCACGTGGACTAAAGACATTTCACTGTCCCGCCTTCAATTTGACAGATGGTGTTTTATGGCTTCTTTGACTTAGCACCAACATCGTGTCATTTTAACTGGGTGCCTCTAATGGCTCCATAATATATAACGACTACGTGCAAAACCGAGCGTCGTAAAAATGACACTCAAACGGTTGAGAGGGAGAGGGGGGAGTCTGTCCACATTAGGGTGGTTTAGGGCACGGACGGCCGTTTAGGGCCTCAATAGAAGGATTCATCTTAGAAGGTTCAGTAGACAGTTCATTGGAACCAGCCCGTCATCAGGAGTCCATTGAACTGGCTGCTGAACTTTTTACAATGATTCCTTTATTTCCTTCTATCCATGGAAAGATATTGTCATAGAAGGTTCAGTAATAAGTTCATTGGAACCAGCTCGTTATCAGGAGTCCATTGAACTGGCTGCTGAACTTTCTATTTCAGCCATAGAAGGATAACATTCGTGGTGTCCTAAGATGTACTTTTGATTGTCCGATAATTATCTAAAAAAAATTCAGGAAGTTTCCATTAGTCAAGAATGGGTAATTTACGCATGTAATAAACTACTAAACACGTCAATTAGGGAAATTAAAATCTATTGGTTCTGTGTCAATTTACTATTGTTAATAATATTATTTTTTGTTTTGTTTTTACGGGGGATTAAATTTGAGTTTATTTTAAAATTATTATAAATTTATTTATTTATTTATTATATTCTCCTAGCTTCGAACAAGATACAAAAAAGTTGAACAAAGGTAGGAAACCCAAGAGAATCCAATAAGGATTATGAAAAGCCAGGGGTTTAATATGGGCACCCAACAACAATCATAATAACATATAAACTTGTCAAAAAAAAAAAAAAATAATAACAGAAAACAAAAACAATTACAATAAAATATTGTAAAATATATTTTACAATATTTTAAATTATATAGGTTTACAACTTAAAGGTTTAATCGGTGTATACATATTCCGCAACGCAAACGCATTCATATTAAGCATAATGAAGATAAAGTGCATGCTATAATTCAATTTATAATAACATAATTATAGTAATATAAATACATATTATAGAATACACTTTCAGAATTAATCGAGACCGGTTGTGGTATATTTATAGCCACAACTTTATATTGATCGTATGACAAAAGTTTTTATAATAAAAAACATGCAGGAATGCATGCCATGCTTTTAATTGATTAATTTAATCTTTAATCCATTAAATCGATAATTCGCTATAATATCGACGATTTGATTTGTAAAATTATGACATTATGGCATTTATATACTATCATGCCGTTACATTTGTTATTTATTTATGGTTCTGTTGTAAATTATTATAATTTCTAAGCAAAATTTATTATATTATCAAATTTTCAATAAAAAAAACTCGTGTCAAGATTTATAAAAATAAATATCAATTTTTCTTACCTCATTTTCGGATTCACTTTTCACGCAAATACAAGCCGCTCTTCTTCTAAAGCCGTCCTTATCATAAATTCTAGTAGAATTTGGTTTTTCTTTCACCATGATTGCAATTAAAAAAATTAGGGAATTGTTTTACAAAATATTAAAACTTGAAGTTAAAAAAAAAAATGTGATAAAAAAAAATTAATGTTTAAAAATTATAGCACCTTACTAAATCATTTTTAAACACTTTTTATATTGAAAAAAACACACGATTTAAAAATAAGTCGTGACAATTAACTTAAGTTGTAGTGAGTACTGCAAAAAAGCAGTCTCTATAATAGAGACTACGAGTCGAGTTCGTAGCAACCGTCCATGTTGACAATCTCAAAGTGACCGTACATCGAAACTAACATCATAAAGAAGTCCAATTTTATAGAACATTGAAAATACATGTCTCAGAAGTACTCGAATTTAACAATAGAGGACTCTTATAAAAAAATTATCGATCTTAAAATTACATTAACCAATCAAATTTAAGTATTTCTTCCCGCTTAAAAGTAAACCAATGAAAGTAAAGAAAAATTTTGACGTCATAATATTTTACCCAATAAGAGAATAGAATTGATTTTTTAACCGCGTAAATGTTTAAAAGTTTTAATGAGACATCTTTCGGACTCAAAATGGACTGAGGATTATAAGTAGATATTAAATACATCTTTATATTTTATTATTCTATGTTAAACTTCGATCAGCTGTAAGAATACTAGGGATTTAAACGGGACGCTGTATAGAAATTTTGAGTTTTTTTAAAGAGTCAAAAACTCAAAAATATTTGCAATGTATTCAAAAATATCATTATCTCTTATTTTTCATTCTAAAAGGTCAAAATACACCCTAAAATTCATTTTATAAATTTTAATGTTATATTTAATTGAATTTGACTTTTATTAAATTGTAATTTTATTATTTAAATAATTTAAAGAGAGAATGACGTCATTTAGTTTCTATTTTGAATCATGTTTTTATATGAAGTGAATTACTATGTTTTCAACTTAGTAGGTCAATAATAAATTGTTTTTGTTTCTTTCAATGCAATGTATGTGTTCGTCAATGAAGTGAAGTAAGTAATTTTTACAATTGTTATTTAAAAAGTAAGCCTCTTTTATGATTAAATTTTAATCAATATACGTATAATTGTTTTTATAGAGCCTCAATTTAGCTGATGGAGAAATTGAAAAGATGCCAAAATCCCATGGTTCAGGTAAAGTAAAAGAGTTTAAAAATATATTTAATCGAGATGTGTGACAGAAATAGGGTTCATAATGTTTCTATTACACTATTTTAATGCGTAACTATAATTTGAAATTTGTAATAAATACCTTCGGTTCTTCAAGATATTTGAAAAAGAAAATATTTATAAAATACAGAATACGAAACGAGGTGAACAAAATAATATTTTAACTGGTGTAAAGGCATATACGCCCCTTTTCAAAATCATGGTTTGCTAAAGGGTTATTTTATTTTAAATTTTAATTATTTGATTTTCAGTAATATTAGTTTAAAATATTGAATTAATATTATGTAATGTTGGAATAATATTATATAAGAAGACAGACACTAAATGGTAAATGGTAAATTAAGTATTTATTATATTTTAATTTTAAATAATTTTTAAAAAATTAACAATCCTAATTAACGAGCTAGGGTTCATTTTATTGTTGAAATTCCTCCATGTCTTTGATTATAATTATTCTAATTCTGTAAAAAAAACTACAACATGAATCTAATTAATTCTAATTTAATATAATTATAATATCATTATTATAATTAAAAGTCATTTATTACATGCAATAAAAAGCAGTGCTGTCAATCATTTATTTTATTTATTTAAAATTTCTATAAAATGCAAAAAATTCTAATGTTGCTGTACAATAATGCATTTTAAACGATTGAATACTAATTTTGAATTTATACAATTTTAATTAAACCACCATTCTGTGTGTCTTGTATTTCGTGGATAGATAATTAGCATTTTATTACATCCTATAATAAAATAAAGTCGCAGTAAAATTTAAGTTTCAAGCAATATGATATGCATTTTTATTTTATTTTCGTGAATAATGTTGTTATAATAAATTTAATTAAATAAAAGTGATCAGAATTGCTATAATATTTTCTCGGTATTTAAATTTTTTTAAAAAAACTCGCCTGCATACCCCATCCCTCCCCGTTTCATATAAAAAGTTGGGGGTTGATATTACGAAACTTGAGTTAACTGCATTTCAATTTTTTAGTTTAACTTAAAATTATTTATACCATTAAATACCAACCAATTAATTAAGAAAAACTAAACTGTAATTAAATATGCGCAAAAATGTTACTATATGATGCACCAAAGACATAAAATGAATTGAATTGAATTGACACGTACCTCAATTAAAATTAAACTACAAATTATAAATTTATATTTTATCAAGTTCATGCACTCAGATCGTGAAATAATTAAATGAAGAGCCAATTAATTTTATTTCAGCTAGGTCATAAAAAAGCACACAATCAACTTTTTTATGTGCCATTAAAACATTTTACAATGCCAGATACTTTAATATTCTTGAATAGACATTCGGCTTGCTTCGATTTATATAGAAATTCGCCTTTTTTCTGCATATTTAATTTCATAAATTCTTCTATCAAAATAATTGAAAATAATTAATATGAAAAATTAAATGTTTATTTTTCTTTTTCCCCAAATTTGTTCTGTTACTGATTTATTTTTAAATACACCCTCAAAATAAGTAGAAAAACACTAGATCTGTGACGTCAGTCACGTAACTTCTAATATATTTGTGTGTTAAATATTTACATGACTATGACGTCACAGTATTTTGTAGAACGATTTTAGGGGTTTTGGAGGGTATTTGAAAAAGTGAATTTCAAATATGCAACATAAAACAGACAACAGTGGACAACTTTCATGAATTTTTTTATTAGATATTTGGATAGAGGACCTCGAGTAATGTCTATTGTCAAATTTTCCATACTTTGTTCAACTCTCTAACACCCTCTAAATCGAGGGAAAAGAATTAGAGGTAAAAAAAAAGCTGAAAAAAAATGACAACTTGAAGTAGTATATACAAATATATGCAATAAAAATATTTCACACATTATCCAACATGTCTCTTGTTACATCGACAGTTGGAGCCACTGGTGCACCAGGTTGGTGGTCACTCCTCCATGCTCTGCCTTGACGAGGGTACTGTCTGCAAGCCCATGGTCGCTCGAGAACTCAGGTTCTACCAGACCCTTCCCGAGTCGGTGCGCAAGTTCACCCCCGCCTTCTACGGAATCATCCAAGTTCGTATTGAGCAGGAGGAGGAGGGATACGTGACCTTGGTGGCAACCCCCCCGGAGTTCTACAGACCAAAGTCGGTCACACCAAAGGTCAGGTGAGCACCAATCACCATTGCTCAATATTTTCAGATACGGTAAACTGAAAATATTTTTATTCATAAAATAAAGGAAAAAATAAATGTTCATGGACAACCTACATGAAAATTTTTTTTATTGCAGAAATGAATAGAGGGCATCAAATTATGCCCTCTATTCCGATTTTTAATTTTTTCCGATTTTTTTGAGACCCGGAACTTTTTTTAAATAATTATTGGAATTTCTGTAAGTTAAGTTGGCACCCCTGAATCCTTAATAAAAAAGGATAGGACCGAGACGCCTATTGACGCCTCCAAGGGGCGTGGCCAAACTTTCAATAGTTATTTAAAAATAGTTCTGGGTTTCAAAAAAATCTGAAAAAATTCAGAGTATAAGCCTTGGTACCCTCTATTCATTTCTACAATAAAAATTTTCATTTATTTTGCTGAAGTAAAAAAAAAAAAAAAGCAAAATCGGTGTAGATTTTGAGTAATTAATACATATTTGACTAAAAGCCACAAGTCCCCATTCAAAACCAATGCTAATCTTAAATGCCAAATATCATCTCGCACATCCAAAAACGCATTTCAATGCAAATTCAAAATATTTGCATCAAAAGTCACTTAAAAATAAATTCATATCCCTTTATAACTAATACAGTAATTTTTCATTATTTTTTAAAGCATTTATTTCACTCCAAATAAACCATGCACTCTGCAAAATTTCAAACTTCGAATTTAAATAGAAAATACAGAAATCCTTCACTTCCGTTTTTTTTTTTCTAGTGGGAATATTAAATTATTTTGACTGTAACTAATTAATTATTCCGTACTATTTCAGTCGAATTCGGCTTCGTCGCAGTGGCAGTATCGAGTTCGAGAGCGCCGGTGACGGAATCTTCGAGGAGGCGGATGGAGAGGAGGGGAAGGGAGCTCGGACGGTCCGCCGACAGAGTTCCTCACACAACCCTTGGTCCCTGAGGTGTCATCGGGACAACCTCAAGTTGTTCCTCTCGTCAGACGCCAAGAGCCATCTGCAGAGTATCCTTCTTAAACTTTTGTCTAGTAAAGGACATTACAATCTGCATGAAAAATTTTATTGCATATTGGACAGCGGACGTCAAGTTACGTATTGTCGATATTTTTCAGCAGTTTCAGCACTAAAAATCGACGTCATGTAAACGTAGGCTTGCAATGCATATTAAATATTTCCATGACTATGACGTTACAGAGTTTTTCCCTTCGATTTTTGAGGGTGTTACAAGATTTAAAAAAAAATAATAAAATAAATAACAATAATAATATACAAGGCTATACACCCCTATGAGCTTGGAGCTCAAGGCAGGGTAACGGGCAGGGATAAGGGAGGGAAAGGTTGGTGGCTATATACGAAGGTGGCTATAACTCGATCGAGATTCTCTATGCAAAGATGGCAATTAAAAATTTCATCTATTTTTATTGTACTGCATGTGAGGCAAACTTGCAGAAGGGGGCGTAACCAAACTTTATCTGCATTTCAAAACGGCGCACGCTTGAGCGAAGACTCACCAAGAGTCCTTTAAACAATACAAGTAAATAATATTTTGGCTTTTGTTATATTAAAAACTTGTTAATGAATTTTAAATCAATTTTTTATTTCAATTCATTTAAATCAGGAAGTAGTAATATTTTATCGAGCTATTTCAAAATACAAAGCTCACATTTCTACGTATATTCCATATTGCTTAATTATTATAATATTTTTCCACTCGTCATCTAGCTCGTGAAAACGAAAAAAATAGTTTTATTTGTATATAGACTAAATTTTTGTTTACGAAAACAACGTCAAAGGTCAATCAAACATCTTGCTATCAGTTAAACGTTTGATAGTGATGTAAAATTTCTTAAAATTCACAGACAGTAATATATAATATTTTTCTTCTAACATAACAGATTAATTTTATTAATTACATTAATAATTAAACATAGTTATTTATATAATTCACTGCATTTCATGAGAATTATAGGAATTAACACAGACTGTAATATTTCAATATATACGTGTCTTTTCGTCTCAAATAGATTGGAAATAGTTCGGGTGTCTATAATATTTATATTAAAAATTATCAAATTCGAACAATGAAAAGGATCTTTACAAACTTTCTATCAATAACATTTAAAATAATTGTGACGGGCAGGGTAGTCACTTAAACATAAAATAGATCAGTACCATGCATTTTAATTTTATAATGGAGTATCGACCTATTTTTTTTTTATTGCAGAAATGGATAGAGTGTTCAAAGTTATGCTACCATGATTTTTTTCAGATTTCTTACAGCCCGGGAACTATTTTTAAAAAATTATTGATAGTTCTTTTTGTGACGTCACGAGACGCCACTCCTTAAGAAAAAGATAGGACTTGCCGCCGCGTGACGTTACAAAAAAGGACTTTCAATAATTTTTTGAAAATAGTTTCCGGGCTCAAAAAAATCTGAAAAAAATCAGGGTAGCATAACTTTGCACCCTCTATCCATTTCTGCAACAAAAAAATTTGAGGTCGATACTCCACACTCCTCGCTAAATCTTGTAATGGGTAAATAAAAGTACGAGTATTAATTGAGGCAGTGTCTCCCACATTGTCCCTAACTACGTGCAGACTTCATTCTTCTGGAGAACCTGACCTCAAGGTTCGCCCTGCCCTGCGTGCTCGACCTCAAGATGGGCACGCGACAGTACAGCGACCTGGCCACCCCGGCCAAGAGACGCAGCAAGATGACCAAGGTCGCCAACACCACCTCGGGGAAACTGGGTCTCAGACTGGGGGGCATGCAGGTGAGAGTGGTGGGGACAGGGGGGTAAATAAATAAATAAATAAATAAATAAATAAATAAATAAATAAATAAATAAATAAATAAATAAATAAATAAATAAAATGAAGTACGAAACAATTAAAGAATATGATATTAAATTATAAACTAATTTCTGATTGAAGGAAATCATAGAGGTGTTATTTTATTATTTTATTTTTAGTTTTATTTTATTTATTTTTTTTTATTATTACTATTTTTTTTTTTTTTTTTTTTTTTTTTTTTTTTTTTTTTTTTTTTCCTCAGCATGCCAAAGTTGAAAGTACAGGCTCCATGTAAAACAGAGTATTCCTCATCTAACAACTTCAACAGCTAGAGAAACTCGACCCCGGCGCTCCGCACTCTCGTGCAGTAAACTCCAGGGCTGCCTTTTCTATTTTTATGGGTGCACCTCACCCAACCTCCCCATGCGCACGAAGGAGACGAAGAGAGCCCAGCAACACTGCCTTCTGCATGGCATCCGCCAGCCGCTCAGCGGATCCACGGCAACCTGGTACTTGCCGAAGCCCAGAGAGTAGTGTGTCAGGCACCCCACCCATCACGCCAACCAACAGGACAACAAGTGACACCGAATGTCCCCGGTAGCTTTGTCGCAAGTCCATGACAAGGTCTCGATACTTGTCGCGCTTTTCTGTGTACTTGTCAGTGATGTTGTGCTCCGCAGGAGCAGAAAATTCAATCACTGTCATGACCTTCTTGCGCTTCTCAAGCAGAACAATGTCTGGCTTGGTAGCATGGAGCTGGCGAGTGGTAGGGAACGAGTAATTCCAGAAGATCTTCACCTGGTCGTTCTCTACCACTGCCTCTACGTCCCCCGGAGCGAATGGTATGACAGGCGTTTCGTCAATACCAAAATGGTGCCTTAGGTGGAAATAAAGCACTCTCAATGCAGAATTATGCCGCTCAATGTACAGAGTCCTGGCGTAGAATGAACAGGCAGAGAGCAGATGCATGGTGGTCTCGGGGAATCGGAAACACGCCCGACACTTGGCATCCAAGTGACGCCCAAACACGACCTGCTGGTACGCAAGGGTCGCAAACACACCATCTTGCATCTTGATGATATTGCTCTCAGCCTCAGATGTCAAGCCGGAGGATTGAAGGAAGGCAAAGGTCCGCTCCCTGCTCAGGCCCAAGCTCTCGATGTTCTTGAAAAACACACTGTGCATGTTCTTCTCCATGTGCCCTTGCATCAGCATCCTACACTCCGCCTCCCACACCCTCTTCTTAGCCACAGCACGAGGCAACCCTGCGAGATTCTCGCCTGGCCTCGCATCCGGCTGTGCCAAGTCCAGCTCTAACCCAAGGATTTGCGCTGCCCTTTCAGCTGCACTGAACAAAAACGCTCCACGTCTGTACAGCTCATGCTGATACACAAGCTGCAAATGGGGATCCACACTCGTTGCTACTCGACAAGCCATCGAGAGAACCATCCGATTGTAAATGTTCTCCACTCCCAACAAGCCCCTACCCCCCTGCTCACGAGGGAGATAGACCCGCTCTACCGAGGCTCTCTTGTGGTGGCTAAAACTGGAGGACATGATCTTCCTCGTGGTGAAATCGAGGTCTCTAAGCTCCATCACGTTCCACTTCATGGCGCCAAACGTGTAGAGCATGACAGGGACAGCAAGCATGTTTGTCGCATGGATCTTGTTGCGACCCGACAACCTGGAGCCCCAAATCTTCTTCAGGCGTCGGACATACTCGCCACGAAGTGCGGCCTGGCACTTCACAGTATCCTGAACGTGACTCTCACTCACTCCCAGGTACTTGTACCGCGCTTCGGCATCAAGATGATGAATAATGCTCCCGTCTGTTAACTCAACATCCTCCCTCTCGCCATCCACCTTTCCACGCAGAATGTGCAAAACTGCGCACTTGTTGACTCCTAGCTCCATCCCTGTATCTGATGCATAAGCTTTAACAACCTCAAGTGACTCCTTGAGCTTGGCTTTGCTCGAACCAAAAATTTTCAGGTCATCCATGAAAAAGGTATGGGTGACCTTATGGTCCCGACATGAGGGTGGGCCAGCCGCATAACCGTCCTGCAATCTGAGAATCGCAGAAAGAGGCATTTGTGAAATGCAATAGAGCCTAGGGCTAAGAGAGTCCCCTTGGAACACTCCCCTCCTGAACACCACATGGTCTGTATAGGCTACCCGGCCTCCAACTCGACACTGGAACCGGGTCCTCCACAGCGGCATCAGGTCCCCAATGCATCTCACAAGGTCCGGATGAACTCTCAGGATCTCCAGCAGATGTAAAACTAGGCCATGAGACGTCATGTCAAAGGCCTTCCTGAAGTCCACCCAAGCCACCGAGAGGTTCCGCTTGTGCTGGATGGCATCTTGACAGACACACCTATCCAAAAGCAGGTTTTCCTTACACCCCTCGTGACCTCGCCTCGCCCCCTTCTGTTCGTGCAACTCCATCCAAACAGGCTGAATGGAATCGCTCACCATCTCATCTAACACACCAGTGAAGGTCTTATACTGGGTGTTGAGGCAGGTGATTGGTCGGTAATTAGCAGGAATCGACAAGTCGCCATCCTTGGGGAACAAGCTGGTACGTCCCTCCACTAACCAGGCTGGTATTTCTTCCGTGCCCCGCACCATGGCAGTAAAATGCCTTGCAAGGTGCACATGTACAGCAGTGAGATGCTTCCACCAGAACAAATGGATTTTATCCAATCCCGGTGCTGCCCAGTTGCGCTTTCCCTTGAGGGATTTTGCAACACTCTCAGCTGTGATATCTGGACACGGAGCCTGGTTAGGTTGCAACCTTCTGCAGAGCCTCCCAAACTCCTTAAGAGCCTGAGATTCTGCGTTGAATGGAGCCTCCACCTCGTAAATGCCCGCCCAAAAAGCACGAACAGCTTCCCTCGAAGGAGGATTTTCAGGAGGGGCTGGTCTTTCCCTTTCCAGGAAACGCCTGGTGTCGTTGAGGAAGACATCGTTGTCCTCCAACCACCGCAGGCGACTCAGCTTTCTCTCCTTCACAGCCTTCATGGTGCGAATACGATCCAGAAACTTCTGTTTTGCTACCACCAAAACCGAGAAGCGCAGAGTCTTGTAGGTTTGCCGCATCGAAGCCAACAGATGCTTCATTTTCCGGGAAGCTGGTCTCCCGGAACGAACAAACTCGACTACACTCTGGATCCTTGACGCACCTCTTCGGGCCTCCAAAATCTTCTCCTCCAGGTCAGCTATTTGCGCCCGGATCTTCTCCTGGGCACTTGGACCTTCTTTCTGCTTTGGCAGCAAAAGCTTTGCCGCAGCAAAGACGGCCACATTCAAGTCCATCATTGTGGACTCTTGGGTCAAATACGAGGCAAGCGCACCATTCATCGCAGACAGATGTTGAGCCCGGATCTTCCCTCTGGGCTTGCATAGAAATGGTCTTCGTGAGAAACTCTGACTGGTGTTCACAATCTCCTCCTGCAGCTCTCCCTCAAAATCTCGAACCGGATGAGGCTCAAGAATTGGCTCCTCCACGAAAGGCACAGCAGGCTGCCGCCCTTCATCTTCGGAACCCGAGGATTCGGAGCTTGAAGAAGCTTGCGCCAGAGTTCCAGGCTGAAGGCCCCGACGACTTCGCAGAGAATTGGCTTGGTCACGCAGATTCTGCGCTGAAACGTTCATCTCCGGATGAAGCTGCTGCCACATCTGATGAAGACGCGCCATATATCCTCTCCGCAAAGGTGAACTACTCTCATAGCAGAGAAGCAACTCGTTGCAAAGCTCCTCCGTCCACCTCCTCCGCGCATGGCTCGGCTGGTTCCCTTGCCCCCCACCACTCGGTGCTGCCGGCACATCCGAGATACCGGCGTGATCGGGGGGCCTTTGCGTTGATCGACTAGGAACCATTTAATTATACTCCACCGGAACGGGGGGTTAGCCCAAACCGAGGAGTCCCCAGCATTGCCAGGATTTGCCTGTCTAACTAAGTGGAAACCGGGACAGGCACAAGCGTCCACTCTTCATACCAGGCAGTGCCTGATATGGGCTGAGAAGGATCGTGAAATCCCTCCCAGGCTAAGAAACCCGTCTGTTGGAGCTCGGACCGCCGCATATGACAAGTCATATACGACGGCACAAGCAGCCCCCACACCGCGGCAAGGTTCAGACATAGGCACATCCCCCTGTAGTGCTTGCACATGCATCTCCCCCAATCACCGGTTGCTTATGCGCGCAGTAGGACAAAGAGACACATGCAACATGCTACCTACAGAGGGTTGTCTCACCCCACATGGCGCCACAGGCGCCCTAAATCCCCCGCAACACCAATCCGGGGCACAGCGCAGCATGCAAAGCATCTGACACCGATCCTTTCTTGAATGCAGCCCAGGAGAAAAGGACACATGCAGAAACATGCAGGGATTGACGTGGGGGCTATTATTATTATTTATTACTATTATTATTATTATTATTATTATTATTATTATTATTTTTTTTTTTTGGCAACGTACTGATGTGTTTTGCATGGAAATCTTAGCCCCATTTTAATGACATAATTATACGCTAATTTAATAAAAAAATAATGAAAAGTTAATTTTAATTTTTAAAAAAATTGAAATATAGTGTGGCATAAAAATTGAGATAGAGTGGAATGAACGACTTACATAGATTGTACATTTAAAAAATAAATCATTGCAGAAATGGATAAAGAGTGCAAAGTTATGCTACTCTGATTTTGTTTTAGATTTTTTAGAGCCTGGAAACTTGTTTTAAAAAATTATTGAAAGTACAGACTAAAGAAAGAGGTGTCGCTTCTTAATAAAAGCATAGGACCTAAAAAGGGCGTGGGTTCAAGTCAAAATTTTGCCTAAATTTTTAGCAATACTTCCCGGACTTATAAAAAATCTAAAGAAAAACAGAATAGCATAATTTTGTGCCCTATCTGTTTCTGCAATGAAAAATTTCATATTAGTTGTCAAAGTTTCAATATTTTTCAATTAATTAAAAAAATTAATTTTGTTACAGGTGTACCAAGTTACTACAAAACATTACCTATGTTTAAATAAATTTCACGGAAGAGAACTGACTGTGAACGGATTTGAACGTACATTATTTCAATTTCTACATAACGGTAATAGAATCCGAAGAGATATATTACCGCCATTAATACGTCAGATAGAAGAACTAGTGAGCATCCTGGAGCAACAAGAAGCATTTAGATTCTATACAAGTTCCCTACTTCTACTTTACGATGGAGAATCATCAGAATCTAGAAGAGATTCAGCCCATCCTGTACCATCAACCAATAAAGATACTGGAAATGAAATAAGTAAAAAACCATTAGACGTTTTAGGTCGTAGTGCAAGTGTAGATGCCATGAGTTACGTCACTACCAGAAATACATTATTTGAACGTAGTCATAGTTTAGAACCAAGCAATTGTGAGGAAGATGATGATTCGCTTGAATATACTGATGAACCAAATGTAGACGTTAGAATAATAGATTTTGCTCATTCAACACATAAAGGTTTAGGAGATCCGATACAATATACAGGTCCTGATCAAGGCTTTTTATTTGGTCTTGAAAATTTATTATCTATTTTAAAAAATATCCAAACTTTAAATTGACTGATATTATGTTATTAAGGGTAAGGTAACGCCAAAGAATTAATATCTATGTATATATTAATTCTTTGGTAACGCCAATCACAGATTTTAGTACCTAAAAGCCATAGAAAAAATTTCAAGACAATTTTTTTTAATTATTATTATTTTTTTTTTTTCCAACATAGGGCTTTCCCGTGGAGAGCCAAACTAAAAACTTAATTAAAAAAAAATAAGCTCAAATAATTGACTAGAAATTTTTTCTCTGGCTTTTAGATACTTAAAAATTTTTCAGAATGTTTATGAATTTGCTGAGGTTTACATATTAATCAAATGGGACTAAAAAAACAGCTGATTCATGTTACCTTACACTTAACAGTGATGGCTTGTGAAAATTTTTGCAGATCATCCCTCGATCATCCAAAAAAATAAGCTATCTGTCTACCTTAATCAAGTTAGTGCACTTGATTAAGCTACAGTATCTTCTACCGGGTAAATCAGGCAAGTGCAAGTATAGCTGTGAATTGGTACAGCAGAAAGTTCATAATGCACTCATCTGATATAGCAGACACCTCATTGTTGCATACAATTATGGTAAGCAGATAGTTCACTATTCTGGACGAGATACAATATATAGCAGCAAAACTTATAAGTTAAGTCTGTATT
Source organism: Siphlonurus alternatus (assembly GCA_949825025.1). Classification (NCBI taxonomy): domain Eukaryota; kingdom Metazoa; phylum Arthropoda; class Insecta; order Ephemeroptera; family Siphlonuridae; genus Siphlonurus; species Siphlonurus alternatus. Next base: position 11,263,047 of record OX463783.1, on the reverse strand, counting down.
ACATAATACAATATTACATAATGGGTGCGATTCACAAAGAAGTTAGCCAAGTTTCTAACCACGTTTAACTATACCTGTTTTATGTGTTAAACCACCTAGTTAAACGTGGTTAAGTTAAACGTGGTTAGGTTAGAAACCTGGCTAACTGCTTCATGAATCGCACCCATTATGTACAGTACAATTTTTCCATACAAACAGAGCTTTAGTTTTCTTGTAAAAAAAAAAAAAAATGTATGCAATAATTATAAAAATTGTACCGTGTAATATAATACCCTCTTTATGGTAATTAAAAAAAAGGGGGTTTTCTGACATATTTTGAAATTTTTATTTTCATTGCATTCGGCTCGCATATTATCTGCGGCAACACCTCACAAGTTGTTATTATCATTAAGGTAACTGTTTGTTATTGCTTGAAGTTTTATATTAATATTAATCTGATAAGACATTTAAATTATTGTGTTATCAATATCTATGTAACAATTCTATTAAAATAAGTTATGTTTTCTTATACTAATTCATATTTTCTTACAAAATATTTGTTAAATTATTTCCATTTATTATTTTTTTAATATTTTAATAAGTGTAATAAATAAGTAATAATAGTGACCATTGGGCTTTTATCAGACATAGCCACTGTTCCTTTTTTTCTTTTAAAGTTGCTCCTAATAACCCTAAATTTTTTCCCATGCATATTTGAATTTCACAAATATTTAAAAATAAAAAGGAAAGTGGCCATGTCTAGCTTTTATGCCTTAAAATACTGTACATTAATAATCAATCATAATTATAAAACAATTTACCTCGCTTTAATGTTCAAGTTTTATTAATTTTAATAATATTGCCTCTAAGATATTATTGTTATATGTTTAAGAGTTGACGATTTATTATTGTTAAAATATACTGACATGGAGGCTTTAATTAGAATCGTAAGTCATAACCATTCAAAACAGCAGCTTCTCATAGGAAGTTTAAAGTTTTTAAAAAAAAGAAAGCAGTACGAGCAATCATGGGTATAAATGCTTATTGAATGTGCACTAGTTTTTTTTTTTTTTTTATTGAAAAACACACCAAACAAGCTAGAAATTTTGTATAGAATTTAGTTAAACTACTATTGGAATTTAATACAAATATATATTTATAAGATCAATACTACATAAACTTTGGGCCTAATAAAGTAACTAACAACAGTTTAACACCAATAGTAGTTAGGAGTTTAATGATCAATGTTTAATAATTTTCTGTAATTTAAAATACTGATATTTCCAGTTGTAAATATATAATGTTGTTAAAAAATGCAATAAATTTGCCACATAATATTTTATTGTGCTTTGGTGGAGATTAAAAAAAGTACAATGTTATATTGATTTTTATTTCAATTGTAAGCCTAATAATAATTTCTGTGAAAGTGTACAGTATCTTTAGCTTTGAAATATTATACTGTAAAAATAAAGTGATATTTTTAGGTGTAAAAGTACAGTATTCTTAATTTATTTTTTTTTTAAATAGTGACTATTTAACCAATTAAATCATGTATAGGCTTACTTCTGACAGTTTTTCTCTATGTACAGTAGTGTATTTATTATTATTTTAAATATTACACTAATATTTGTCAAAAAAAAAAAAAAACAGATTATTTTTTGTTTTGACAAATATAATCTTATTAAAAGAAAAGGATAGGAATAACCAGCAAGGCCTTACCGATCGAAAGAGTCACAGCAGGTGGAAATTCTTGCGGTCACAGAGGTTCACTCAAAAGTTTAATCCTTTTCTTTTAATAAGATTATCACAACCTAAATGGTTTATTTTCCTTAATTTAAATTTTTGACAAATATAGTGCAATAATTTCACTAAACTGTGAGTGATTTATAGCCTATAAAACTCTTTCCCCCCCCCCCCCCAAAAAAAAAACAAGCAAAATAAGTTTTCACCAAATTTACCCACCACCATGAATATTATTAAAATTATTAACTTACCACATGATCCTGGACTAGAGCTGCATTTTTGACTTGCTGACTTGAATGTATAAAATACTTTAAAAATGTCATAAAATCAAAGTTCATAAAATTGAAGTTTTACTGTACACATGAAACACACTGGATTTGAACACAAGTACATGGTATGTAATCACTATAACATTGGGACTAGAAATTAGACTTTTCATTTGGATTTCAGATTATCACTTGACTAGATAGAATAACATCACACAATTTTACTGGTTCAAATTAGTTAACAGAGAAGTAAAAAAAAAAAAAAAAAAAAAAAAAAAAACTTTTTTGGGGGAAAATAAACAGCTAGAGAGCTAGAGATGGCATATAATAATGAACACAATTGCTGTGCATGTTATTTGGAAAATTCAAGCATTAGCATTTTAAGTCTAATGTAGAATTCAGCTCAGTAAAAAATTGACAAAATTTAATTAAGCTTGTCATCATTTTTCTTCTGTTCTTCACAAAACTGATTTCATTTCATCCGAATGGCAAGCAGGGCTTCTTTTTCTGTGTTGAGTGGCAAGCGAGTGGCATTCACCTCCTTCTGACAAGACTTGCTGCGAACACCCACACGGAGACAACCTGACTGGCCCAAGCGTGCACATGCACGGCAAGACTGAACTCAACGTCAGGGTCACGTAAGGTGTGCAGCTGAGTGGCGTAGAGAGCACGAACGACAGAATGCTCGTCACTGAACCCCATTTGTAGCGGGAAACCCAGCATCTGAGAAGATAAAACCAGTGTTAGACGTAAATATTATACAGTGAATGGGGTTACATTTGCAGCATTTTCTATGTACCACATAGGCTCTTTTAACTCTCATATTCGTATTATTTAAATTCAGCTTACTAAAGTTAATAATATTACACAGTGAAAATGCAAACAAAAAAATGAAAGAGCAGAAAGATAAATATTTAGAGACAATCATTGGTCAATCACCAATAAATGATACAATATATCTGCTACCTGAATAATCAACTAAACTACTGAGATATGTTGATCTGGTTATATACCTTGTGAGCAGCAAGCAGTGGTTGCAACTCGCGAATCTGCTCCGGTCTGCCAACGTAGTTCTCCATAGATGGCAGCACTCGTCTCAACACAGCCGAGCAGTGTCGGTTCCATCTCGTTCTGTTGTGACAATTTTTAGTCAAATTCTGTAGTCTTTATTACCAACAATACCATTAATTCATTCCTTGATGATAATTAAATTAACAGAAGTAAAGTTACTGTCGTGGAAAGTTAACTGATCAACACATCGTCGCCTCAGAATATAAGTGTCATATAAACCACGAAGTTTTGATGCAATTATAGACCTTATGCTTCATGTACATAGAGTCTAAAGTTGCATCAAAACTTCGTGGTTTATATGACACTTATATTCTGAGGCGACGATATATACAGTAAAAACTCCATTTTATGAACTTCGATTTTATGAAATTCAAGAATATGTAAACTTAAATTCAATTGATTATACACAAACTGTAGGAATTGAATTTCTTAGTTTTAACAAGCTCCTTGAAAAATTCGAAAATGTAATTTCCTACGTAAAGGAGAAATGAGCATCAAAATTCCTCGGCAAACAAGTTTCTATTCTATTTTACTAACCTCAAGCTCGGTCTCCAGGCCATGAAGTTATCCTTGACGACTCTCTCCAGTCTGTCGGCAAGATCCTGGCAAGCCTCGGCCGACGTCTCGCAGTACCGCAGGCTCTCTGGCTGCAGGCTGGCCAACACAGGGTCTGGAGCCGGCACTGAGCCACCGGGAGGGAAGGCGGGAAGCCAATCGGCCGAGCGAGCAACGTCAAATCTCATCCTGCGAGGACACGACTCTCGCTGGATGTTGGCCCAAATCTGGGGAGAACCAGAAGATTTTCTATAAACATCAGATTTGAACTTCTACCATGTATTTAAAAAAACTATGTTATAATGATGAAACATACAAAAATATGTACTTTGAGAAAAGTTTTTGCTACTAAATATTTGCAAAAAATTATAGATTTGAAAAAGAAAACCTAACATGATCTCTTTAATAGAATAAAATATTTTTATCACTTTCATAGAAAAAAGAATAAATTCTATATACAGTATATATTTTTTTTAACTTTTTTTTCTTTAATTTTAATTTCAGTCTAGAAAAAAAAAAATATAAAAATAAATATTTTTCCTCAGAATTGTCAATATTTTGTAAAAAGTTCCCAAAAGCTGAAGAAGCTCACTACCAGATTTGTGTGTACTAAAGAAGACCTCAAAAAAGTGTACACTCACATTGTCCTGGTTCACCAGCCCCCACACCAACGACACAGGACAAAAAGGGTCCTCCAGGGTTGTCCTGCGTCCTGCACTGACATCCCACACCCACAGTTCATCCTCACGTCCTCCTTGGCCGCACCCGCGAGACAACGCAAAGGCTCCTGGCCCAGCCCCCAGGCTCCAGCCAATCAGCAGCCAGGCTCGCAGACCGAGATGTTGAAGGTAGCAAACCAGCAGGGCGGCTCGCGGAAGAAGGTCAGCAGTGGCTAGGGTTACCACTTGCTGTGAGAGAGAGACCAAAAGGGTTTTCATATTAATTTAGGTAAATGAATTTAACAAGGACTAGATTTTATGATTACATTGTAACATTTATAAATAAAGAAAAAGTTATTGTTGTTTCATATTATTGATTAAATTAATAAAACAAAAACTAGGACTGGATCATGTATTATAGTTTTCTTAAATTTTACTGTAAACAACATGAACATTATAAAATCATAAACAATATTTTTAAAATTATTGCATTTTTAGCTTCAGTTTTCTTGCAACTGCAATTGGATAAAAATTTGAAGTCCTCTTGGACTTCCAATTTTTAGTAAGCTTGTAAATTGTGTTTAAAATACAATAATAATAAAAAAAAAAAAAACGAAAAATTTTACATTTTTTAGCAAGTGTACACTATGATAACAACAAATTCGTAATGTATTTAAAATTTTAAGACTTTTCAATTTAAAAAATTTATAATAGTGCATTTTAAGAAGAACAAAATTAAATATTTTTCTTGGATGTGTTTCATTCATTTCAAACATTTTAGATATTATTAAGCACCTCGTGTGTTGTTTGAAAAATCATGCAAAACCCCTCCTCAGCTGCAACTCAAAGAGGTCACTTACGTCTGCAGATAACCAAATGTCTGGTCCAGTTCCTGGGTCTGCCGCAGAGATCAGAGAAACGAACCTCGCAGCTTGGTCGGCAGGTAGTCTGGGACTTTTCACATCACACCCTGCAATGTGGGGGTCATGTTAGTCGTGACACACAGCGTAAGTGTGGCAATGTAAGTGTTGGGAGCAAAAAATATACAATACAGTATATTGCTTACGTATCACATTGGTAATTTAAACATTTAAATTTAATATACAGTTTTCATTTTTTCTGATTCCATGCATGCAAAATAGATTCATAGTTTTCTCCAGCTGTGTGTGACTTTTAGATTTAATCCAATAAATTCCCAGTTGTATCAGTTGCACTCACCAGGTGGAGGCAGAGGTCTGAAGAACCTGGTTATGCAAACAGTCTTTCCGTGGGAGTCTGGTACAAGGGCTCTCAGCTTGCGGTCAGGGAACACAGATGTCACCTCCGTCAGCCAAGCGTCAAGGTAACATTCCATCTCGGGAGTCTCGGTGCTCTCTAGACGGTCCTAGCGTCATGACAGTCAACATGATGTTATTACAATTTTTATGTTTGGATTATTTTTGAGAAAGTAAAATTATATTTCCAGGATTTTACTTAAGTCTTTAAAAAATATATATGTAAAAAAAATTTTTGAAACATTTATTACAGTATTTAAAATATTTTTAACTAGGTTGGAAAAACTAAACAAAAATTCAAATAAATAAAATATAAGAAAAGGCTGCAATTTTATTTACATAGTATATTTTACACAGAAAATTAATACCGTATTTGTTAAAAAAAAAAAGTGAACACAGCTGTTTTTTAATAAAAACAAGCACAGGAAAATAACTCAAGAAAACAAAAAATCTCTCAAATAAAGTACACCAATTACTTTATATTGACTTTTTGAAATAAAAAGTTCTCTAAAAATTTTGAGGTGACAACAAATGAGAGCTTGGTGTTTAAAAAAAAAAAGGAAACAAACATTTAGAACATTCAAGTATATAAGGTTGATGGTTAACTATTTCTTTCTGAGAGAAACTCACTTTTGGTGATTTTTTTTTTTTTTTTTTTGCCATTTTTGTATTCAGATGCCCTCAAATAAACAATAAAGAACAATACAGAACTTGTCTGATCTTGTACCTGGAGTTGTTCAGGTGGCTGCAGTGCCGGCTGTACCGTGATGAACACGGTGAGGAAGGTGGCTGCAGATCCGTCCTCCTTACGAGGGGAGGGGGGAGAGTCGAGGGATGCCGTTGGTCCGGAGAACTGCCGCAACGGACCCTCTCGCTCGTATCCAAGCAGCGGGGGTGAGGAGAGGGGGAATGTGCCGTCAATCTGAACACAGTGGAATACCAGGGTCATAAAATATGTGCCTTAATCTTAGATTTGATCGTCACCCTAAGATACTTGACACAGCGAGAATTTTTAAGAGGTTTGATTCTACTTTTTAGGTAAAAATATAGCAATGCAATGAATGTATGTTTGCAAAAAAACATAATATTTTCAATTGTTATTTTATTACATAAAATTACTGCTGAGACAATTTTCATAGGACAGAAGTCTGTGTCCAAACATTAATTTATTATACGAAACTTAATTATACACACATTTTGAATAAAAAAAATCAAAATCTGAAAAATCGGTACTGTTTTCTGTTTTCTTTTATGTATTGATCAACTAATTATTTAATTCAATTCAAAATTTAATAATTTATATTGGATAATGATCTTTATTTCCACACATTTCTTAGCCATACCAGTGAAAAGAAACAAGAACAATGATAAAATTAACTAACCCTCGACGCCAGCTGCAGAGCGGAGAAGGGGAAGGAGACTTCTCCCAGCCAGGCTCGCTCTTGTCTCGTGTGGACGTCGACAGATCGAAGTCGCTCGTCCTCCAAGACGTCAACCGTGACCTCGTCGAAGAGCAGGAGCGAGATACGGTCGCGGCTGCTACAGTCTAACCTGGGAGAGAGGCGACGATCATTGAGGGGACAGAAACATAATTGCTTTTATCTGTGCATAAAATAAAGCTCAGGATCAAGCATAAAAGACATTTAGGTAGAACTTTGTTATTTTTATGAAAATAAGATAAGGAACTAAACTTGAGTAAAAACTGGATACAACTACCTATGTAGTTTGATCCTGAGGGCATTTTTAATTCAGTACTGTATATGAATTTTACAGTGCTTTTTTGTCAGTCTACTGAACATGTATTCATTATTTAATTTCAATTCCAGTATACTGAGAAAAATAATTACAGTAAGAGAATAAAAGAAGAGGGTTCATACACTTCAACTTAGATAAGGTGATTAAAAACTATTTGTTCATTGGATTGATTAAACTGATTCCTCAACCTCCATTCTTCGATGGCTAAAATACAACAATGTATCTCTCATATTACAACTCACTTGACAGGCAGCTGCAGCTCCTGATTCCAGGTGGGGTTTGCTCCGTCCGCTGCCGCAGTACGAGAGCACTCCCCCTGGAAGGACACCTCCACAAAGGGTCGAACTGCGACAGTACTGAACCCAGGGCTGACAACTGTAGGGAGAGATGCTTAATTTTAGTAACTTTCTCAAATTTTAAAAAAGTATACATATGCCAACACTACTATAAGAATTTGTTATTTGGTACACTTCTACATAGGTAGAGCTGACGTCCACTTTCCCCACTCTCTGCCCTGGTTTTCACCTGAGGAAGTGACTGATGACCTGCCAGGTTGCGAGATGTCCGACTCCTTTCTGACCGGCACCTGGAAGGCACTGACGACGTTGATGATCAGAACGGCCTCTCTTCCCAGGCCAGGTAGTGAGGCCATCGTCTTGCGGGGCTTTCGGAGAGGACGAAGGGGACGTGACGGTTGCAGCCATTGAACAAATGTCAGCCCCAGAGTGCTGTGGAGATGGAATTTAGTCACATCACAAGAAATAATTTCAACAATGTCTGCAGTTATTCTGGATTTACTCAAAATTAAAATAAAAATCAACATCAGGTTTAGTATTGGATTTTTTAAAAAAAAAGCATTACTGTACTAAATATTTAAATATTTCTATAGGCTAAGATGTAGCCAAGTTAATAATAATTATTATTTATTGGGTTAACTATTACAAGTTCATTGTGTATAGTCCCCAGTTAGATTTGTTATGTGAAATGATGTAAACCATTAGAAATTTTAATTTAGAAGTCCCATATATAGTATGACAAAGAAAGTTATGTTCATAAAATTAACTCAAATGGGTATTGAGTAAATTTGGTTTGCCTTATTTTGCATTCTCAAATACAATTTTTTTAACATCTATTTAAAAAAAAAAAATCAAACACCAAATTAGGCATGTCTGCTAATTATGACAAACTAATCAGATTTATGTCTCCCATAATTATAAATTAGCACACATAAAACAGCTATTACATAATTGAATTAATTAATTCAATTAATATAAAACATCACCACTCACCCAATATCAGGCACCAGATCCTCGGTCACCAGGTCCCTCAAAGTGCGTCTCTTGCTGGCCAGCCTGCTCTGCTGCTGGACTTGCTCTCTGATTCTCCGCAGGTTCTTACGACCCCACGCTCGCTGGGCACTCAACGAAGCCTCGGGATGTGACATTTCCTCAGCGTCGCTTTCTCTCGGACGCTGCTGGCGGTCCTCAAACTCCTGACGAAAATCAGGGAATTCATCACCTTTATTTTTATAACTTATAATAAAATGCAACTTTTTCAATAGTTTTCTCATGAAGATTTCATACAAAATCAGGTGCAGTACCATGAACAGGGCCTTCCTTTTGCCAGAAAATTGTCAGTATGAAAGCCAGAAACCAAAGCCAGTACAATTTTTGTTCATTAAAATATCAAGTTTAAATTACAAAGAGCAAGTGATTTTAACAGCACCATTCCTTGATAAAACTTCACAACTGAGCAAGCTCTCATAATAAACCAATAGTTCACCTTTAAGACACCAGGAGGCAGCTCCCTCTCATGAGGCGGCACCATCTTGAGGTTACAAAACTCCGGCTCTCCTCGACTTCTCAGTTCCAAGACTCGCAACCTCGCATTTTGTGCCAACTCTTGGTCAGAGCAGAAGGTCAGGTCAGAGGTCAACAAACTGGCAAGGTCAACCTCCTCACCGCCCTGAAGAAAAGGATAACTGGTCAGTTATAAAAAAAAGTACTGTCTGTAGAAGTGAATATACAGGCCTTATTTTTTTTAATTACTTTGCCGTATGACTAGCCTGTCTACTCAAGAGTAGAGCCTTTAATTCTAAAGAATCACGAGGGTCAGTATTTTAATTATAAGTAAAAACTTATATCAATGGAAGAAAGGTTTGGAGTGAGTCTAGAAAGTGGCAATTATTTGTTTGCAAGTAGAGAACAATTTTTTGAAAATAAATAAAAAAAATTGTTTTACTTTTCTTCTCTTTCTTTACTCTTTCACTCACAGTAGATTCATTATCTAAAATTTGGCAATGCATATCATAAGTTTACTTAAAATCCATACCTTCAACTTCAATATTTCATACACAAATTAAGATATTAGAAAAACTAAAGAGACATTTATATTTTATTGGACATACACACCTTGATAATATTGAAAATAGCTGCATTATTTGGATCATTGGGGTCTAATTTTGCCTTATCAGCCCATCTTCGCAGCTGGTCTGGTGACTTGAGGAGGGAGGGGGCGGGTTTCCTTCTAGCTAGGGATGCCCAGAACTTATCGGGGGGCTCCAGCACAACACCCTGAGCATCCAACCCCCAGCCCGTGCGGCACTCGAGCTCGCCAGTGGGGAAAAGACCACAGGGGGCATGGACGCAGGAGCAGGGGTGTGCACCACTGAATTCAAGGGTCTCCGTGGTGGCCGCGGCAAGTGTGACACCCCTGCAAGCAAGACGAGGATGTTGGTATTCGGAAGTATTTAATGTTAACAGAAATCTAGCAATTCCCATTTTTTTTTAAACCCAGTTTAATTTTTACTAAAATTTGTGCATTAAATTGGCTTTTAAAATTTTTTGTCATTGTATTTTTATTATTTTTCAATTGAAATCATTTAAAACTAACATGCATTTTTTTATACGGTATTTAAAAGTAAACTAAATTAGCTAAAAATAATGTAGTACTGGCTTAACCCAATGTAAAGCTTAGAAAAGAGACAGAAGAAAATCAAATTACAATAACTAAGTACTCTCTCTAACAGTAAGTACTCCTGATTTTAATGGCCAGTTAAGAAAAATGCAATTTGAAATTACATACAGTAAATCTAAACTTTAAAAACAAAACATGAAAATAAATTTAAGCTATTAGGCCTTGAGAGAGGGGGGTGGGGGGAAAGTTCCTGGTTAGTGTGTCCCTAATAATAAAAATATCCTTAAATCAAAGAAAATATTTATTATATTATTTTACAGTACTGATTGTGAGAGAGAAATGGCAGGAAGTGTGAAGAGAAAATTTACCCCACGTTGCAACACTATAGTAGAACCATCATATGGTCAGTGCTGTCACTTTGACGAGGCAAGCCGGCGGCTGGTATGCAGCCTGCAGCCGCCAGCTTGCCTCGTCAAAGTGACAGCGCTGACCATATGATGGTTCTACTATAGCAGCCTCTCACATTCTCACTACAGTGTTGCCACCTACCTGGCAGGTAGAGGGAGTGAGACCTCGGCCAGCAGACAGTTGGTGACTGGACTGGTCTCTTCTCGCAGCTGCACAGTCACGGTCTGAGGCCACTGCGTCACGCTCAGGGGCAGGGAAAGGTTCAGGGTGGCACTGAACTGGTCCTGCAAGCCACACAGGGCAGTCCGACAAACCTCCTGAGCATTGTAGCAAACCTGGAGGTAGAGCTTGTACCTTCGAACCAGAGCACGTCGCTGGCGTTCCCTGGAACATGTCCAAACATAGTTGTAGCTGTCTGCTATGTCAGATGAGTGCAATTATGAGCTTTAAATCATTAAAACATAAAGCACATTGTTGCACTCACCAGATATAGTAGATAGCTCATTATTGCACACAATAACATTGAGGTAGGTACTCCAGATGAGGGACAAATTGTGCATAATTGTCCATAATCAATGAAAACAGTAAATCAAGTAATGTTAAGATAATACCAAAGCCTGATGTAAAGTAATATTAATTTTTTACTCATAGTTTCTTAACAAATCTTACTTTGGGCAGGTCGGGTTGGGGTCAATCTCAAGATCGTGGCTCATCTCGAAGGTCAGTCGAGGCTCCCCTGGAGGTCGTTGACCTTCACAGAGCAGCCTGGTGGCCAGCTGGCGAACTTTCTTCTCACTGCGCGGCTCTGACTCCCCTGCCTGGCAAACGTTAAACGTTATATAGGAAAGAACTAATATAGTGTTAATAAAGTGACAGTGACAAAAAAAAAGTTAATTTTCTATTTTAACTTGGTAAAAAGAAAAACTACTGTTGCCGTCATAAGTCGGTGCGCTCCGGCTTTGGAGTGTTGCAGCTGAGAGCTCAATTTGCGTAAACGATATTAAAAAATACTGGCACACGCAGAATCTTATTCTATGTAAGAAAATGTTAATTTTATATTTTTGGAGCAAAAATTAAAATTTTGGCGAATTTTTTTATAACGCAAGGTCGGGTAAAATCAACGGTTTTTCCGAGTACCTCGGGTTTAAAAATTCACAGAAAATCAGGAAATTAAGTTATAACAACGAAATTTTTGAAATCAATCGGCCAAATTGTCCTTAACGCAATGATGTAAGTTTAATTTTCATAAATTAATTAGTTAATTTTTAATTAATTAAGAATCAACTGATTAATTTATGAAAATTAAACTTACATCATTGCGTTAAGGACAATTTGGCCGATTGATTTTAAAAATTTCGTTGTTATAACTTAATTTCCTGATTTTCTGTGAATTTTTAAACCCGAGGTACTCGGAAAAACCGTTGATTTTACCCGACCTTGCGTTATAAAAAAATTCGCCAAAATTTTAATTTTTGCTCCAAAAATATAAAATTAACATTTTCTTACATAGAATAAGATTCTGCGTGTGCCAGTATTTTTTAATATCGTCTACGCCAATTGAGCTCTCAGCTACAACACTCCAAAGTCGGAGCGCACCGACTTGTGACGGCGACAGTAAACCGAACTTTTTTTTAAAAATCCTATTATAATTTTATTGCAGGAGGCTATTCCAATTACATATCAAACTATTGTTGATCAGTAATTTTTTAATTTAAAATAGATTATAAAGACATAAAAAATTCATCACAATGCTCTTTAGTGATCAAGTAAGTTCTATCTTGTGCTTTAAAATACAGCAAATTGAACTTTCTCCTTTACTTTGTTTGAGCCACGATACATATCTGAAAATTTAATATTTCAGTACATTTTTTGGTACAATTTTCAAGTACATAAATATGAATTTTGTTTATAAATATTTATATGAACCTGGTAATACTCAATGTTAAAGATTATAGAGATAAGAGAACATATAATTCAGCTATTGAAATTTAAAAAAATAGAGTGTGAAGTATAAAATATAAAAAATATAATAAAATCAAATTATTATTTATTACAGTTATAAAAACAAGTCACTAAATATAGTAATTTCAATAATACAAGTTTAACAAAAACTTCAATAAAATTACACATAAAACATGGCAGACAATGTACCGACCTGCTCCCTCATCATCTCCTCGACGGTCTGTCTCAGCTCCTCATCCCACATCTTTTGCTCCTCACGAGCCTGTCTCTCCGTTCTGTCCTCTCTGAGCACCGTGAGGCGTGAGGGGCAGCTCACAAAACCCTGGGACGCTCGAAGGTCACGCAGGTCGCGCCACGAAGCAAGCAGGGTGGCCAGGAGGGAGCGATCATGAGCACCCTGAGTCAGCATGGCAGTCCGCACCTCACGGATCTCATCACAACACCTGCCAGGTTCAACGTAATTAATATCAAGAATATACATTAGGAGAAAATTAATTTATTAACTACTTATATTGTTAAATTTGATATTTTCAAAAGGAGGAGTGGGGGAATAATGGAAAAGGAAAAATGAAAATGAAGTCTTATCATCATGCATAAAATTCTATGTAGAGTAGTAACATTTTATACAATTTCAAGAACTGTAATAATATGTACAGTAATTAGATATCTAATGAATAATATAATAATATTGTCAAATAGTGATTTTTGTTTTATTATTTCTATCCCTTTTTTTTTTTAAAAAAAATAGTATTTAGCACACAATGTTCTGTCTTTTACTGTCTTTAAAATAATAGCAACCCTGTTTTTAGCTTTGTATGTTCCAAAATTACACTGAAAAGTTTTAAAATTTTTGTTTCTTAGCTAGACTACAGTACTATATATGTAAACTACATGTATATGTTAGTGGAACAAATAAAAATATATTTCTTGCCGTGTAGAAAGAGATAATACTACTTTTAACTATATACCGGTATACCTAATCTTTCATAAACAGATAATCGAATTGATGTTAATTTTTTATTGTTAAACACTTCACTATAAATAAAAATTTAATACAGTACATGACAAACCTCGTGATCCTATCATCCCTCCTGCCCTGCTGTTCCAACATGTCCCTGGCATGTCTCAGCGCTCTCAACCGTCCCGCTAGCCTCTCTGTCTTTCCGTCAGCCTCACGTTGGGAGTGACATCGGAACAGTTCCATCAGCTGCTGCACCAAGATGTGTTCTCGAGCAAATAGAGCGTGGTGTGAGAATCGGAGGGAGCAGAGAACGAGGTCTAGAAGGAGAGGGGGACCGCTGACGTGACCGTCTCCCACCTCAGCCTGGAACATTAGCAACATCTGGTGAGAAAATGCTGAAACTTATCTTAGCACGATGAAATAGTTTGTTAAAATGTTTATTTATTTTTTATTTATGGTCTTGGTGGAATTAATATTTAAAAATAATGTAAACTACATTGAACAGTAAAAATACCTTTATATTTTGAAAAAAATAGTTTTCATGAGATAATAAAGAAAGAAATACAGTAATTTCTTCAATAAGGAATTACTTTCTTGTTTCTCAAATATTAAAAAAACAAAATTACGCCTGAAAAAAATGACAGTTTTCAAAATCTCAATAAACAAGAATTAAAAGTTTTACCTCTTTAAAGTATGTAAGAAGAGTAGGGTCAAGGTCATCAGAGGTCAAAGGTCGTAGGGGAGCGTCTCGCAGGGCATCCTCAACACTTATGATCTCTCCGTCTTCACCAAACCACTCTCTGAAGATAAACAGAAATATTTAGTTAAGTATGTGTTCTCACAAAAAAATGAATAGAATTCATTTTTGCTATAGAAATGCAAATTTTGTCAAATACAAATAACAATGTTTACAAAGTTGTTACAAAGTTTCAAAATGAAATCTAAATAAACATGGATGGAATAATTTCAATATTATGTATAAAATCAAATTTTTATTAAAAGTTAATTAAAAAAAAGAGTATGCATGTGCCCTGTGACAGGGGAATAAATCCTCTGATCTTTAATAATTAAATAAGAATTAAAATACATTTAAAATATACGAGCAAGTACATAACACAACATCATCTACATGCTCTGTAACAAAGGTCAGACTCACTTTGAAGACTTGCAGGCCAGCAGTCTCTGCTCCATTTTGTTCCTCGAACTCCAAGGAAGGTCAGGACGAGAGCCCACATAAATCCCTTCCTCCTCACGAAACCGAGGCTGAACTCCAGCGCCAAGCTTGGCTTCTAGCGGAACTAGAACAGTAATTTATTTTGTAGCAACAGTGAAGTCGTAGTTGGAAATAAATGTTAAATAGATCTATGTCATGCAACAGTAAAGGATTATTACACACTAATTATAATTTATAAAGAATTCAAAAGAAATCTTTTTTTTTTTACTAAAAAGCAAAGAAATTCAATTTCAAATTCTCCCAAATTCAACATGGTATAAATACATCTGAGAAGTGGGTCCAAAACTTTCCCTTCTCAAATTTATTTCAATTTAACTGTGAAAACCTGAATAAAATTTTTTTATTTGTGACTATGCCTCAGCATTTTTTTAAGAAATATTATGAAACATTTTTGAAATACATGCTGTAAAAACTAAAAATGTATTCAAGCTTTTTTTTAACTGTACTTTGCTATATCATTTATTATTATACTGTACTACTATCACTTGACTACTTGATTTGTTACCTGGTAACACGAAGAGAGAAGAGAAAGAATCCTGTCTTTATTGACTTCTTAGAAGTAAAATGGCTTATACGCCACAACCTTGGTATAAGAAAAGAAGAAGACTTAAAGGAAAATATTTGCCACCATCTGCAATAAACGTCATGTACATATCTAATGTGGCTAACAGCCACGTACCTGGCTTTGTAGAAGGGTAGAAGAAGATCTCAGGGTTGAGTTGTGTGGGCATTTTGACAGGGTCTACAAAAACTGTCAGCTGTGCCAAGGAGTGTCCGAAATACTCATCCAGGGTGAAGCGAGCATGTTCGGGGCTGCCAGGTTCCAGTAAGGTGTCCTCGCTGGGAGATCTCGGTGCTTCGACAGCAACCTCAGAGGACCAAGGACACAAGAAGAAGTCCTGGGGGTCCAGAGTCGAGGAATCAACCACAACCTGAAGAAACCATGTGGATTAGTGTGAATTCTGCACAAAAATTCAATGAGTACAATAATGTTACAGTTACAAATTATTTGCAAAAGCCATTTTAGACATTGCAAATTCCATATCAGATCCAGAAAAGGCTAACTGCTGCCATGCAAGTGAAGCCTTGTTTAAGCAAAAGAATTACTAATTAAATAAATTCTTAAAAATATTTAAAGAACTGTATAAATTCAAATGTATCTTATGTGAGCAAAGACTTGAAAAAAAAATCACCCCTTTTTTTTATTTAAACTTCAAATGAAATTAATTTTGCTATACTTTTCTCTGTATTATCTGTATTATCTAGCATACCACCCGTTTACACACATAACCTGTAAAGAAGATTTAATTTACCCTTGCTCCTGATTTCCTCACCTTCTCCCTCCTCCTCCGCCGAGCAACCCTGGAAGTTGCCGAGCCAGGAGGCTTGATGATGGACTGACTGTGAGTCGCCGAAGTGTCGCGGACTTTTGACCTCACCGCGGGGATCTCGGGGGCACAGTCAGAACTTGCCGGACTCTCCCTACTCTCCAATCGTGACAACGCAGCTGTAGAAACTTGACTAAGGGAACCAACTTTAGTAGTAGTTGGTGACTTTCTGGGTCTAGGCTTTATTGGAGGAAGCTTTGGTTTCTCTTTAGGTTGATCTTCAGATTGGAACATTTCTATCACAGTTTCCTGTAAACAATGAGCAATCACAGTAAAAATATTGTTGAAATACAGCATAAAAAAATAGGTTAAAATGCATGAGAAATTAATTTTAGATGAAGAAAACAAAGCAGTAAATAAATAATATTCCAGCATAAAAAAAAAAAAAGATAAATCAAGCATCTTCCTGATAAGTAGCATAATTTTTTTCCTCCCTCTTTTGGAAGAAGTCATTGTAGAAGGTTCAGCAGCCAGTCCAATGGAACCAGCTTGTTATCAGGAATCTATTGGAGTGGCTACTGAAACTTCAGCAATGAACGCTTCTATGAAAATTACTAGAGTGAATGCTCTCTATCCCACTGACAGTATTTTATTCACTGAAACTTCAGCAATGAACGCTTCTATGAAAATTACTAGAGTGAATGCTCTCTATCCCACTGACAGTATTTTATTCTCTCCCTACATCTCACCCTGGGCTCCAGTTTACTTGGTGAAGGTTGAGGGCTTACGTGGACCTCTGCGAAAATGTGCTGATCGGGGGAGACCTTCCCTCGGGATGGTGACGTAACCTTGGTGAGATGCAGCGGAGTCTCGCTGGGGGAAACGACTCCCCGGCCTCTCCGCCGAGGTTTGGGGGCCAACATGGATGGTCTCTGCGCCCAGTCCGAGCCGAGAAGAAGCTCATTGCCTCGTGGAGAGCTGAAGGAAGTTTCCTCACTCTCGCTATCACTGTCATGAGCGTTCCCGAGAACTTCGATCGCATCTGCATGCTGTTGAAAAAGAAAATTATTTAATTAAGAAGTAATCTGAGAATCTGAGAGAATATTAAATGCTATTTTTTATCAATCAAGCACGATAAGTAAAAGTTCATGCCGTCCAGATCCAAGAACTACAAGAACTACAGTATATATATATATATATATATATATATATATATATATATATATATATATATATATATATAATATATATATATATATATAATTATATATATATACAGTATGCATATATAGTGGACAGGGGGAGATATTTGGGGAGAAGGGATCATGAATGGAAGCTCGAGTATCAGGGAAGCAGCAATTAATGACGTGGGAACAAGATTGAGAAGTTCAGGGAGCTGGTGACCTCAAGCAAGACACAAACCATTATGTATTATTTGCACAAACTGTGAGCCATAGTGGTGTAGCCACAACTGCCGCAGTATAAACCAATCTTTACTTTACTTTTACTGCAATGTCGTTGGTCCAGATCCAGAAGTGCATCTTTTTTATGTACAGAGTTACAGACTAACTGTTCTAAATAGCACGCTATCTAATATTTTTAACAGAAATACATATCAAGAGTTTCTTTTATCTTTCAATCAGCGTTAATCATTTTTACCCATGATACAAGATTTTTACCTAACAATAATAATAGAAAATAAGTCAATAAAAATACCGGTGGGGGAATATTTTGTTTTGACTCGCGACCTCAAACACCGCAAGTTAAACTTACCCGCATTGTTTGACGAGAAGCCGACATTGCAAATCTTTTATTTTTTTAAGTAAATGAAGATATTAAATTTTCTAAAAATTACAATCTATCATAAAAAGCACGCAGCATGTTCGCAAAAATAACATTTTTCTGTCATAAAAATTTTTGTTGACGTTAGACGCCATTTTTAAATAAAGTTTCTATTTTTAATTTCGATGCTCACTTTCACATTCTTCCACAAAAATAGCGCGAATAGTTTATAATTTTTTTGAACTGCACAGTCGGCCGGCAGCGACACTTTTTTTTATGACGAATTGAAGAAACATTAGAAAAGAAAAAATAAATAAATAAAAAATATATAATCAGTATTTAAATTTGCTAATTACAACATTGAACATTACAACTTTTTTTTCATTCGCACCATCATCAGTGATTGTATACGAATGATGAAACTCGCGGATCTCGACACGACGCGACGATCAGATAAATACAATATTTTTTTTTAATTCTTATTTAAATTTTCGGCTGCATAATATGTCTGCATGCAAACTGCAAAACGTACTTAATTATTTAAAAAAAAAATTAAAATAGGTAGGAGGAGGAAGAGATCCAAGGGAGATAAATTATGCAAAATAAAAATTTTACCGATGATGTATATAGAGTATAAAAACTCGTGGTCGTCGTGTGTGTGGTTTAACATGGTTTCCTCAGTCACAACAAGCATATATATTATGCTTGTTTTGGACTTATTAAGTATTGTTTTTCTAGTAAATATGATAAATATGACAATGTATTAGAGCTTTAGTACAATCTTTTCAAAATATGTAATTTTGAGTTTTGTTATTTCTTAAGAAAAAAAAAAAACATATATAATTATATATTATATTATTGTACTCTGACATAGAAAAAAAATGACATTCAATTCAATTTTCAATTTATTCATATTTTTTTTTTAATTTGTTTTGTAAGGAGAAAAATGTGTTTAATTTCAACAATAACTATATATATTAAGGGTCTTGAAGAAAAATTATTTATGTATTTTGTATCGGCCAATAAGGTTATATTTAATAACCTTGGCTGATCTTGTAAATTAAAATATGACCAATAAAAAAAACAAAAAAACAGGTTAATGCTGATAGGTGGATTGTAATAGGCCATTGCTTCCTAGCTGCATATATAAATATGCAATTAAAATCAATTAATTAAGGGACGTAAAATACGTACATATACGTTACACACAAAAACTCAAATAAAAACCCAAAGCGCAGTGCTATAAATTGCTATAATATACATATATTGCAGGTTAATTGGGTCTCTAAAATCGAGCCGAGAAGTTAAATTCACTTATGACTAATACTCTCTATACATAGGGTTCAGTAAATTTAAGTAAAAAAAAAGTTAACTGTCGCGGACTACAGCTGATTAAATTAATGTATAATAAATAACTTCCCTAACACTCGTTTTTTTAATTGTTCATATAAACCTCAACAATTTTTTTTTACGCGACACATAACTTTATATATTTATGAGAAATAAAAATATAATAAAATTAATTAATAATTTTGTCTGCCTTATGCGCGATTGATATATATATACTAATCAAATTATGTGAATCCTCATACCTGCATGCACTAGCTGATAGACTTATTTACATAAATTACAAAAGTATAAAAGGTAAAAAAAAAAAAAAAAATATTATACACCTCTATAGCTCGACCTTCAAAATTAAACTATTTTATAATGTTATAGTGTGCAAAGGTATTCTAGGAATGCGGTAACGGATATCCCACGAAGATAAACTAGAGCTTATTAATTAAACGGCAAGCGGCTCTTTTTATAGAGTTGATAGATAATAAATAATAGGATAATATTATATAATATATAATACGATATTGAATTATAATAATTCTAATCTGCAGTGAAAAATCGTGCCAGTCAGTATAGAAGAAATTAAAATGTACATACTTATATTATGTATTTAAATTATTTTATCTATATTTTTTACCACACACCTACAATAAATTACATGAAATATGACTTATTAATTTTAAGAAAATATTTATAAGTTGAATATTATACGTAGACAAAAAAGGGTTATTATGATATTAATTGTATTTCATTAAATTAATATTTCAATTGCAATGGGTTTATTATAGGAATATTTTTTTTTTAATTTTTAATCAAACCCTATTGGGTACTTTTATTTACTAATTACATACTACTTTGAAACCCCAAACCTTCCGAAACCCTAACTTGAGCGTTTCGCGGGCTCTTCTGGAACGGGGGCGGCCACGGCCTTGCAAATCCATCCCGGCATTTGCCTGCGGCTGAGGGAAACGTGGAAACCTAAGCCAGGATGGACGCTACAGCTTTTGTCAATGAACCGGAAGTGCAATGGTCCAAAGCCAGGGGATGAACCACATGGTGGAAAAGCGCAACGTTTTACCCCTGGGTGCATGGGAAACGTGGTTTTTGTTGAAAATGGTCACCCATCCAACTACTAACCACGCGTGGCGTTGCTTGACTTCGGTGATCTGACGAGACCCGGTCAAGCGCACTGCGCCACACCTTCCATATAGGAATATTAATAGACCATAATGGTTGCATTTTTTTATTTCATAATTAAAAAAATATACCTAAAATTATGCTTTTCTGATTTTTTTTTCGGGTTTTTTTGGAGTGCGGGAATTAATTTAAAAAAAAATATTTAAAATACCTGAAATTGGGTGGTACACCTGATGGGACAACCGTGACGTCATTTGTCGTGCTGTGATTGGCTGTTGATGATGTCACGGTTGCTGTGATTGGCTGTCGATGACGTCACGGTTGTCCCATCAGATGTACCACCCAAATTCAAATATTTTAAATATTTTTTTAAAATTAGTTCCCCCACTCCAAAAAATTTGAAAAAAATCAGAAAAGCATAATTTAATGTATATTTTCTAATTATAAAATAAAAAAATGCAACCATTATTGTCTATTATATGAATGGACTGCATTGCAGCTCAGTAATTTTTTATACGCTCAATACAGAGAAATATACAAATTTTCTCTGCTCAATATATGTATGGATGTTTATCCTTTTTTTCTCAATATAGTATATTAAATAAATAATTATTATAATTATTTGCATAATTTTAATTATTGATATCATTTCGTATATGAGAAATATCGATAAAATATTTAAAATAAATTAAAACTTATACGTATATGATGCATTTTTATTTATCAAACACAACTAGACTATAATGCATTATAATATAAGTGTATTTTTATAGCTGTTTTTCATTTCATACAAAATATAATAAATTTTAAGCATTAAAATTCCAACATAATATTTTATAATTTTTTAATAATAATAAATCGCTATGCTAAAATAAGTAAAGTGACTCACCATAATATTCACTAAACATTCTTACATAATAATTATTTACAAGGCATTTCCCCTCAAACTTCCTAAGAATCACATTCTTATACTTTTGTTTCATCTGTAGAAACTGTTGTGTCTCATCTTTGAAATACGGAAACAGGAAATTCCCAAGATTACGTGCATCTCCAGGTATGGACGAGAATTTAATTGGTCTAGCCGCCTTACAGACTAACTGCCGCCAATACCTTCTGTTTTTTTTTATGTTATAACCACATTGTATTAAACACACCTACACAAAATTATAAATCTTTGAATATAACCGACTTTTTTCTAAGTATTTTTCTATTTCTATATTTATTATAATTATTTTTAATATCATGCTATTTTTAAACAGTATTTTTTTTATATGTGAATGGAATATAGTATATAAATATATTTTTATGGCATCAAATTTTATTTTTACTGATTTCTAAAAATGAATCATATTATATACAACATGGCCTTGAGTCAATGCAATTTTATTTAAAAGTTTTCGAATGATTTTGCAATCGAAAAGTTTGGAGCATATTTATATATTTTAAGAGAGCGAGATCTACAATTAACCTTTTTTAGAATAAATTTATTATCCTACATTTTTTCCAAAGCTCAACATTTTATACAATTTTTATAATGTTATTTAAGTATAATACAAGTTTTCTCTCAAATTATTTTAAAACCTAGAGCTTTTATACACTTGTTTTTATTTCTATATAATGTTCGTAGAGTTTTGATAAAAATAATGTGTATAATATATGCATTTTTTATAAAATACAGAATGTAAAAATAAGTAATACGAAATAAAGATATAGTTTAACTAATTAACAATCAGTTTCATTAATAAAAATGTTGATTTTCGTTAAACTTATAACACTATTATCATTCGTCCAAGAAGCCAAGAATTAAGCATGCATGTTTTTTATTGAAGTGCAAAATTCTAAATAGTAGAATTCAAGAACAAAAGTGCAGAATATTCAAAATTTACCTGGATTTAAAAAGTTCCCAAGGAAAAATATCTAACTCCTAATTTCTTACGAAAATATTGTGAGTAAATCAAAAAGTTATGAACTCTTCCTCGTCCATTCACGAAATAAATAATCATTTATGAATGAACTGTAGCTTCCCTATGGATATACCTTAAGTTATATTTTTACGATTCTTTACTACGATTTGTATACGGAAATAATTTCGCCAAGTCATCGAATCATAATTAAATTCTAATAACTAACAATAAATCAATTAAAAGAAACTACAATATCTTCAACCGCATTATACATTATTTGAATATAATAAGATATCGGATGAAGAATATGGGAGGGTGGGGGGGGGGGGAAGAATAGTAAATTACTAAAATTATGTAAAATTTATAAATATTCTTGAATGAATTCAATTTCAATTGTTTATAAAATAAAATAATAAATAAATTGAAATAAATTCCCGATCTTACATGACAAAATAGTTAGTTTTCAACTATTTAAAAAAAAAAACTTTTCATTTAATTTAAGCTTGCTAGTATATACATGCCATGACGATTATAAATAGGCCATTCAATATAGAAATTAATACTATTTAACATAATTATAATAATATATTATATAAAATATATAGCTTTAAAATTATCCATTTTTTCAAACATGCAATGTATAATATATAGCATGCAGATTTTTTTTTTTTTTTTTTACAAGGATACACCCCTAAGAGCTTACAGCTCGCGGCGGGGTACTGGGTAGGGATAAGGTAGGGAACGGATAGTGGCCACGGCCTGCATGCTTAATTGCATTAATTGCAATTAATTGCAGATTAATTGCATTACTAAATTACTATATATATGGCACATGCCATGGAATAAAACTACATTAATGCATGTTAAATGGTGAAAAAAAAATATTTTGATAAGTAAAAGAATTACTAAATTTTACATCGAAATATGAAAAACATAAATTTGTATTTAAATTGTTAACCTTTTTACTTCAAGGAATAAACTGTCTCGAACGGAAACGATGAATGAGATATAATTTGTTTACTATACTTCTGCAACCACACAAAATTATATAAATGGTCCTTCTCCGTAATCTCAACCCATTATTTGTGTACTAGCTACAATTCATGTGGGCGGGCTGGTTGGCCTATAACCCACAGTTTTAACCTCATAGCTTGAGAAAGTGACGACTCATGTATAGCTACTTTTTAGAAATAATAACATTAAGAAGTTCAGTGTAATCATTGTATATGTAAGATTAATAAATTTCTTAAAAGAAAATGAAAATTGTAGTTTATACCGCATGATATTATACCATAAAACAAAATAATAAAGTTTTTTTTTAAAAAAAAAAAAACGAATTGCATGTAATTAAATTAAGTATGTATTATTTACTCTTAAAATACTTAGAAATTTCGTTTACAAGCAGAAGTACTACGAAAAAGTACACTAAGATACCACAAATTCAATCCTGCTTGATTTGTTTGATATATATCTAAAAGAGATAAGTATAGATTCAGATACATCGAATTGTAGTATTTCAAGTATTTGGGGAAGGTAAGATGGTAAGATTGAATATCATTAGTACACAGCTCTCTTTTAATAGTCTAGCTGTAACATCCCGAAAAGTTAAACGTTTACGTACTACCCCCATGCACCATCAGTAGCGCTAACACTCACAATTCTAATAATAGATATATGTTAAGCAAAGGTTACTTTCATGCTGTTCCGATCGCGAGGAAGTTGCGTTTAATTGTTGTTGATTAAATAATTTATTAATTCATTTATTGATTGCTTGTATATGTTTCAGTGTTTTATTATTATATTTTTATTATGTAAAATGACGTGATCTATGTTTTACTTGCGCAACCAGTGATTATAAATAAATTATTTGTAGTTGATCAATGATCATGCAACATTATAATAAACTCCATATTATTTTAGAAAATACTCTAATTTTTTAAATGACATCACGTTAATAGAAGATAATAATTATTGTTAAACAAGAGACTCACAAATTTGATATAGCTGTTCTACATATTATATATAAGCAACGTTATATCTATATAGGTCAGTAGTTGTTCAAACAGTATAAGGGAAGTCTAGCAAAAAATTATATTTATTTATAATATTTATATTAAAATTATAGTATATCATAATATTTAAGATATCATCCATATTAACTCTCTCAGCAGATAATAATTTGTTATAACATGAACACAAAAATAACTTTCATAGTTATATTTTTCATAGTATAATCATATAGTTTTGCAATATTAAATATAATTCTTTTAAATATTTAATACCGTATTTTTCATAAAATTTTGTTTTGTTTATTTATAGCAAAAATACTGGGAGTGATTGAACTAAAGTATTTTTTTAAGAAGTGATTTTTATACCATACAGGTAAGAAAAACGCTTCTTAAATTGATTTATGAACTTTCAAAATCGTTACCTCACTATCAAAAATATTTGCCTTTTAAGTGATTGATTTTGATTTTATACGTCAAAAATTACAATGACAAAAGGCAGAAATGTATATGTGCCATTCTGACAAAAGTTTCCATGGTTCCCTCAGTTACATTAAAAATTTCCAATGAAATTGCTACAGCTCTGATCACTCAGATTCATTTATTAAATGTACTTACAAAAACAACAAACAAGAGCAGGTTCCTAGAAATTTTGGGTTAGAAAAGTTTTATTGTTAAAAAGTGTAAAATACACAGAACTGCAGCATTTGGTTGAATTAAATACGTGTTCAAAGCCATGTAAACTTATTTAACCATAAATTAAAACGCATAATAATAAAAGTTTTCAAGCAAATTTGCATGAATCTTAAATAACGTATTAATAAATATCATGAATATTATATAAAGGTAAAAAAAAAAATAATAAAAATGTTACTTAAATTCATTCATAAATTATAATGCTTTTTAAATTATTAATTAATGTCTGGAAACGATAAAGAAATGAATGAAGCAACAAAAACTTGTAAACATCCTCTGCAGTGTAATTTTCTACACCACAGATTGACGTCTCAGGAAATGCAACAGGGGCTGGACTTAATTAATTAATGAAACAGGCACAGATCACAAATGTGTTTAATTTATTTTATTTATTTTATATTTTTAGGTAGCGTAATGGGTAGGGAGGATAAAGGAGGGAAAGGGTAGTATGGTATAGCTAAAGCCTGCTATATACGCGTCCCAGCATTCACTGAGGGAACCTTGGAAAACCTAGGTCAGGACGAACACCTCTACTTTTTAGCAATGTACCAAAGTGATGTCCCAAAGCCTGGGGAACCACACACAAGAGCATTATAGTGCACTGGTTGGAAAGCGAGACGAATTTATAATAATCACAATGTGGACAATATAATATGATTTTTCAGTAATAGAGGGGTCTATGCATGTATAGTCTCAATCATCTACAAGTATATATATAATTCTTGAGATGTAGTAGTTCCTTTACAATAAATAATATTTTAATTAATTTAATAACAAATATCCTAAATAATATTATAAATGGACCCTATATAACTATAGAGTATTAAAACGTATAATTACATAACAATATAAGCATATTGTCCATATGGTATTCCCTATAGCGCTTTTATATCGGAAGTAAAATTAATCACGCTCGTTCCTTTGTCGCACTTAACAAACCAAACATGGCATTTAGTGTAGTATGGGGGGAGCTAGGGGGCTTTTCCCTTATACGTAGATTGACCTCCCAGTGGTATTCCCGTCAAGGAGAGAATTAAAATAATCACACTTGCATAACAACAAAAATATCGATGTGTACTATATATCCGCTCTTTTAGGTTGTTGACATAACTTTTCTGTTTTGAAATTAAAATAGTCTTGACGTCAATCAAAAATTAAATGTGTCAATAATATTTTTGTTGAAACGTTTCATTTTCATGTATACTTATTTATTATACCGACATACAGGCGCGGATCCAGGGGGGAGCTGGGAGGGCTGCAGCCCCCCCCCCCGAAATTTTGGATTTAACATTGGCAAAATAGGTATTTCCCCCACTCAAGATTTTTTTTTAACATTGGCCTTATGGAGGCAGCCCCCTCCGAAATTTTTTTTCTGGATCCGCGCCTGCCGAGATACAAGTACACGAAAAATCCAAGACTTTGCAAATAAGTTATAGAACTCCCTCTCTGCAAAATCTAAGATTTTTCATAATTATAGTTTAGTCAAAATACTTCCATTTCCGGCTACTTCCGGTAGTAATCTTACATTTGTTGAACTGTATAAGAAGAAAATATAGAGTCTTCAAGTGTTCCCTAGCTGGAAATTTTTCTCCATGATAAAAGCCACGTTAAATTAAAATAATAATAATTATTATAAGCTAATAATTTGAAAATTTATAGTACAAGGTGACTTTAAAGATCTCATTTGAATCAAGAATTTATTTTATCTAATAAAACCTCGTTTCGTTGGGTTTAGATTGTTTAGAGTAATGCGTTTAGATAGGACGATGGGAATGGGAATATAATATATAATATACAATCAGCTGACAATAAATATAAATCATGTTTCCCCTATATATGGAGGTGTATGAAGTATGTCAATGATATAAATAATATAATAATATATACTATATACTTAATTTCATATTGATTATTAATGAATTAATAAAAAAATAATTAAATTAATTTTCACTCTCTTATCTCTTACTTCCCTGTAATGCCATAATTGGCATTACAAAATGTATTACAATGTATAATATATAATATACACAGGATATTTTTTATAAATTCGCATGTTGACGAAATTGCCTTGCTTAATTGGCATTACAGGGAAGTAAGAGATAAGAGAGTGAAAATTAATTTAATTATTTTTTTATTAATTAATTCATTAATCAATGAAATTAAGTAGTAGATATTATTATATTATTTATATCATTGACATACTTCATACACCTCCATACAGGGGAAACATGATTTATATTTATTGTCAGCTGATTGTATATTATATATATTCCCAGCATCGTCCTATCTAAACATTATTCTAAACAATCTAAACCCAACGAAACAAGATTTTATTAGATAAAATAAATTCTTGATTCAAAATATGAGGTCTCTAAATATAGGGAGTCACCTCATACGATAAATTTTCAAATTAATAGCTTATTATTATTTTCTTAAAATTTAACGTGGCTTATGAAGAAAAATTTTCCAGCTAGGGAAGATTTTCTCAACAAATGAAATATTACCTCCGGAAGTAGCCGGAAGTGGAACGATTTTGGCTAAACTATGATCATGAAAAATCTAGGATTTTGCAGAGAGGGAGTTCCATAAGTTATTTGCAAAGTCTTGGATTTTTCGTGTATGTCGGATAGCACTTTTTGTTCTATAGTAGATATTTTCCCCCTTCATTTTCTATACACCTCAAGATAGTATGAAAGTTACTCTGATAAATTTGTAAATTACAGTATGTTTGAATTTTATTATTGCTTTTTTCATTCATAATATTGTTCATGCAGATAAACAACTAAATTTTTTAGCACACATTGGGGGGCATTCACAAAGCACTTTAACCCCAACTTTAGCCCCAAATTTTATCCCTGGTACTAAACATGGTGCTAAACCAGGGGCTAACCATGTTATAGCTCCTAGTTTAGCACCATGTTTAGTACCAGGGATAAAACTTGAGGCTAAAGTTGGGGTTAAAGTGCTTTGTGAATGCCCCCCAATTGATTACGATTATTTTCCCTAAATATTATTATATTGGTAACTCATTAAAAAACATTATTCGTGAGATACTGATTGTGAGATTTTGTGAGTTATATGTATTTTATTATTTATTACATGCGATGATAATAGGCCTGTTCGTAAACCCTGCTCGGTGTACACTTTCTACACCCAATCGACCTTATATACATAGGATATAAGGTCGATTGGGTATAGAAAGTGTACACCGAGCAGGGTTTACAAACAGGCCTATTGTCATGTATGTGATGATATTATTTTATATGTAGGATATTACAATAAATAACTTACTTTTTTATGCAGCATGGACAAAATGTTAAAATTCATTCACAATTAAAAATTTAACTTATACAAATCAATAATAAAAGACAATAGAAAAATACATATTATATATACGAATATCACTAAATTTATAATGGTGCTTCACAATGCTTAAGCTATACATACTACACAGTCACACTCATATATATTATTTAAGTCAATAAAATATACATAAATAAATTTCAGAAGAAATTTAATCTGACCTTATCAAAATGGCAATAAAAATTTCTACCATCAATAAATGTCAATCAATTATAAAACTGACCTTTTATTTTTTAGTCACACTTTATTATCGTAAGGTGCCAAAAATAGTTAAGTCTTACATACAGATAAAAATCGGCCTTAAGAATTAAGTCCATGACCCAATAGGTTTGGTATATGATACACTTTAAATTAAGTTAAAGTCTCACCGCGTCAGTGCTACAGATAATCTGTGATTCATACACTATACATTTGTATTTGCTCTATATAAAATGAAGTAACAGTGCAGTTTTTAGAAGTGTCAAAGACCAAAATCTATAATAGTGCTTATGTCATTTTACATTGTTTGTTATCTTCGTTTGAGGCTTAATTGTATTTAGGAAAGTGAATTGTTTAATTTTGATATTGTGTGATTTTTTGTATTAATTGTCTCTGCAGACATGTCTTTGTTAATATTGATATTGTTGATGTATATTCATATTTATATTTGTTTAAAATTTTATTATTATAAACGGTATAAAATTAAGTACAGTCCAACCAAGGCAGTAAAGAAAAGCCCTGAAACTGAAATTGCATTCAATCATAACAACTTAATTGTGAATTAAACTAATTAATTTTTATGTTATATCCAATATTCATTATTTCATTAGTATTTATAAGCTAGATGCCTGACGTATTCTAAAAAAAAATATTTTAATTTTTGCGTACACTTTAATTTTGTTAAATTTTAAGCAAATTTGTGTAAAATTTTAAAGTCAATATTTTACCGTTAATTGTATAATAATTTATACTCCAATTTTAACTTAAAATTTAGAATATTTATAATTCGGTAAGTAATATATTATATAGTTTAAGTAAACCATGATGAAATAAACGTGAGAAATTAAAAAAAAAAAATGTTTCATATAGATACTAAATTAATTCAGGCATAAGATATTTTTCCGAAATAACTCCTTTTGTTACCAAATTAATAAGAATAATTTTTAAACTTGTTTGCTGCGTCAATTCTTACCTTTTTTTAAAAAATTATTTTCCTTAATAATTTTATTTGCTATAATCTCTATCCATAAAATTATATTATAATATAGTGGGACTTATCCTTACAATATCTAAGACAATCTGACACAAAAAGAGCATTAAGTTATCATGCGACAATTAGATAATAAATTTTAAAAGTTCAATGTTAAATTCCATTAACAATTATGTCGTAGACCAACTGTTATCAGTTCGTGTTATGATTGTGAGACCGTGAAATGTAAAATTAGACTTGTGATAAGGAAAACATCATCTTATATATCAGAGAGTTTCATCTGTGTTTCATACATAATTATTATCAGTATCACCTATGACAAAACAGAGTTTTGAGAAAGTTTTGTTTAAAAAAAATACAATGTCGATCATAGCTTATTTGGTAATACTTTAAAGATAAAATTTATTATTTTATCTTAGAGTATAGGTCTAATGCTGAAATTAATTTAAAATTTTAAAAATATAAACCATTGAAATTTGCCCAAATTTTAATTATGATTTTTGTATTTATAAAAAAATTAAATTAAAAACAAAGCATAAATATATAATCAATATTATTTAAAAAAAAATATTGTACAAAAAAATTACAATTTAAGAATAAATGATATATTTTAATATCAATTAATATTTAATTAATTAATAAGTAATGCATCTTTACAGTGTCTTCTGCAATGACTGCAATGTACGTAATGGACAATATTTATGAAATTTTTATTGCATATTTGGATAGAGGACCTCAAGTTATGTTTTAGATTTTTATTTTAGATTTTTTTAACACACTTAAAATCATGCCGCAAAACGCTGCGACGTGATAGTCATGCAAATATTTAACATGTAAGCATATAGGGAAATACGTTGCATGACTATGATGAGCATATATTAGAAGTTAAACAATTTCTGAAAAAAAAAAAAAAAAAAAAAAAAAAAAAAAAAAAAAAAAAAACATGAAATCTGAAAAAAATGGGGTCATCTATCAAAATATGTGATAAAAAAAAAACTTGAAAGTTGTCCATTCAACGCTAATATCTTAAAATTATGCATGAATGAAATTTAATATTTTATCATTATATTACATTTTGTAAATAAATTAATCTTAACCTTGATGCAGAGCAGTCTCCAGACCGCTTGCTTGATATATATTTTGTATAATAATTATTTAATTTTTTTATTCAATAGATCAGAACAATATATAATATAAAATCATATAATATTTGCGCACTTAATATGTATATTTTTTTCTCAAATAACACTATTGTATATAATATATAACAAATTTGATAAAGCTACAATTACTTTAAAATTATTATTTGAAATACTTTAGGTAAAATATATATTGCAATAATTAACAAAAAACAACATTCTTGATAATGCTATTTTTAACAAAAAATAAGGTATCCGTTTTCCTTCGAGGATATAATTATATTATATAGTCACTATTTATTCGTATATTTAAGGTATATCCTATTTTGATAAAAGTTTTTAAAATGTCATATTAAATACGACGATACGGGATGCTGCAAAGGATCTATATAAAAGTGAACAGAGTCTTTGAATTTGTTACAAAATACAACAGTCTTTAAACTTAAATTTTAACATATACAATGTATTGTAATACGGAACTGTCTGTATTTATTTACATCAACATTTTTTTTTAACATCTAGAAGGAAGTTTATAGAACCTTGTAATTCTTCCCAGTTTCCTTAAAATATATTTATTAAATACATTTCCTTATTTATTTTTTAATTAAATACTAATATTTTTTTCAATTACTTATTAAAACAAGGAAAATAATTTAAACAATTGATAGATTACATTCATAGATATTCATAAAAATTACCCAGTAAAAAAAAATACCATGCATTATAATAATATATTATGATTATATATATATATATATATATATATATATATATTATAATAATATGCACTTCAGTATTTATAACATATTTATATGATATATACAATATAATGGACATTGGACAACCTGCATAATTTTTGTTGTTGCATATTTAGATACATAAGAAAGACCTCGAGTTATGTATCATCAAAATTTTCATATTTTTTGAAAACAAGCACCTTAAAATCATGCTACAAAACGCTGTGACGTCATAGTCATGCAAGTATTTAAAATGCAAGCAATATAATAGGAATTGAAGACTATGGGAGGCATTCACAAAGCACTTTAACCTTTAACCCCAACTTTAGCCCCAAGTATTTTATCCCTGGTGCTTAACATGGTGCTAAACCAGGGGCTAACCATGCCTATAGCTCCTAGTTTAGCACCATGTTTAGCACCAGGGATAAAATACTTGGGGCTAAAGTTGCTGGGGTTAAAGTGCTTTGTGAATGTCCCCCAATGACTTCACAGTATCTTTCCCCTCATTTTTGGGTAAAAAAAATAAAATAAAAATAACTTGAGTTTTTTTTTTCAAATTTGCAATATTTTTTGTGTATACAGGAGATTCAGGTTGTATTACATATAGTTTATATATGATAGCTCACCGCGGCCGAGTGCTGTTGTGTTTACATGAAACTTACGCAAAAATTTCATTGCATCTATGGAATAAACTTGCAATTTGCTACTAAATTATACCACTGAAATAATTATCCTTCTATTTGCTATTATGAGTAAGATAGGTCGGATTAAATTTTTCTTAAAAATACCTATACTTTGCGAGTGAAAAAAGTCGATATGTCATTCAAACTTTTGGAGAATTTTGAACACACCATTGTGTCTTATTTAGTAGGAATAAAAAATAATCTCGATGTAATTCTCGAGTATTTCCTCGAAAACTATTATTGTAACACGTTATATAAGTATTAATCTTTTATTTAAGTCACGTATATTAATATCACACGCAACTCATGCAGCTTCGCTGATAAGTCTCTTAAATCCGTTATCTCTCTACCACTGATTTTTCTGCGGTTTTAGGCAGAATTCTCATGATTCATTAAAAATAGATGATGTGCTCTTGACGATATTTATTATCTGTTCCTGGATTTCCGGTCAAATTTCCAGTGGATGCTGAAAATTTGAGTCCCTTATTAATAAGGATTAATTGCGATACTTGTGACTTTACGAAAATCTTGTAAACTTAAATATTAGCAATTAGCAATAAATAAATAAATAAATAAATAAATAAATAAATAAATAAATAAATAAATAAATAAATAAATAAATAAATAAATAAATAAATAAATAAATAAATAAATAAATAAATAAATAAATAAATAAATAAATAAATAAATAAATAAATAAATAAATAAATTACCAATAAGTAGAGGTCGCAAAAATAGTCTCTATTTTTATCAAAAGAGTCGCCTAAAAAGTAACTTATTTTTCGCAAAATATTCTCACAAATAATCGGTCCAAAAATGATTAATTTCATGGGAGTTAAATGATAAATTAACGATCCGTATGGGTCTAAGATTATTTGAACAACTTCAATGAGAATTTACTGGGGACGTAAATCAAGTATCGACCCAAAAAAATTGACTCGGAAGCTCACGTTGTCTTACTGGGAAAGGGGGGGGGGGGGAGGGGGGGGAAGTGAAAAAGGATGTATATTTTTTAATTTAGTCTTCCAAAGTGAATCACAAAAGCTACTCGAACAATATAAATATATCAAGATTCAAATGGTTTGACAGAAAAATATAAGGTTTTAGGAATTAAGACATAAAATCAAGAATAAAACATGGAAATCTGCAAAACTGTCGGGGTTTTCTAGAATAGTCGTGATGTTTTTTTTTTTTTTTTTACCTGCTCTATTGGTTCAGTTGCATGAGATCTGTGGCGCGGCAATATAAAAACGTCAATATAATATATTAAAAATTGAAAACTGTGGAAAGCCTATTTTTGCGACTTCTCTAATACTAATGAGGCATTTTAATAAAGTTGTCTACGGATGTACGGAGGTTATACAACCCACAGACCTGTGAGAGACCACAGTTCGGTGCAGGATTTTTCCGCTTTTCATGTACTTCCTGTCTAATAAATTCAGTTTTAAATATAAATTATTAAATTAAATTCGTGCCATTCATTTGTGAACGGTTATATTTAACACAATATATAAAGAAATATAATAAATAAGTTATATAATATGCATAATATCACCATAATTATATCATCATTACGCGTAAAACGCTGCAGGTTTCTCACTAATCACAATCGGCGTAATTAAGTATTAAGGTTTATTATAAATTATATGAAATAATATGAAACTGTATTTTAATAGTAATAGCCAGCTAGTGGTAGTGCATGAAAAATCTACAACTGGATATATATTTTCCTTCGTAAATCGTGTGAAAATTGATTTGTTAGATGTTATTAGGAAAATTATTCATTGAGAGATATTACAGACTTTGTCCTTTTAATCATTTTTCAGAGATTAAATAAATAATTATAAAATAAAATTGCATGCATGTATACGTATATTATAATTTTAAAAGTTTCAATTACTTAATTATTTTCATATCATTAGTAAAATTA
This sequence comes from Siphlonurus alternatus, assembly GCA_949825025.1. Lineage (NCBI taxonomy): Eukaryota > Metazoa > Arthropoda > Insecta > Ephemeroptera > Siphlonuridae > Siphlonurus > Siphlonurus alternatus. The sequence continues at coordinate 11,229,032 of OX463783.1, read as the reverse complement.
TGATTCTCATATATTTTATATATAATACGCGCGTGTATTTTAGTATAACATATAATACAGAGCGTACTTGATTAGGTTAATCAAGTACGCTCTGCATAATATATATGCGAAGAATAGGGGATCAAAAACGGATATTTGATTTTAAATTATAATTGAAATTGTTTTGAGTCGACAAAAAATACAGCTGTTTTAAAACTTATCCAAATCCTTTTATTATATATATTTTTAGATCAATGAGTCCGCTAATACAGCCTAATACATCAGTGCTATCTGGATAATAAAATTGATTGTAAAATAAAATTACACGTGTATGTAAGACGTAAGCAAGTGATCGAGGTTTTCCCCCAAATATGAACATTATATATCTCATATATTGATTTTTGACTACCAATGTAAATAAAGTTAAATCTCTTACGTCTGTTCTATGATAGCGTCGATCTACGGTGAAAATATGTTTATTATATATATATATATATATATATATATATATATATAAAAGATTGCTTCCACCATTAGGACCTCATAATTATAAAATATCAAGATTTTTGATGTAAAAAATTAAATATTTTCACATGCTGAAGTTTTCAAGTTATAAATGTTTAAAAGATGCTGATTTTTAAATAAATGTAATAAAATTAATAAATATATCACATAAACAAATCGTCGTCTCAGAATTCATGTCAGGTAACTACATAAAAAAATGTATAAATCTTAAATTATTAGCATAATAGTCGTTATATATAGTTTGAAATTTTTGAGTAGTTATTTAACTTGCATTCTGAGGCGACGAAATGAAAATATTTTACTATTATATAAAATAATACGTTATACGTACATAGAAAAGTTTCTGTTACATGTTTAAAATTGAAAAACTCCATTCTTCCGTGTTTTTAGGATTTTACCAATTACTATCGTTATCATTATATATATATATATATATATATATATATATATATATATATATATATATATATATATATATATATATATATATATATATATATATAAAAAAAAAATTATATTCAAGAAATTCCTTGTTTATAATAGAAAAGTTTCTGTTACATGTTTAAAATTAAAAAACTCCATTCTTCCGTGTTTTTAGGATTTTACCAATTACTATCGTTATCATTTTATATATATATATATATATATATATATATATATATATATATATATATATATATATATATAAAATTATATTCAAGAAATTCCTTGTTTATAATAATAATGAATAAATCAAACGATGACAAAGCACCCCTGATTCAAGAAGGTCCACCTTCTCCCGTCATAATGCGTCACAGAGTCGTCAGGAACTCGAAACTCCCGAAGTAATCGCGCACCAGCAAGGGGGACATTCACAAAGCACTTTAACCCCCACTTTAGCCCCGATTTTTAACCCTGGTGCTAAACATGGTACTAAATCAGGGGCTAACCATGTTAAGCTCATAGTTTAGCACTATGTTTAGCACCAGGGTTAAAAATCGGGGCTAAAGTGGGGGTTGAAGTGTTTTGTGAATGTCTTCCAAAATGTTTATCAAATTGGTGATATGTGTGCATGCATTTTCAATTGTATTTTATATTTTTTTATTTCTAAAACGTTTCAACTCTGTACTCTGAGTGAGTATTTTGAATATTTTTTTGAGTCCATACTTCATCAGATGACGTTAATTATAATTAATTCCAATCCGAAGGTCTCAGGTTCATTATTTCCTGGACGGGTGCATTTTTTTTTTTTTTCAAGCGCATGATGCCTATATCCTATATTTGGACTTATATGATACGTATACCGATGACGGAAAAAGCACATTGGAAATAACTGAAATTATAATTACATATCGCGGGGTTGAAATTTATTGAGTATAGGATGTTTAAAATAAGATTATTATCAAAAATTAAAAATTGCAAACTCAATATAAATGCTATAAACTGTTTTTAAAACTCCAACAAATTATGCAAAAATAACAATGCAGTTACCATGCAGTTTTTCGTTAAGATAATAAATAAAATATTTTCAGATTATTAAAAAAATAGCAATGTTCTAATTTAATGTTATAAAATATCTACATTATATATTTATATGTACTACATACATAGAGCATAAAATTGCAATTATATAATTACTTTTAGCTTGTGTGGGATTTCCATTAAATTTTCATTAATTTGTATGATACCTCGGGACAGCTAGTACGAACTTTAAATTTCATTTGATTTACGATTTACTCGAGCTTCAACTTAAAGACATGAAATTTTGTAATTTTTCTAGGAGTATATCCTAAAGGTGTACACGGGCCGGATTTTCGAGGCCCGACCCGCTCGGATGGTTAATTGCTATAGGCTATAGGCCCAGCTCGGGCCCGTGAAGACTCATGCTTCACAGTGCGGCCCGGCTCGTGGCCCGTCCGTAGTTGAACCTCGGCTTGCATTTTTATTTTAGTGCATTACAAAACCCATTATAAAACAGAGAAAAAGCCGTTTTAGAAGCTTTTTTTGCTTACTATTTTCCCTTCTTCCTCTATCCTTAATTAGCAAAAATAACAAAAAAAAAAATCACTATTGAAATTTCAAGAAATAGCTAGGCCCGGCCCGTTTGCAGACCTCTAATATCTACTCTGACCATACTCAAAAAAATAAGGTTAACCACATGCAACCATAGACTGAGAGACAATGTCCACATACAGAGCAGGAGTAACGTTCATATGCTGTTCTGAGTGTTGTATAATTATACATTCATATTCTTGTTACGTGTATAATGATCATTAAATTTAGTATGAAATGTTTGATTTAATTGTAATCAATATGTATATTTTTTTTAAAAAAAATAGTATATATTAAATAATTATTAAATTATTTGTGAAAATAACTGTAATCAAGGTTAATTATATTAAAACAAAGATTGTTCAATTATTTAAATAACTGACGTGCATCAAATAATATTGGGCGCGATTCACGAAGCAGTTAGTCTGGTTTCTAACCATGTTTAGCTTAACCACGTTTAACTAGGCGTTTTAACACGTAAAACAGGTATAGTTAGAAGTGGTTATTAAGCTAAACTTGGTTAGAAACCTGGCTAAATGCTTCGTGAACTGCACCCATTATCAATTAACTCTATTAACACCTTGTGTCTATTATAGTCACGACAGATTATACCGACATCGAAGCACAAAATATATGATATAGTGCCATGATAAATCATAACATAATCTCACTCATGATAGTCATTATTAATGCAAAAAAGTAAAGAGAAGACAAAATGAAATATTTCATTATATATATAGCGATAAAAATTCTATTCATACATAATACACCTCTAATCTCTTTTTTTTTTAACTAAAATAATGCTATACATGCATTTTATGATATAATATTTAATAAAAAATGTACTCTATGTAACATTGAAAAAAATACATAACATTGCATGGTATAAAAAATGAGTGATAAAAGATAAACAATCTTTAAGAAGGAAATCATTTTTTTTTTTTTTTTTTTAATTGTACCTTCCGTGTTTTTAAGATTAAGACCACCACTACCACCACAATATATCAGATATGACGTCATAGTTGATTCGTCATTTGATTGACATAACGATTTGTAGGAAGTATATAAAGTGTGACGTAGTAGTAATGTGTTGTTTCATCCTTTTAAAAAAAAATATCTAGATTGTGATTGGTTGATACAAAATTTCACAAAGTCTATCGTATTTGAAAAAGAGTCAAGGGGGACAGAGAGCGCTTTATATATTAAATCAGTTGCAGCTTCTACCTCATTCACTTCACAACTAGCTCTCATGGAACTTCAACAATAACAACAACAATTATTATCAACATGGCTCATATATCAGTAACATATTTAATTATTTTAATTTGTTTTGTGTGTGTGAATTCAGCAAGAAGAACTATTTATCCAGCAGTTAAATTATCAAATGATACAATAAATGTATTATGTCCATATGAACTACGTATTTCTGATGATCCAAATCGGATACCAAGAAAAGTTAGACATTTAGAATGTATTTATACTGGATATTCAAAAGAAAAAGATAAAAATTATTCGTGTGTACAACTTCAATATAAAATGAAAGTGAACTACAAAGACAGTTCTACAAGCAGAGGTGAATATATTAATGTAAATGCAGCGTGTATAAGTATGTACATTAAAGGAAAACGTGCAAATATTGTTGCTCCAAAAATAGACGAAGACTAAAATTTCGCCAGTGGAAATATTATAAATATTTCAGACAAAGTGTTTTTTGCCAAATATGGTCTAATTTCTATGCAAGAAAGTGATAATTTCTTTGCTGTTTTTGTGATTTTTATAATGACTGATTTTGTGGTTTTTCTTTGACTTCCGATTATAAAACATAATATACTGAAATTAATGACGAAACATAATACTAAGGATTAATTAATAATTCGATGTTTCACGTAAATTTAAATGTGAAAATTAATATGTCATCGTGTGATATTATTCTGTAATCAAAATGTATATTGTATTATTTATTAATGTATTTATTTAATTTATTTGTCATGTATATGAAAACCTTTTTATTTATTACAAATTGTTAATATAGCTAGTGTGAAATAAACATGATGTTATATAATATAAAGAAAATACTTATCTAAATTATATTATTTAATTTCTACATAGTCTATATTCCATTCTTATAACACAAAATAGAAAAACAATAATAATTAACTGCTCAGTTTTTTATAGTTTCTCTTAAATTAGGTAACTAAATTACAAACAGTGTTTTGCAATTATTTTTGTTACGAAATCTATCATAAATTTAGCTATAATTTAGAGTTTTATTAAATTTTTAATGACCACGTGCCATGCAACGTTAATAAAATTAAGAAGTTATTTTTATTTAAAATTTAATTATGCATATATTATAGTGTAAAAGGTATGCATAGTTATTGTGTGGTCTGCTAATGTTTCTTAATTGAAATGATGGTCAGCATTCAGCAATATATAATTTTGATTTTAATCATATAATATAAACGAGTATAAGTATGATATATATTACAATTTTGATGTTTAAACGGTGTATAGACTTTTTTTTTTCGATTTATTGTTTTAGATAATAATATAATTATTGAAATGATCAAATTTAAAGTGTAGAGGTAGCAATTATACCATAAATCAGAGACCCTACCATATAGTTAGAGAAAATTAATACGATTGAAAACTTTTTTCAGTACACCGAATCAAAATAACTCTACAAATATAGAGTTATTTTGACACCGAATGATTCTGACCAGAATATAATGTTAATAAGAAATTATACAATTAATCATATACATATTCAAGAATCAATTAATAACAGTCGCCATTTAATCCATTATTTGTATGGAAATTCTGAAAAAAAAAAGAAAATAATAAAGAAAAACTGGCCAGATTGCCGGCCGGCTTAATCTCATTTTGAAGTTCGAGGCCATTTTTGGCGCACTTTGTGACGGCATTAAACATTTGAAAATCATAAAGCGTATAATAACATTGCCCTCAAGGCGTCCATCTCATTACATTTTCGTGCTCGTGTAAATTTTAATTATCAGCACATTTCCGACAGTTAGCACTGCCAGACAAACATTAATCATGAGGTAATATGCTCACACATAATTTTTGATTCAGAAATCACTCAAATCTTTTGTTTTTTATTCGTAATTTGAGCTAGCAACACGTGGTTTTGCGCAGCTCATCTCTGAGCCTCGGAGCCTAATTTTTTATTGTTTCAACAGAACAGCCTTTTGTAAATGAAAACCTAAAATATCAGACACTGCTATAAACATAATTATATGATATTGCACATGTCTATCATGTGCTTGCATTATGCATACTTAAAATCCCGTTTTCAGTATGTATGATACGTGTGTACTGAAATGAATAATTAATAAATAAGTATGCACACTGTGTGCATACATAATATATATATTATGCTAATTAATCTCCAGGGAAAATTATGCATACACAATTAAGTGACTTATGCTGTACTGTATGCATAATATGTATGCTGTACACTGTACAGACAGTCTGTGCAATATACGCATATTCTATTGCTTAGCTTGTTTGCTAGCTTCTAAGGTATGATCCGATACTGTACATATGCATACTCCTCATGCTTGCAAAGCTAAGGAAATTACTCTCTACAAATCAAGGATTATATTATAATTATTATCAGACTGATATCTTTATTTCTAGCACCTAAAAATTATCCCAGAAGTCGTTCGTCGCAGGCCTAGAAATAGAATATACTTTTTGCATACCAACGTTGAGTGCTATTTTGTAGACAGCAAATTTTAACTCAGCACTGAACATTTTACTAGCTTTTATTTTACCTAGCTACAGATTTTACATTAGTATTGCCAACAGCTAGAACCACGTACTGTATCCTGTGTCGAGATATTAGTGCGAACATAACTTGTCGGCCCTGTCTGACACTGCTGTAGTAACAAAAGATAGAGACGTAGAGATTTGTAATTTTAGGGAAGGTAAGAAGAGAACCCAATCTTCCCAAAATAGTTCAAGTTGATGTACAATGTCCATGCATGTTGCTTTGCGAGTGTTGTCACTTGTTCTATGTAGAGATAAAAAATTTACTCTTGTTGCTCTACCGATCCTATCCTAAATTACAAATTTGCTTCCTATTGTTTTTAAGATTTTTAATTTTTATAAATGAGTCTTGATGCTTATTTAACATTCAATGCAAAGTAACGTACATACACCAACAATTATGAGCTCACTGTAAGTATTCCATTGAATTGGCTTATAAACTTTCTATTGATTCATTCCATCCGCCATAGAAAACGGACTGAGAATATCATCGCAACAACAGTTCATAAAAGGAGGTTCAGCCTTTCAAATAATTTTTTGGAGAATTTTCTTTGAATATTTTGTATGTGAAATGAAAATTTTAAGGAAAATTTAGTACAGTACCAAGTTTATTTACAGAAATTCCTCATTTTTTTTATTTTTTTTTTTTTTTACAAGGATACACCCCTAAGAGCTTACAGCTCGCGGCGGAGTACTGGGTAGGGATAAGGTAGGGAATGGATAGTGGCCCAGCATTTGCTGAGGTGAGACTGAGGGAACCGTGGAAAACCTCAGTCAGGACGGACACCTCTACTTTTTCTCAATGGACCAAAGCGATGTCCAAAGCCTGGGGAACCACACACAAGTGTATCACTGCACTGGGTGGAAAGCGAGATGAATTTACCCCAGGAAGGGAGCAGCGTATTTTTTACTTGAAACGGCCACCCATCCAAGTACTAACCACGCTCGATGTAGCCTGACTTCGGTGATCTAACGAGAACCGGTCAATGCACTGCGCCACGCTCGACCTACTGATCGTACATTAAGCTACTGATCGTAACTATCCCTATACTTGTTCCTCAGCATGTCTCGGAGTGCCCCAGAAGTTGTTGCACCTGCTGTCACTACGGATGAAGTGTGTCGCACGTGTGGGGGAGAAGTGACTCTCGGGACCTCGCTGCTACTGCCGCAACATCGCCACCTCGTCAAGTGGGTCGAGAGGAACCTCGCTCTGCAGGTATGCGGCTAGGCACTTTGAGCATTAATTGATACCCAATTTGTCCTTAAACTGAGATATTAGACTGAGGTTACATGGCATATATAGCCAGGAAAAAAAAAAGGTATTTGAGGTATTTTGCCATAAGAAGTGGGTGTAGAAAATGTGGTACCACTCACAGCCCATGTATTTTTCCCTGCAATGTGATTAATTCGGAAAGGAGATTCCCAAATTACCCCTTTGTATATGTCACTGTTAAGGGAAGTTCCTATTTTTTATCAAAAATTTCAGAGTTAGGGGTAGGGAGAGCTAGATGCTCCCCTCCCCTTCTCTCTGAATATCTTCGTCAGAAAATAGATAAGTTCGCAGCTTTAAATATACCCATCTGAATTGCTTGGGAACTTATCATCTTGTAATAATAGAGTAATATTCTTATTTATAATAAAATAGATTATAATGAATCAGCTTCTTCTTTATTTAAAAGATTTTTATTATTGTTATTTTAGATATGTCACTGATATTCATTGCTATTTATAGATAGTTCTGTTCAAACAAAGCCTTGCTTTTTTTTATTGCATCCATTCCCTGTTATCAATGGAGTGACGTAGGACCTTTAAATTTCACAGTGAGTCAACTGGCAGCCACATATTGAAATCAGTTGTAAAGTTAGATTTACAACATCATTGTATTTACTATTGCAATCTCTCCTTACTATAAAATGTTTAATTACGTACAGTATATCAAAAAAATGAATTTTATCATTTCTCCGTGTAAGACACTGCCCTCAATAATTAAACTTTTCCGTGAAAAATAGTGCATTTACTGTAGTGCAAGCAAGTAAAAAGAATGTATGAACATAATTAATTAGAATAAATATTTAAAATGATGTCCAAAGGATGAACTTATTTGCTAGCGTTTCTTGGTTTGAATTGTAGGTGGCAGCATTATGCATTGAACACCCACTAAAAACTTTTTACAACAAGTAGGCTTTAAATTATTCTACAAAATTAGATTAATAGACCTTAAAAAAATGAGTAAATTATTTTTAAGGAATGATCATAAACTGATAACATATTTATTAATAACTATGTAATACTGTAAATTTAAACAGTAATAGATACTGTACACTGCAGTTAATAATACAAAGCTACATTTACTTTTGATGTTATTTTTTTATTGTTTAAAATAAAAACATTTAATTAATATAAGAAAAAAAAAGTAGTGATAAAATTTTAACCATCATTTTATTATGTTGGAAGGTCAATGAAGAAAACGGCTTGCCGCACAGGGTGTGCATCCGGTGTTTGGATCATATACAAGATTGGATCTCATTCTACTCAAAGTGTAAATTAGTGCAAGGGACATTAACGAAAAAGGACTTATCTGAACCCACCTCAACCAAAGAAGACAGATCTCCATTAGATAATCGTTCTAAAAATAAAATACCTCCCATTAGTCTAGAAATTCCCGAGGAAGATGACTCGTCACTCTCATCAAACGAAGCAAGCAACAATAGCTCTCGTAAATTAAGAAAACAACCAAGTAGGCAATCAAAACGTCATAACAATGATATAAGTAATGATCTGTTTTCATATGATGCAATTTTAGATGAAATTCTTAGATCTGATGAAGATTCAGAAAGTCAAACTACAAAAATTAGAAATAAAATTCCAAAATTACGTAAGAAAAGATCACCATCTCATACTAAACAATTAAGCACTACAAATAAATCAAAATCACCTACAAATAATGAATCATTAAAATCAAATTCACAAGTTCAAACAAAATCATCATTAGCTAGCAATACAAGTGTTAGTCAATTTGAAGTAATTAATTTAGGACAAAATTTCCTACCTGTGAATGTTACTTCTGATATTAGTCCAATTAATGCACTAAAAGTTCCAGTTATTACTAAAAATCCAAATTTAATAAAAATAACTTCCAAGTTACCAGAAAATGTTCCTTTAGTAAAAATTGCACAAAATGTTCAAAATTCAATGTCTGAAAATTTTAAGAGTGATAATAGGAATCCCCTCGATTCTATTGATTGTCCCTTGAATCTGTCTTTGAGACCTCCGTTACCATACATTCCTAGCGCACCTCTGAAGATTAACGTTATACCAGCACTCATTGGTCATGCGCATACCATTACATCTCCAGCGTTACACAATACAATCATTGACGAGTTGTTACAGTAAGGTACCTGATGTTGTATTGATGATCAGGAATAGACAAGTCTTATTTTTCTGTAGCTTGTAAAATATAAGATTCTGCTTTATTGAGCTTTTTCAACACGATTAAATTACTATTTTGTGATTTAATATTAATTTTGCTTCAATATTTACATCTGAGAAAAGAGTTCTGAAGCCATTAGTAGCTTGTGGTGTAATAGGCAGTCCACAATGTTCATTTATATATAACAGGTAAATAAATAAATAAAAAAAAAAAATTGAATGTATAATTCCCCGTGCATTCATGCAAAGATTTCTTTATTTAAAACTAAGTTACTATCAGATTCAAAAAGGTGTACCCCTGAATAGCATACAAGTTCCATAAGGAGAGGGGTACACCTTTTTGGTTCTGATAGTAGGTCAATATTTTAGCCTTGCTTGTAAACTTTTGATTGCTAAATATCACAATTTTAGATAAAATAACTAATTTTTTTTAATTAAAGAAAAGGATAGACAACTTATAAAAACACAAATTATTGAAGGCTGATAAGTGCTATATTTAGAGAAAATGCAACGTCCTTTTTTTTTCAGCAATAATGAAATTAATTAACAAAAAAATTAGATAGAATGATTTGACTTGTCTATTGCTAATCATCTTTAAATTAGAGTGAAATATTCAATGTTACCATATATTGTGGACTTTTATAAATATTATCTCAATTGTTATGCTGTTAGATATGCAGCATTATTGATAATTTGTATACTAAACAAACATACTCAATGTCAGTTGAATTTAAAATTGTAGACTGGATTACAAAAATAGTTAATTTTATTCCATTAAAGCTATCTATATTTCAAGTAAAAATAGATTAATATTATTGTTTTGTTTTTTGCAGGAATGTTAATTATAATTTTCTGTAATTTTTCTATTACTGTATATTTGTTACTTGTACTATCTTGAAACATTGCAGGGAGTAGTTACAAAAAAAATGGGGTAGATTTAAACCTTGAAAATTTGGTTCTAGATAAAATTACTATACCTTTTTTACTCTAATAGTATTCCTAATACGATACTCATGAAATACAGTTATGATGAAATGCATGTAAATTTCAATGTGCTACAGATGTATGACCCATACCCTATTGTTTGCTTACATTTTATATTCTAGGGCTCTTCAGCTATTTTTCTAGTGGAGTAATTTTTGATGTACAGAAAGAACTTTTTTTTATTGCTATATTGATGTAAAAAGTGTTGTTCGTTATCTTTTTTTGCTGGTACATATAAATGTGCCATTTAATTTGTAAATCAAAATTTTCGATTTTTATTATGTTTGCTTGAAAAAATAATTAAGTAAAACTTTATTTTAAAATAGCATTCTTTATAATCTATACTACTTATCTTGCAATATCAGATGTATGTGCAATCACAATTTTGTGTTCAAATATACAATTTTTAATATGTACGTAAATATGTACAGTCTATATTTTTAATTTGATTTTTTTATGGCATCTTGCCTAATGAGATTTTTTGTTCTAATGTTGAGAACATTAAAACTAAATAACTATTTGTCTTATTTTTATATTGGTATTAGAATTATTTTTTTTATTGAAATAATGATATAGTTACTAGTTACTATATAGTAATATATTTTTTTAGCCTTGCATTTTTTTATTATTATTATTTAGAAGGAAGCGCAAATGAAAAAAAACTATTCAAATATTATTAATCATTATTTAATATATGAAATTTCAACTTTATTTATTTTTTCTTTTCTTACAAGTAAAAAAATATTACTAACTGCTGATATTACCATTTTCTGAACTATTTTTTTATGTCTTGTATATATAACTGTATTAATTTTTATAATTTGGTAGTTTGCTCTCTCATGTGTTATTTTTTCAGTTATCTTAATTAAAAAACAAACAATTTGTTTTGATAATTAAAACTAAAATTTAACTATTCTTAAGTTACCTGTGCATAATACAGTTCATGTGAACTTGATAGTTTATTGTGGTATAATTTTATGTTTGCGATATTGCCAAAATCAAAATTTATTTTTTTCTAGTTTGCATGCACTTAATAATTTTTATTTTAATATTAAATTTGATCACGTTTCTACTATATATTATTATTGGGGTTTTCTTGTTAATTTTTAAATTAAAACTGCAGTTAAAGATATTTTCAATTACAATGAAACTAATTTTCAGCAAAGTCTTCTGCTCGTTGTTGGTAAACAGAGTATTGTTGTGTAATGTCTGTCGCGTGAAAGGAAAAACATGGGACGGTTGTTGATTTACATGTTAACTTATGGAAAATGACCGTTAATTATGAAGTTGACACCGTTGCCTAGCGCCAACAATGCCATTACGTTCTCTGCTCTGGTAGCAAAATTAGGCACTACGTCGTCCCATGTTTAACAATGAAAAAGGCTTCATGCGACAGACATTATAATAGACAATGGTTTGTTACAACCATTGCGCGAGTAGAAGACTTTGATTTTCAGGATAAATAATGAAAAAGTATTAAATATTATAAAATGTAAAAGCAATTTAATAATAAGACTTTTAGTGCATGTTCAAATTGAAAACTCAATTGTTATAATAATTTCAAGTTTTTTCTAACAATGAAACGCCTTGTTTACCTATAGTGCTTTTTTTTTTCTTTTCTTTAAGTCGCACATAAAGACATTGTATAAATATGCAATGCCCCACATGACAGCTTATTTAATTAATTGTTGTAAGTTCAAATTGATTAATAATTAAAATAGTAAAATTGAAAGTAATATGCAGTTTTTGTGGTGTAGTTTGTACAAAAAGAAAATTGTGTCAAGAAAACTTCCGCCTAATTCGATTTCACTGTGTTTTCATGTATTTAATTTTATTTGCAAGTTACAAACACAACGATATTACAAAGGTTATCATAAAATTTCTAGTTTTTATTTTATTGGTTGTAAATTACAATTAATGTGGTAAAATTATTGTTTTAGTGCATAATTTTAAAGCTTACATTTAAATTTGGTATATATATATATATATATAATATGTGTATTTAGAAGTAATTTGCACTCCCTTCCTAATTGTTTATAAAACATTAGTCAATGATAAAAGAGTTGAGGACTAGCTCTCGACCTTAAAAATTTTACCCCCCCCCCCCCTCCCCTCATTCCTTGACCTAGACACTATTTTAAAAAAAAGTGTTAAAGCAATTTCAATGGATTCTATATACATCTAAAATATATAATATACATGGAAAAAAGAAAAATAATGTTTAATCGGATTTCATTTCAATAAATAATAAATATGATTTCAATTTTTTTTTATTTTTCATTAAAAAATCCTAATTAGATTAATAATATTTTATGTTTGCAATGTATACCATCCAAATTAAATTAATTATTGTAATTATAATATTATTGCTATTATTAAATTAATAAATCGCACACTTAAAAAAACACAGTAATATGCTCAATTAATATTATTAATATTTATTAATTAATTGATCATATACTTTATTGCTAATATTTTTCTTGTACGAAAAAGCATGAAAACGATTATAAAAATATATTAGACTCGACATAACCCTTTTCTACACCGAACGGATGTGTGAACTTAAAAAAGAAATTACGTTGTAGATTTACCTAACAAAAGGCGCAGTGTCATCACAATTTGCCTGGCCGAGAACAACTGACATTGCTGACAAGCAGTGGAATTGCAATTTTCACTTCCAACTCACGAGAGCTGCAAGTTCAAAGTCAAATACGAAATATCATACTTTGTGTGCCGTGCAGTCTTTCTTGGTTCCCGCGACGGTCTCGTAAAGAACGCGTAGTAACGCGAGATTGCTGCATGATTGATAAATAGTATATTTATAGCTACTATAATTTGGTCCACTTTACAATAATTATGTGTCGACATAATGGAGTACCGACCTCAATTTTTTTTTTATTGCAGAAATGGATAGAGAGTGCAAAGTTATATGCTACTCTGATTTTTTTCAGATTTTTTATAGCCCCGCAACTATTTTTTAAAAATGATTGAAAGACCAAAAAAAGTGCCGCCTCTTGCCGCCTCTCTCAATAAAAGATAAATAGGACCCAAGAGGGACGTGGATTCGAACCCGACCTTGCCAAAACTTTTTAGCAATACTTCCCGGTCCCTAAAAAATCTGAAAAAAATCAGAGTAACATAACTTTTCATCCTCTATCCATTTCTGCTATAAAAAATTTTGAGGTCGATATACAGGATATACTCCATTCTTGTAAATTTCAAGAGACTGAAATTAAATTTGTAATATAAAACACAGACTTAAATTTGTTCCATATTTAGCTCACACGTACGATACATCTGCGTGTGATTCGAATTATATAAGAGCTATAATATATAAGATATAAGGGAAAAAAGTAGTAAATTTTCATTATTATTTTCGATGCTTTAATTAACTTTAAATTTAATTTTAGCATTTAATGTGATTATTTTATATTATTATATTTATTATACATACATGCTCGCTGCATTTATTTATTTATTTATTTATTTATTTATTTATTTATTTATTTATTTATTTATTTATTTATTTATTTATTTATTTATTTATTTATTTATTTAGGGGCGACATATATATATCATATTTTGACGTTCTAATTTCAATGTCTTTGCATTTTTGTCATTATTAATTAATATTTATTTTATCGATCGATATCGACGTGCATGAGCGAGTCATTTTAAAGTTAAATTATTTTTGGATTTCACAAGTCGAGTAGAAGAAAAAAAAAAATGTACCAATGTACCAATACAAATGATGCCCGAAGGCGATCACGCATCAGCGCACGCGATATGCAGTGTGGGGAAACGTACAATACACGTCAGGCAACCTATTGAAGATAATTGATAATTAATTATATTGGGGGACATTCACAAAGCACTTTAACCCCCACTTTAGCCCCGATTTTTAACCCTGGTGCTAAACATGGTGCTAAACTATGAGCTTAACATGGTTAGCCCCTGGTTTAGTACCATGTTTAGCACCAGGGTTAAAAATTGAGGCTAAAGTGGGGGTTAAAGTGCTTTGTGAATGTCCCCCAATATTTTATATTATACTCTTTTTGGGGAAAAAAAGAAAAATTTATATTTTAAAATATAATGTACCATTTGAGTGTATTTTTCTCAATGTTAATATAATAACGAATGTATCAGAGTGCAAATATTTTTTTTTTCTTTTCACCCTCAAGTCATGCATATCACGAGTCAATATTCATCAACTTTATAGTGAGGGTGATATGTAATCTATCTCCGGCGGTTATCTGTTGAGTTATAGCCGGAGCTCCATGCTCTTTGGCCTCTTGGCAGCTGCGACTTTTCTTCACGACGAGCGTTTTGGAGACGGTCCGGCAGAGAGCCCGTGATGTGCGAGCTGGCACCATGCAGCTGCTGTCGTGTGATTAAGAAACTTGAGTGCTCGGGGGGCCTCGGGGTATAATATTGTGAATGTCAACAATAGGCAATATAATTTTTATTATCTTCAAATTTATCAAAAAAATTTAAGGTCTAAAAGTAATATTTGCCAATATAAGCGTTTACCCTCACTGGATTGTACATCCCCGTCAGAATAATGTATATATATATATTATAACATGTGTCTTAGTTTGGAAAAATAAAATTCTTATTTTTATCTTGAAAATTTATTCGAACACATAAGCATATTATTAAGGTAGAGATAACACGGAGTTCCATTTTTCCATATGTTAAATTAGAGAACTTTAAAAATTAATAACTCAGAAACTAGCTTGTTTTTGTATACCTGATATTTTACCTACTGATAGGGGATGTACAGGAGAACATTTTAAATTTTTTTCATAATTTTTATGAATGGGATTTTTTTAGCATTGGGCCAGCTGATCCGTATTATGTATTATCTCTACCTTAATATGTATATATATATATATATATATATATATATATATATATATATATATATATATATATATATATATATATATATATATAATTATATATATATATATATATATATAGATATATAAATTTTACTATTAGTATTTTATATAGTATTCGATATAAGAATGCGCGCGCTGTAGCATTTTTGCTTCCCCAAATTTATATTGATATTATGCGTATATTAAATATTTGTATTTATATAATATATAATGTATATAATTATGTATATTTGTGTTTTATTTTATTGAATTATTTTGTCAATTATCTTTATCTAGCTATATATAAGCTATGAGATATTCATCTACTTAATTAATATATATAATATATATGCATTTTAATAATGATCGAAACAAACATTAAAATATTTGAGTAAAATAAATATATATTGCAAATTTTAAAACATTAATTTATTAATTTTCAATCAACATGCATTATTATTATCATCAAACTTAATTATATAATATCATTTATTAATTAAAATTTTTTTGTAACCTGACTTACCTGACAATTAATTAACCTCATATATATGAAAAATATTAATTATTATTACATAATATTATATTCAATTCAATTATTTATTCATCTCACTTACAAGATAAGTCAACAAAGTACACATTGCAATAAAAAATGAAAACATATATTATTCACGTTTGTAAAAATCGTCAATACTGTACACATTCTTATCAAATAAATGTTTTTTCACTCTCTTCTTAAAAACACTTAAATTTATCTCACTTTTTATGTTACTTGGTAGGCTATTAAACACAGATTGGGCACTGTACATTAGACCTTTTTCGTATGTTGCTGTTCTGTGTCGATCTAGCATGAAATTGTCTTTACTTCTGGTATTATAATTATGGGTAAATTTACAATTATTGAAGTATTGAACATTATTCTTTGCAAAAACCAGCAATTTTGAGATATATAATGCCGGTAAAGGCAGAATACCAAATTCCTTTAAGGGTATAAGGTAACGCCACCAATGTTAAAAAAAAATCCCTCACAAAAATTATGAAAAAATTTTAAAATGTTCTCCTCTACACCCCCTATTAGTAGCTAAAATATCAGGTATACAAATTCGATCTAGTTTTTGAGTTATGAATTTTTAAAGTTGACTAATTTAACACGGGATTTCCATTTCTCCATGTTAAAGTAGTCAACTTTAAAAATTCATAACTCAAAAACTATAGATCGTATTTGCATACCTGATATTTTAGGTATAATACTGATAGGAGGTGTAGAGGAGAACATTTTAAATTTTTTTCAGAATTTTTGTGTGAGGGATTTTTTTTTACATTGGTGGCGTTACCTTACCCTCTTACCCTTAAATAAATTTTGACAAGTTGTCCTTGGCGGCACATTTGCAAGTATTCTTATTCTTACTGCCGATTTCTGCAGTATAAAAACTCTCATTGTACTCTCATTGTATACATAATATATTCAAGATTTTTTTCTCGATAATTTCAATGGTGATCTTCAAATTAAAAAATGACAAAGTTTTACCATCTATACGGGAAATTCAAGTTTACATTTTGGGTAGCACGGAGATGCCCGAAGCCGTCCGAAGATCTTCGGGATGTAGGCAGAAAACTCTAAAATCCCATGCTGTGCGTGTTAACGTGTAACTCGACAACATCTCTTTTTTCTCATAACAGTTTTGGTCGCCAAATATTTTTTTTCACTATAGCATTGGTTTTTCTTGTTACCATTTATGAAAGAAAATTATACGAAAAATGATACGAATCGTCAGGAGAAATTAATTTCGAGACCAACTTTAACACGTATTTGCTATGCTGCTGACTTATGTTTTGCCTACACAATTATGACGTCATATTGTTTTCTGACGTTTGGTGAAAGACCCGTAAACAAACATTTAACTTCAAAAGTCAGTTTTTTTAGACAAGCAATATCCGCTTGATTTTCCAGAAAAAAGTTCAGAATTATGATTCCTAGCAGGCGCGCGCGAATCCTAGGGGAAAGCTTACCCCCCCCCCCCTGAAATTTTGCATTTAACATGGTCAATAGGCATTTCTCCCATGACTGCAATTATATATATTTTTTAACATTGGCCTTATGGAGGCAGCCCCCCCCCCCCCCCCCGTTTTTTTTTTCTGGATCCGCGCCTGATTTCTAAAATCAAAAAAGACTTCTGAAAGATGCGTGGCCTAACTTTTTTAACAGGCCGCTTTTGCCGCCAACTTTACGTCAATTATATGGCTACGCCATGTCGGATATCTGCTGGCTGCTGGTACTCTGTACGATCACGGTACTGTCACGATATGTCATGTATATATGTCACGACGCTGACTTTGATAGCGCATTTGATTGGCTAGCCCAATTATCAAAGGCGCCACTATCAAATTTTCCGCTTAGAAACCATATCGCAGCGCTATTTAGTATACGCTGTCAGGTTTTTGACGTTCTTACGTTGTTACATATAGAGCAGTCGCCAGCTGCTCAAATTGCGCGGCTTATTTGGCGGCCTTTCCCAAAGGTTGACGAAAATTTTCTAGGAATTTTCATATATGGGACATTGAAGTCCCATATATGAAACAAGAGTGTCACCAGCTTATGATTCAGCGTAAAATTAATCCACATTGCCAAATAGTGCAGCGCCAATATTGTTCGGCTTCAGTTGTGCTACCGAAATGGCAACGTCGCACCTTTTTCATTGGCTCGCGTCATCGTTACCAGTAAATTGTCCTGTAGCTTCATTGTATCTATAATATAAATTAATTGAGGATATATATTTTCATGATTTTCTTCATGGAATATATATGTTAAACAGGATTTTTGTTTGTCTAAAAAAAAAAAATATATATATATATATATATTGGCTGTTAATAGATAAAAATATGTATTATAGGCCGGACTCTTGAAGACTTTTTTTTTCATTTAAAGTTATTCATTGAAATACCAAAATACCACAGAAAAAACTACAGAGGTTTCAAGTCAGCTGATTTTGAATTGTTTCCAGTTTCCACCGTCTCATGCAAACCAATGTAAAAAAAACTCTAAATCGCTTTTTTGGAATTAAAGAAAATGTTTAGATGAAAATAAGTTCTTGACTTATTATGAGAAGACCTCTAAGTGGGGGGTAGGAGATAGTTTCCAATTAATAGCTTTATAATAGTTAATGAGAAAATATTCAAATTTTGTAACATGGTGCATGGCTTATGGAGAAAATTTTCCCGCGGGGGAACACTTGAAGCCTCTATTGTAGTTCTCATAAATGGCCCTATAGTTATGTTCACATGAACTTTTTTCAGTTTTTTCAGAAGAAAATTAAGAAAGATGCAATTAAGAAAGATAGGGATTTTATTATTCTTGGCCAGCAACTGTGGCTTATAAAAAGCATGCTTTTAAAAAAATGCACACAGTACTTTCGGGAAAAAAATATGTATCTTCCAATTTAGAATCCTCATGCCAACATATAATAGAGACTTCAAGTGAGTGCGCTCGCGTTGCGCAACTGTTGTCGCTATAATAAGGTCCATCTTGAACTTGAAAATGAAGCAAAGTGTTTTTTTAAATTTTCTTGGTTATAAATCAAGTAAAAAAAAATCTAAATCTTGAATTATCTTCTGTATTTTTCAGTTTGGACCAAAGTTCCTTAAAGAATTTTCCCTAAAAAATCTTATTCTTCGTGAAAAAGCGAATACACGTTTTTTTTTTTTACATAGGTTTGGTATGGCGGGTGGGAACATTAAAAAATCAGCTGACTTGAAGCCTCTATTTGGAAAGAAACAAAATTGAAATGATTCTGCGTGAACGGAAAACCATATATATGTTTCAATTTTGTGGCCTTAAATTTATCATACACAATTTTCGCTCACATATAATTATAACATATTGTATGTGTGAAAACCGTTGGAAAATGTAAAAACCATTCACATTCCTCAGAATGAGGGAAAGGATCGACAAAGTAAGCAATTGAAATCCTTGAGCGTCAGCTTGTAAACCCCGAATAGTTGTGTCAAGCATGATGTGTGTACGCATGCGCAATTTGACAGCTTTCCACCTCTGGACCAATCACTGAAGAGCACGGAGGAGAAAAAGTAGTGGGGAGAAAATATAAAGCTCATGTTTTCCCCAAGTTCCCTTTCTCTCATTGGCCTCATTCAACCTTCTCCTCTCATCTGAGTCATCTCTCTCATTCTGTTCTGAGCTTCTGAGAGTAAAAGACAAGTACTTCAAGTTAGGTTTGTTCAGCAAGTTCAGTTTGCTACTTAGTTTTGTCAGTTGAGAAGTGCGTATATATATTCTAACATCATTCAGATCCACTGAAACCTGAGGAAACATAAAACTACTAGGTTGCAACAAAAGTAAGTATATTTGATTATTTTATATAGTTATAATTATATAAAATGTAATCTGCTTAAATTCACATGAACATTAAAAACTAAATATATCGTGTTGTTTTACATATATATTATCTTGATTTTATTTCAAAGAATTGAGATTCAAGTATCACTAAATGAGAAGCTTTTTAACATTGACGACACAATTCTCTCAGCCAATGAAAATCTAGCGCGCGAACTGCGCGCGACGACATGTTGTATCAAGCTTCCTATCCTTTAACCCAGCGGTACCTTGTTTTTAATTTTTTCCGACGGTTCTTATGAAGGGCAAGATTAATAATTCATATGAGCCACGGGAAAGATCACTTTACACGACATAAAAAATATTCGAGATTTTGTGCAGCATAGAATTTGAATGAAAAAATAAATAAGATTTTTCTCCTAACAAACCTTATGGAGCGATGTCAGAATGCGGCGCTGCGGCATTTTTAAGTTGAAGCTTGTCATTCATAGTTTATGAGTGAACGATGCATAAGGAAAACCATTTAACTAAAACTTTGACCAAAATTGCCACCATATCTCGCAGCAGTAATGCCAGTAATATCTTTTAAAACGATGAAAGTCCCTGCTGAGCCTCAGCATTCTTGGACGATCTCTCTCTCCCCTGAATTCTGAAGCCTTGCGTTTGTGCTTGGAAGCCCCGTATATACTTGGCATTTACATCTCACGCGCATGCTCAAAGTACGTTTTTAGGCGTCAGCGAATCACAGAGCCCGTAAGGAAAAATAGTGGGGACGATTTCACGCAGAGCGCGAGAACATTTCCCCCTCTACTTTTGGCTTTTAGTTTCTTCACAGTAAGCGAAGAGAGGAGACGTGATCATCACGCTCATTTATGTGAGTATAATATTAAAATTTTGTTTTATACAATACATAAATATACTAAGATTTCATCATTTAGGTAACATCATAATTTATATCATATACAATGCAATAGGAGTTCTTCATGATAACGTACCAGGGAGCTAGGTTTATCGATAAAATTGTCGGCGTTGGGCAGGCAGTAAACTGTGGTGCTTGCCTTGCTCCTACTGCTCTGTGCTTGCTGTTGCTGGGTTCACTGGGTTGCTGCCTACACGAAAAGTTCTAAAATTTCCCTTGAATACCGTCATCATGGTCCTTGATCATAGCATTGTAACCCCCAAATGGCTTCTAAAAAACTTGCTTCAATGTCGTCATCAACATCCATGCGCATGCGTAACGTTCCGACCAATGGGAAAGTAGAGAGGGGAAGCGAGTAGGGGAAACAGCTCCGCTTCCAAAACTCCTCACAGCTGCAGTGCTGCCACAAAATTTCTTCTTCTCTCTCGCCTCTCATTCACGAAAATATCTGTGTAGGCCGCTCGATCGCTTCTTTGGCTCGCTTTACATTGCAGTCGCGCAATCGACTTGACTGTGAAAAGAACTGGAAGAAACGTACTATAAATTACTATAGTAAAGTGTATTTATAAGGTTCGCGTGAATGAATTATACTATTTTTTTCTAGATTTTATCTGCAACTTTTTTTTTATTTACATGATTTTGTATTTTGTACACTGTCTTTGTGTTCAATACATAATTTTTTATTATTTTATTTTCATGATAATTACAATTTAATTAGTATCGTTTTTCATAATTAATTTAAAATTTATTGTTTTATATTTTTATAATTCGTATTATATTAAAATTATATTAATTGAAAACTTGAAATATTATAATTATTAAAACTAATAAAAGTAAAGGTGTTATAAATTCTTCATTCAGTAATTTAATTACTATATTATAAGTGTGCAATGTTTAAAAATTGACGCGTATAATTATTAATGTTATATATGCTTGATTAATATTATGTATAAATTATAATTCAGTTCCATTCAAAATTATATATATTATATATATATAATATATATTTTTTATTTTTATTACATGATATATTATACCAGCCAGGGATATAATCTCCCTGTCGGCCGCTACAGAACACATATATAAGGGTTCTTCAAGATTTTAATAAACAAAAATTATAAGTTTAACATAACCAATTTGTAAATAAACATAATAATTGATATTTCAGCCATTATATCAGAAACGAAATATACAAAAGAAAGTGAAGCAAAACAACATCCATGAATAATACTAAGGAAACTGAGCTACTTCTCATACAATCACCACTTTCATGATCATTGTATGAAAGATTATTTAGTACTATTATGAACCTTAAACCATATTTGCTTCAAACAAAAAATAAAATTCATGAATAATAACTAACGAAACTATATACTTCTCATACAATTACCACTTTCATGATCATTATATGAAAGATTATTTAGTACTATTATGAACCTTAAACCATATTATACTGACATGTATTTTTGTTAATTAATGCATAATTATGCATTTTGCCAAAAATGGACTTTAATTCTAAATCATATAAATTAAACATTTCGTATGTACATATAATATATACTATAGTGTTTATAGACTGCAATGTCAGAGACCCTTATACACTCTGATAAACTGTTGACATGAAAAATTAATAATTAGCTATAGGTTAATAATTTCAAAGCAATAATTATGCATATATTAAGCCTATAATGAAATGCAAACCATGCAATTAATAGTTTAAAATTTAATTCAATGCAATTAATTGAGACAATGAATACCTAACGTATTTATTAATGAAACAGTATATTATGATATATATAATTAAATTTATATATATAATTGCAATGCTTAAAATATATTTTCGTAATTAAATATTAAATTTATCAATATCTAACAGAATGAAAGTTACTACCGGTAAATTGATTGCATTAATTTTTGCAAAATTTTTGAGACAATTCTATTGGAAATTTACAATTGTAAAATTCACAATTGTATGCTCCATAAAAATACCATTGCGTTTTGGTCCTTTTACAATGGTAATTTTTACAATTGTAAAGGCCTTAATACAATTGTATTTAACTACAATTGCATTTATTACAATTGTAATAATTACGATTGTTAAATTTACAAAAAGCGGTCACCAATCTAACTACTAACCCAAACCTGCGTTGCTGTACTTCGGTTACCACTGTTGATCATACTCTTACCATTGCGCTGCTACTGCTTTCTTAATAGGATGAAGAATATTGAGGTATATAAAATAAATCAAAGTTATGGGGAAATGACAAGGGGGCATTTCAATATAATGTCATATAAATTTCGATCCTAGGGTAAAATTTGATGGCGGTTCTAATGGTGACCATTAAATTTGCGACCCTTCAACCCTTCAGGGTCAAAAGACCCTGAAAATTTTTTTTTCTTAAAAAATTGCAAAACTGAAATCAGCAATCAACTTAATATAACCTAGAGCTCTAATTCACTAATTTTAAGGGTCGACCCTTGGGGTTTAGCGGGGGTCTTTTTTAAAAGTATGCAAATTTTAATAAAAAAATTGACAAAATATGTGAGGACTACATACAGGTTCAACATTGAGTTTTTTTAATCTTAATGACCCTTTAAGGGTCGACCCCTAACATTTGATTGAAAAATTAATTTTTTTTCTAACCATTTTTTCATGATATATATTATATAATTTAACATACATCTCTGAATTATATTTTTACCTTTTTCAATGTGACCCTTTTAGGGGTCGACCCTTGATTTTTTTCAAATTCATATTTAAAAAATAAAGTGATATATACTATACGAGACAGGTTTCATGCAGCTATTAGTTAAGTGCTTTTGATGACATAATACAACCACAATGGCCTAGTAGGGGTTGACCCCTAATGCATTAAAATATAGCATAAATTCAAAAAAATTGTATTTTTTTATATTTTTTGTTACACTTTATATGTTAACATGCATCGATTTGATTTGACTTTTTTTTGTGACCCTATAAGGGGTCGATGTTCGATCCATGTTTTTTTTCCAAAAATAATTATTTATTTTAAATATATAATATCAATTAAAGCTTCATATAGTACCTTTGTATCTTAATTATATATTACAGCCAAGTTACGTACTTAGCATAAAAAATAATAATTGAATGAAGTAATAAGAATTTGACAAAATGTATATACGTGTAATATAAATTAACAATGAAAATACCATTTTTTTTTTTAGTAATTATATGTAATCCAGATACAATTGCAATCTAATTACAATTGTAAAAATTAGAATTGTAAGCACAAAAATCAATTGTAATCTAAGAATTACAATTGTAATCTAAGAAATACAATTGTATTCTAACAAATACAATTGTATCAGAACCTGAAAGCAATTGTAATCTCAAATAATACAATTGTAATCATGAACATTACAATTGTAATCCAAATGTTACAATTGTAACCCATGCAAGTTTTACAATTGCAATCTTAGTTTTACAATTGTAATCAGTCAAATTACAATTGTAATTGTAATTGTAATTGTATTGGAATTACAATTGTAATTCCAATAGGGAATTAAATTAGAGTCGATCATCGTGATCGCTATCATATTATGCCCTCTGATGAAAATTAATAGATAATTATATTTTTAAACTTTTTAGTGCTTTATGCTTTTTAATAATTGATAGTTGGGCAAAAGAATCTTTCAGTGTCATACTTTTGATTGTCCCTGATTTTTTTCTTTTAATTGTAATTGTTTTTTATCTTCTCATCAAAAAGTCGATCAATTAATAAATGTTGGAAGGTTCGGAAACCGCGGAAACTTGGTTCGCGCCGTTCGCGCGTTAAAAAAATCAAATGAGCGTTGCAACTCGCAACTCGCTAGCCCGTCAACAGCTGCTGTCATAATATAAAGAAAAGTTTATTTTCACGTGAATTGATGAACTAAAAATGTGCAATTAAAGCTTATTATGACGGTGTATTAAATGACAAAAGTGATTATAAATTTTCAGGGAACATTATTACTAAATTTTATTTATTATTAAAAGAAATTTCGCGATATATCACAATTTTTTGTAAACCCAAGGTTTGCATGTTGCAAATCGTAAACAAACCTTTCTAACGTATTTTAAGAAAATTTGTGGGAAAATTGCAGCGTTAATTAATAATATTATAGTACTCTGGGTTCAGTTTTGTTATTGACAGCAGTTTAAAATAAAAGAAGTTGATTTCATGTGTGGAGAAATTTGTTTAATGTCTAATGAGGGCATTGAGAGGGCACGCGCCTGCTGCTGTACTGTGTAGATTGGTCAGTTTTTATTTGGGTCATACAAGTTTGTATGCAAATGTATGCATATATACATACAGCTATTGTTTTCCCTCCTGAATTTATTTTATTAATTTACTATCATATTCATACGTCAATTAAACTTTTATTTGGGTCATACAAGTTTGTATGCAAATGTATGCATATATACATACAGCTATTGTTTTCCCTCCTGAATTTATTTTATTAATTTACTATCATATGCATATACGTCAATTAAACGTCATAATTATATTATATGGGCGAATAAAATTTCTTTTCTTAATATATTTTTTTTTACTGTGATTTAAGTTGTTATATTTGGTAATGTTTGCATAATAACCACTTGTATGATTTACAGTTATTTCTTTTGTAAATAGCAGATGTGTAAAGTTGAAATTTATTTTTAAAATTGGTTGCTATATAAATATATATTCATACCGAGAGAGAAAGCTCTTCAAATGCTTTGCATGCTCGTATGCATACTGTATCATATTGGCGTCATAAAGTTAGTGCGCCTCCTAGTAGTAACTGCTGGAATTACGTGCGTTTGGCGAGGATTGCTGTATATGATTAACATTGTAAAATCATGTAATTAATGCTCTATCAGTAGCCACAGCATAATTTTATAGAAATGGCAACACCATAATTAGTTGTCAAACACTTTCGGACAAATATAAAAAAATATTTCAACTTCGTAAGTGATTTCTTTCCTATATATTTGATAATTTTTGTGATTCTCCCCATGCTATAGGTATTGCAGTATCCTCGATGCAAAGAGCAAAATTTGCAGACGTCAGCGCCATCTCTTGGTCCTTTATGTCCTCTATACTATATACTTGGTCTGTGCATAGCATTCTAGAATTCTTATTCCAGAACGCTATGGTCTGTGCATACAATCATACATCCAATACATAATTATGTTACTGCATGTGTATACATTATATGTATCATACCGTGCACATTTATGATAATTATTCAAAATTGTAATTATCTTTTTCTAGCCTAGCTAACCTTATCTCGATAACCAGTTTGGTTTTTAGGTTTAAAAAACAAGTGGATAAGTTTGTTTTCATGTACACACTCCATTCAATACCTCATGTCATGGTTATTACTGTACAGTATTTCGTTATTTGCTCAATATTAAGAAAGATATTATCCAGTTGTGAAGGCAGGGGGTGGGAGACCCTCCTTCAATCTTCGCAGATAAGGGAGAAACTCGTAAAGGAATGACTCATCATTCCCCCCCCCCCCCCAAAGTTAAAGAAGTCTCTCCAAATTCGTTTACCTTGTAATTGTGGTATTGTTTGATTTGGAACAATAAACCACTTGATATACGTATTTACATATTTAAGTGTCAGTTGAAACCATTGAAATCTAATAAACAGGAGGAGAAAATGAAAATATGATGCCACCTGTAGTTTGAGAAACTACGGTACCGCGTGTTAGTACAATTTATACATGGTTAGAGTACGTCACCACTGCCTATACCTAAACTTATTGTCGCCTCAGAATGCGAGTTGCGTAAGTACAAAAAAATTTGATGCAACTTTGAACCTTATCTCAATATAACTTAAAGCTCAAAGTCCCATCAAATTTTTTTGTACTTACGCGACTTGCATTCTGAGGCGACGTTATTTGAAACGCTTAGCGATTAATCTCAGTAACTTCGGCATCATAATATTTCTTTGAAAACTTCTAACAGACGGAATCAAATGAAATAAATTTTAAAAATTTGAGAATGTTCTGAAATATACCGGTAATCGCTAGAGATGTGTATTTTTTTTTAACTTGCTTTTTTAAATGTGACGTTTTAATAATGAAAAAAATTTTTTTTTTCTCACACCCAATTGCATAGATGAGGTCTAACTTTAAGCCAGGACTAAGTATGTTGATTTCGATTATTGCAACAAAATAAAAAAAAACTTACTTAGACCTGGCCTAACGTCTTCATGTATGCACTTGGGTGTCAATTAATTTTTCAAGCTAAAAAAAAAATCTTTCAAGGCCGTTGTTTTAAACCTTTGAAATATTTATATCTCTAGCTGGTTCCATTCAACTGGCTACTAAACCTTGTACAACAACAATTCATGCTGCTACACAATATGGAGACTGATGTAGTTTGTTTTCCAGGCGTGATGTCGGAGGTGGTGAGTTTGGACGATGACGATGCCACGGAGGAGAAGAAGGTGCCCATGGTGCCCGTGGACCCTTGTCGCATGTGCTTTGGACCGGAGACTGGCTACTCCCTGCTTCAACCCACCCTGAAGTTATTCAAGGCATGGGTGTACAAATGGATGTCCGTGGAGGTGAGACAACGTTAGAGCTGCCTTCATGCGTGCCGACATTGCAGAAGTGAAAGCTGCGCAGCCCTAATATTTTAAATGGGCAAGATGAAATTAAAATAAAATTTTGAAATTGACAAAATGACTAAATAAATAATTTTAAATTGATTTTATTAAACACAAATAGTGTACAGATACAATTAAACATATGTTTAATAAATAATTTTAAAATTATGTTCAAAAAAATATTTTAACCGACCCTATGTACTGGTCAGAATTTAAGACGATAGATATTTTTTCAATATTTTCTATTTATGCTGCCTGCCCCTATCCGCCATTACTGGTTACTGTGACCAGTGGTCATGGATATGGCAGAGTGGAGGGTAGAAACATTGTGTATAGAGGCTTCAAGTGTTCAGCCAGCGGGAAAATTTTCTCCATAAGCAATAAAAAAATGTCCCTCTTGCAGCCTTGTTAATCTCCATGCGCTGTGTTATTCTTACGGGGCATGGTGATGGAACTCATTTTTTTTTTTTTTTTTTATTGCAGAAATAGAGGGTAAAAAGTTTTGCTACCCTGATTTTTTTCAGATTTTTTACAGTCCGGGGGAACTATTAAAAAAAAAAAAAAAAAAATATTATTTGAAGTCCTTTTTAAAATAGTTCCCAGTTTGTAAAAAATCTGAAAAAAATCAAGGTAGCATAACTTTGCACCCTCTATCCATTTCTGCAATAAATAATATTAAAAAAAAATGAGGTCGAAATTTATGTTCAGTCGTTACCTCAGAAAATTTGATCAGTGATCATCTGTTTTTGTTTTAAAATGATACACTGTTAGAGTTATTTTTTTTATAATTAAAGTACCTAAACATATGTAGTTACTATAAACTGCTTTTAATTATATCTTAATTGTAATTTTTTGAAGTATGTAAACTTTTTTTTTCTGTTTTTCATTAAAAATTAATTTTTAAATATATTGAAGAAGCATGAAAATCTATTGAAGCTAAAAATATCACAACTTATTTTAATTTTTGTTTCAGGTGAATGAAGAAAATGGACTGTCACACAAAATTTGCCACATTTGTATGAAGAAAATTCAAGATTGGATAACATTTCACACATCCGTAAAGAGAGTTCAAAGAAAACATTTCCCGTTACCAGAAGACTTTGTTGATATAAGTCGTCTTGATTCTTCAACAAATCAGTTGAGAGATGAGGTTAAGAATGAAAGTAGCGTGAGTTCGACCAAGACTGAGCCTGAAAGAAGCAGCGATACTTCTACTGTTGCTACAGAGCCAACAGAAAGTACTGATTCTTCTGCACCTGAGCCTACTGTAGATACTACCAACCCTACTGAGCTACCTACAGATGTATCTCGTGTTACCGAGTCTGCAAAATGTGCTGATGTTTCTAGTGTTACAAAACCAACCGAAAGTACAGACACACCCTGTACAACTGAGACTCACGAAAGCTCAGATACCTCTCTTGAGATTATAGAAGATACAGATACTGAGAAATCAAAAGTTGATTCTAATAAAATTACTTCAAATTTACGTGAATGCCGCGTTAAATTAACTTCTTTAAATGATGTTGTGAAAACTGAAAAACCTTTAATAAGAGATGAAGAAGTTACACCAGAAGAAACACCAGAAAAATCTTCTCCGCAGAAAAGACGTTACAATATTGATGATGATGATGATGATGATGATGAAAAATCGTCTTCTTCAGGGGAAGAAAAGACGAGACAAGATGAAACCTACAAGCCAAGCAAACGACCAACGTTGTCGCTAACCGCCAGACGAAGAGCATTGAGAAATCAACAACCGCGAGAGACGTCTCCGGTTCGTGAAACTCGTAGCACATCAAGACATCTCTCTCTAGCTGAGTCTGAATCAGACGCTTCTTCCAAACATGACCTTAGGAGCAGTTCCGGCAACACATCTAGAACATTACAAAGTGTTGAGAATAAAAACAAGCGTAAAAGATCTTCCAAGTCTTCCCGTAAATCATTTAGGAAAAGAAGGAATTGGAGTGGACGATTTGCAAGTGATGTTTCAACTGAAAGCTCTGAAGACAGTGATTTTAGACCTGAAGGAGATTCTTCAGAGTCATTGTCAGAAAATTCAGACCGTGCCTCTCCAATGAGTATAGATAATTTGGATGAACAATCAAATGATTCATCAAAACCAAAACCTTCAAGGAAAATAATCTTCTCTCATCCATTATCTCCTTTACCAGATGTACCAGAAGAAACAAAAGAAGTGGTTTTGCAATCTGATACTAAAAATCAAAACTCAGTATCTCAAATTGTGACCAAAGCTGTATCTGCTGTATCTGATTTATTAGATATTGAAAATGAAGCATTGGTAGACAAATTAACTGAAGCTGAAGTAGGAGTCTTCAATGAACAAGAAAGTCCACAAGAAACACAAGAACAAGATGACGAGTCTGAAAATACTGCTATATTTGAAGAATCACAAAATGCAGTGATAGATGAATCACCAAGTCAGCCTGAATTTATTGATATAAATTCACAGACTGTTACTGAAGATGTATTAGAAACTGAGGAAAATACAGAAGTAAATAATATTAAAATATCTTGTGTCCAAAGTTTAGCAAAATCCGCTGAATCTTCAGGTCCATCACCGTCATCAACACCCCCCATTCAACCAAAACAAACTCTAAAACCGATAAATCTAGCAAAATTGATGTCTCCGTCGTCGGCTAAATCTGGAACTGAGAATGATAAAGAAGCAGAAAACGAGAGCATCAGAGCTTCTATTGCCGCACAACTGAGCGGAGCATCAGTTAGAAGAAATCTTTCAGTACCACAATCTCCGATCGTTGATAATGAACCTCTTTTAAATCAACCAATGGTGATAGAAAGAGGACCAGTATCAGTTGGGGGACAATCAAATTTGAACTTCCGACTCGAAACGTCAAATATACCGCAACAACAGAGTGCTGAAAATATTTCACAGCCATCGCCCGTAGACAGGCAACAACATATTTTGCAACCATCACCTGTAGTTTTGAACTTACAAAATTCTAGACCAAGTACAACTCAAAATTTAATTCTACAACCAACTAGTAGACCAAGTGGAAATCAGAGTATTCTAGTTTTAACTTCAAATCAAGCAATAATTAGATCTCAAACTATTGAAACAACATCAAATCCATCTCCAACCATGAGTCAACCACCAATTATTCTAAATAAGAACTTGATAGCCCCAACTAGTACTGCTACAATAAATGTTACTTTGGCACCACAACAAAAACAGAAAAGGATTGTTATCTTCAAACCTATAAGCAATCAACAGCTAGGCCCAACCGTCCTGCATCAAAATCAAGCAGTATTTTTACCTCCTACAACACAAAGCAATCAACAACAACAAAATCAACAGCTAGGCCTAACTGTCCTGCATCAAAATCAAGAATTATTTTTACCTACAACACAAAGTAATCAACAGCAACAAAATCAACAGCAAGGCACAACTATCCTGCATCAAAATCAAGCAGTATTTTTACCTCCTACAACAGAAACCAATCAACAGCAACAAATAAGATCACCCATGCCTGAAAATCAAGCAGCATTTTTGCAAAGATCGGAGCCTAAT
Organism: Siphlonurus alternatus; assembly: GCA_949825025.1. Taxonomy (NCBI): domain Eukaryota; kingdom Metazoa; phylum Arthropoda; class Insecta; order Ephemeroptera; family Siphlonuridae; genus Siphlonurus; species Siphlonurus alternatus. Next base: position 11,197,972 of record OX463783.1, on the reverse strand, counting down.
CAACAACCACAGACTAGGTTTGTATCAATACAATCAATACAACGTTTAAATTCCCCACAAGGTCAAGTTACAATGTCAGTTCCGAGCCCTTTGGTGTCTCAAAATGTTACAACTACCTCTGTCACAAGTCCAGTTGTAGGTAGTACAAATTTAACAAAAGAACAATTAGATTATAATCTTGCAATGCAAATAAGGAACTCTCCATATTTTCATGGTATTCCTAAAGATCAGCAAGAAAAAGTTCATGTTATTATTGCTAAACATCAACTTCAAATTCTTCAGCATGATGCAAAATTACAAAAAATATCTCAACAAAAATCACAATCACATTTACGCTTAATTCAACCTCAAACAAATGTTTCTCCTAGGAATCAAGTTAATTCAGTGACACAAGCTCAGCCAGTATCAACACAAGCAATACCTTCACAAGTATTGGAAGTACCACAAAATGTACCAGAGGAAACATTAGTGAGGATTGAACCACAACAATCGTCTCGACCAGCCTCAGCCAATCAGAGTATCACTACGCAGCAAACAAGTTCCGTGTTGAGTCAGTTGACGTCACAAGTATCTGCAGCAGCAGCACAGAAGCCAGTGACACAGCCGTCACTGTTGCGACCAGCTGTTCTCCAGGCAATCAGCAAGAAAACAACTCCGGAGGTGATTGATTTGGACACAGACGACGCTCAGCCAACAAGGGGATCTCCGTCTTCAACCTCTCAGCAACCTCAGTACAACTCGAAACTTCCAACAGTAAGCCAATCTGACAAAAAAGTTTATCTGGCATGCAATTCTGACATTGAATATGTCTGAGACCGTCTGCTTCAAAACCGGCTTTCTGATTTTCTGATAAAGTCTACCTTTCAGGTATTGTGATAAGGATAACTTATCGAAAACTGAAAAAGCCGGTTTGGAAGCAGACTGTCTCATGTATTAAATTTTGATTTGAGGTCTTATTTTCAAAATATTTACTGTATACATTTACTTATATCTCATTTTAAAAAGCATTACTTCTTCTACAATATAAGTTTCAATGTTTCATGTTAATTTTTTATTTTTTTTTTTATTTAGGTACATTTTAAAGTTAGAAATTGCTCTCTTGTAAAATTTATATAAGACATTTTGTCAGATTCCCACTGATTCACTTCTCCTGACAAAATTCTCATGCTCATTTTTATGTTCCAGACTTCAGTGAACAACTTAGACATTCAGGCTCTGCCACCAGAGGCGCTGGCGCAGCTTGGACTTACTCTGGAGCCTTCAAGTCCGGTTGAAGTACCAGCCAGAGTTCCGGCACCACCGCAGAAGCAGCTAGGTACTAATGAGCCAAGTGTAGTGGCCAGTCCTACCCCTAGGCATACAGAAACAAATGTATCCAGTCCTGCCCTTTGGCATACAGAAACAAATGTAGTGACTAGTCCTACCCCTAGATGTACAGAGACAAATGTTGTGTCGAATCCTGCCCCTACATATACAGAAACAAATGTAGTGTCCAGTCCTGCCCCTAGGCATACTGAGACAAATGTTGTGTCCAATCCTACCCCTAGGTCCACAGAGCCAGTGGAACAACCATTAACTTCTGTAATTGTACCTTGTAGACAAAGTCCGCTAACCCCTCACTCACTTTCACCTACTGTATCAAATCCACAAGTGTCACCAAGCTTACGTAACAGTCCATCAGTTGTAGATGGACAAAGTGCATCTAAAATGCCACCATTAGTAAAAGCAGTAGATTTAAGAAGAATGAGGGAAAGTAAAAATTTAGCAAAAGTTGCTCCATCTGTATCAAATGTAGCTCAAAGTGGGAATTTACAAATTCAAAATCAACAATTACTAACTCAAAATCAATCACAAGGTTTTACAAATAATGGAAATTCTACTTCACAAATTCCTATGTTGATTAATCAGACTTCTCAGGTGGCTATGCAATCACAATTTAGTCCATCTTCTCAAAATCAAACTAATTACCAAAATGTTGCTCCAACTTCGCAATACTCAAACTTACCTTATGTACCAGCTTCAAACGTAGTTCCTCAGCCTACTTTAAGAAGCCCAATTGGAAATACTACAAATCTACAACATCAGCAGTATCCTAATATGCCACAACAACAATATCCTAATTTGCCACAACAGCAATATTCTAATATACAGCAACAAAATCGTTTTGTTGCACAACAACAAAATTCTAACTCATCAGTTCAAAATCCTAATATGCTACAACAACAATATTCTGATGTACGGCAACAGCAACAAAATCGTTTCGTGGCACAACAACAAAATTATAACCCTTCAGTTCAAAATCCTAATATGCTACAAAATCAACATTCTAATATACAGCAACAACAAAATCCATACCTAGCACAGCAACAAAATCCTAACTCGGCAGTTCAAAATTATAATTATCAACAGAATACTCAGTCTTATCCAAATATGCCAAACACTACATTCAATCATTCTGGCTTCATGCCTACAAATACTGGACAAATGTCTTTAATCAATAGCAATAATACTCCTATTATGACCCCACAAGTAAATAACCATGCAATTACTATGCAGCAGTCAATGTCGGTTCAAAATCCAAATCAGGTTGTACAAAATTCTCAATATTATTCACATCAAGTTAGTAATACTCAAATGTTGGGAAACCAAGGCAATGTTGGAGCTGTATATAGTAATAATCAATTTGGAAATGTGGTTCAAAATTCCCCCATACAACAAACTCAGCAAAATTATCAAGGATATAGACAGCCACCTGGTTATGCCAATGCCGTTAATTATCAAGCACAACAGAGAATGGTACATCAGCAGCAGCAACAGCAAAGTATGATTCAACATCAACAAATTACAATTCAGCAAAGAAATGTTGTTCAAAATCAACAACAAATGACAACAATGGAATCATATCAGAGACATCAACAACTACAACAACAACAGCAGACAAACATACAAATTCAACATTCAACTTTTTTGCCGCAAAATGCAACAAATTTAGTTCCTCAAAATTTAAACTCTGGTCCTCTATCAAACGGGATACAACAAAATAATATTTTTCTAACACAAGCCTCGTTAAATAGACCTCCGTCAGATTCAAATCAAGTCAACACAATTCCTCGTTTGTCTGAAAATGTTGCCTCAACACAAAACCAAGTTGATAATACTCGTCAGAATGTCATAAACAACCAATCTCAATTGCAGAATACTCAGCTCAAAATCGCACTAAATAGTGTGCAGTTTGACAGCTTATTTCCAAGACAGCTTATTGATAGGCATGTTCAAAATGTAGAAATTCTTGAAGATACAAGTGGTGAACAAAGTGGATCAACGTTGCAACATGAAAATATTGGATATGTTACAAATCAGAGATTGATTGAAAAGATTATAAATGATGTAATTACAAATGAGAATACTCAACTTAACAATGAAAATGCTGCGAAACAATTGTCAGAAACTACTATTAATACTCAAACCACACAAAATATGATCAATTCTAAAGTTCCAAGCTCTGTTATCCAAAATCCTAGACAACAATCAGGTAGTAATAAACCCTGCGTCGTAATTAAAAAAACCTTAGGTCAAGTTCCTAGCAATAGTTCTGAAACATTTTCTGCTGCGTCTATCGGATTGAAGGAGATATTGCAAATTCAAGAACCGCTAAGGACGGCAAATGATCTCGTTAGAAACAGTCAGAATTTAGTTAATGAAAGTACTGCACTACAAGATACTCAACGTAAAACTTCAAAAATTGTTTCAAGAAATGCTGATAGTACTTTAGCAACATGTACTGCGGTAAATAATATTTGTGTAACACCAGAAATTGAAAAAGCAAATTCAGATGCAATTAATCAGATATTAAGTATTTCTGGTACTGATAAAAGCATTGTCAATGTATCAGAAGGTTCTGAGACTTGTGGAAATAATCCAGCTGGTGTTTTGAAAGAAACTCAAGTTATTACGGTGACAAGTTCACAAGAATCTGAGGATTTTGAGGAAGAAATAGTTGGAAATTTTGTCACAGAAAGACCAAAAATGAAGTGCCCAAAATGTGAAGAAAAATTTACTGATTTTAAAAAACTGACAAATCATTTATCTCAACATTCAACACAAAATAGTCAAAATTCTGATAATAGTTCACAAAATTGTTTACCAATCATAGACATAGAAAAACCTAAAGAAGATTTTAAATGTTATTTTTGTGATAAAAAATTTATGAAACAAAATACAATGGAGCAACATATTTTACAACATTTAGGTATTAAACCATTTCAATGTCAATATTGTCCAAATAGTTTCAGCAAACATGCTTCCTTATTAAATCATACAAGAACTCATACAGGTGAACGACCTTTTGAGTGTCAACTCTGTGATAAAAAATATGTATCTAAACCAGCTCTCTTTTCTCACATGAAATCTCATAATAAACCAATGCACGTGTGCAAAACTTGTGACAAATGTTTCACATATGCCAGAGAACTCAACATTCACATCAGATATGATCATGATGATAAATCAATACTTCCTTTTGCTTGTGATATGTGTCGCTCAGCCTTTAAAGCAGCAATTACCTTAGCAAATCATGTAACCAAAAAACATGGAAATATTATTAAAACAATTCCTCCTCCTAAAAATATAAAAAAATCTATGATTATTAATTGTAAAATATGTAAAAAGAAATTTAATTCTGTACATTTATTAAATTTTCATATAAAAAAGAAACATACTAAAAAGAAGTATGAATGTAAAATATGTCAGTTTAGTACTAATAATAAAGATTTATTAAAATTACATGTGGCAAATCATGAAAGTTGTAAATTCAAACAAAAGTTGGAGGAACGAAAGAAAATCTCAAAATTTCCATGTGTTTATTGCGAGATAAATTTTACATGTGATGAAACTCTGAACTGTCATATAAACGAATGCCATGCGTTGGAGTATCCATTCCCATGTGGTGACTGTGTCATGAGACTCAAAACTGAACTTGCGTACGTTGATCATGTGAGGATTCACGAACCACAAGGTGTTTATCCCTGCAAGAAATGTGACAAAACGTTCAAGAGCAAGATTGACAGATCGGCCCATGTCAAGAAAATACATAATATAAAATATAATTATAAAAATTGAGGAAAATATGAGCCTAGTTAGTATGTATTAATTAGTATTAGCGATCATGTATATTGTGTTCACACCAAAATGAAATATATTATTAGTTTTATAAGATTAGTTTAAGATATAGTATATGATTATTATGACGAACAATGATACTTGAGATTATTTTATATTATAATGTTAATTATTACAATAAAATGTAAATACAGTATATTTAGAAGAAAACTGATCTCTGATGGTTTCTAAATACTAAATAAATAAACATTTATAAGTGTTTATTTTAGCAGCAAAAACTGCACTGTAAATTTGCAAAGCAAGTATGGTGTATTCCTAGCATTTTAAACACTGGTTCTATTTATTGTTCAAATATATAACATTTATCATCCATTCATTTTAAGCTAAATTATATGCAAAAAAAAAAGGGGTTTTCCAAGCAGTATCAATGATTTTTAAGTGTTGTACAGATAGAATAAAACACTATCCATTATCCATATATTTTTTATATTAAATTTGTAGTAATCGTTGTAATAAAATGCATTTCATAGCTCAAAGTGACTAAATATTATTTCAGCAATCTAGAGTCAAACTCTATCAATGTAATTATTTTACTGCTGAACTGTGCTTTATAAAAATTGACTTACCCAGAGTGTTCCACCATTCTCTGTTATGTGTATATTTCTAGCATTTAAAGCAGAACAGTATACATATTAAAATGGTTGTACAATATTTCAAGGCAATAAAATAAAATGATGTGTTATTGACAAATATAAAGGCATTAAGTTTAATTGTTGATAAAAAATTTAAGAAGAAATTGTGTGGACTAAAATATTTTTCATCAAGTGCTAAATATTTATTTTTATGTGTGCTAAATATTTTATTTATATCCTCATTTTTTCCCCAAACTCTTGTTAATTATTCTAGGTACTACTGTCTTCACTCATGTATTTCTATATTTGATTTTCTTTACAGTTGTATATTATTTTAACAAATATGAAAATATGTTTTTAATTATTAGGTATTATTATCACTATTATACTTATAATGTGGAAGTTAAATTTAATTATCTAAATTAATTACATTTAATATAAATAAATATAATTTTTTTCAAAAGCCATTACATGCCAATAACTCAAAAACATCTTCCTAATATTTGTATTTTTATAAACACCATCCAAGATATTAAAATCTTGTAGTGATAAGTTTGGTAAAAAAAAAAAAATGTCGAAAAGACATTCTACCATAAGTTTAGGATGTACAAAAATTTGTCATAAGAGAAAAGTTGTGTTTTGAATTTTTAAAAATGACAATTATTTGTTGATTGTCCCTATTGTGCAATCAACTTGGTTTGGTAACTTACTTTAAGAATCTCTGAGATCTTAAATGGTTTGTGTGTTATTTTGTCTAACAAATAAACACTTGTTAGGTTTAATATTTTTATTGTTTTTCCTCTCTAGATTTTTTGACCCGTAAGTGAAAAGACTGTTTACAATGACTTGATTACAACAATCCATTAATTGTATTCTATACAAAAATAAAAGTAAATTGAAATTTATTTTCTATTTTATTACAAATATATCCTTATTTATAAGTATGATTTTTTTTTCTTACAATGTTATAATTAAATGTTGTTTAATGATTAGATTAATATCAAGTGATATCATTAATTTGTATACCATTATAAGTGATTAGGTGTTTTATATTTATCAATACAGATATATTGATAGAATAATTAGTATATACGAGACCAACAGACACAAAAGCAGATATTTTATATTTGCGATAAGTGCTATTTTTCCATCTCTAAGCATTGAAAGTAGTCATTGATGTAAATATTAAATATCTGTTTTATAATCAAGGAGCCTCAATCATCTTTTAAAAAAAATATGGAAATACCTACATCGTAAAACGTAAGAATAAATGTGAATTAAACCACTTCCAATTTAGGTGTTATTATTAATTTTGTTATTGTTGCAGGTCCACGTCGACATGTTGACGATAATGATGATGATGTTGATGTCACTACTGTGGATGATCTCGTGACTCCCGTTGCGTTGATTACCAATAACTCAGCTGGTATTGTTCCGACCATTCTTCAATTTGTCCCTAACAACACAAGACCTAAATATACCGTAACAAAATCACAAAACCCAGTTAAATTACTACCTAAAACAATGGTTGCTACAGTTTCACCATCAAAAGTAAATTTACCATCAACTTCTAATCAAGATAATTATAAAAATGACACATATATACCAACAACAGTAGATTATGTCAGTAGTAAAAATCCAGTACATTTTGATGAAGTTAAAAAACCAAATGATATTCCATGTAATACAGATTATAATTTGATTCCTGAAACTGTAGCTCATATAAATTTACCACCAATTGTTAAAAATAATGTCAATCAACCAATACCTGTAATAGATTTAGAAAGTTCTAATACTCAGTCTGAAAAATCTAATTTATTAAACACAATTGAAGATTATATTCCTGAAAAATCTTTAAGACCTAGAGTTCCTATTCCTAAAGAAACTAAACTATCCAAAGACTCAGAATATGGTTCTTTAGGAATTGTATCTCTGCCATTAGAGTTTCCAAGTTTGTCAGACACCGAGCAAGACTTGAGTTGTAGTGATGATGAGGAGTTCTACTATGGTACTGACTTTGAAGATATTCCTGATCATGGTATAGAAACACAAAATCCCAGGAACCAGAAGGAAAAATTACGAAGGAGGTCATTAAAAGAATTATTTGATAATTTGCAAATATTATTACCAAAAGTTGCAAATAATATTGCTGCAAGTAGAATTAAAATATTAAAAGAAGCAACAGAAAATTGTGAGAAATTAAAAACTGCTGAAATGGGTTTAATTAATTTAAAAAATATATTATTAAGAAAACAAAAACAATTAGACAAACAAAAGCTTCAGCTTGGACAAATATTAGTTGTAATGGCAACTCGTAGACAAGAAAAAGAAGAAGCAGAAAAAAGAGAGAAAATTTTATTATAGGTCAACATTAAGATGTCTTTTGTGTTATTTGTAATCCGTAAAAATGTTTTACATACACTTTGTACTTGCATCCTAAACTATAGATATAAGATTTTGACAAGAAATGTTGAGAAGTGAATGTGTACCTTTCTTTTTCTCACTACCTACGCTGACAGGTCAAAATCAATTGCTGCAAAAATTATCATATAAAAAAATAATTTAAACATTCCAAATATAATGCTTTCATTGCACCTTGCAAGCTCATGCAATTTAATAATATTGCCAATTTTAGCAGCTAGAATTGAGAACTTTTAATTGTTTAATTTCTCCCAATTAACTATGAAGATGAATTTTTTCACCAAGATATTCATTTCTCAATGGACTCTGTATAAAACCTTTTTAGCATTGGGTTAAAGTTGTATAGGTCAAGAAATTATTTTGGCAATTTATTTTTAGTTCAAAATTTGTAATTTATTTTCCTCTATTTCCATATACTGTATGTACAATTTTCAAATTGCTAGTTTTTGGTACATATCAAAAATGTCCGCAGATAATTGATATCTGAGACTGATTCGTGGAGAGAGCGGCAGTAGAAAATTGTGAGAAGGAGGTGGCCTAACTTAAGATTGTAGAAAAAACAGTGCAGATTTGAGAACAGAAATTTTATAGAGAGTTCAAAATTGACAAAAAATGCATCATCAACCTCAATTTTTTTATTAAAAAAATGGATAGAGGGTGTAAAATTACTGTGATTTTCATTAATTTTTTTTAGATTCCAGCAATTATTTTTGCTAAAAAATCATTGAAAGTCAATTTTATGTTGTCACAAGGCGAAACTACTTAAAAGGATAGGACTTCTTGCTGTTGCAAAAAGAGGCATAGTCAGTAAAACAGAAGTTTCAATATATTTTTTAAACAATTTCAGAGTTCCAAAAAATCAGAGTGACAAATTTGCAACCTTCTATCATTTCTGCAATAAAATTTTCTGAAGTCCGTAAGAGTTGTATTGAATATTGCACACTTTTCTTTCTGATAAAAATTGGCAATGCTGCTCTTTTTCTCTCCGATCACTTCCTTCTCCTATTCGTGTACAAGAATCTATGAACCTCTTTACTAGCTGACTTGTGTATTGTAAATAAGTTTATATGTTGTATTTGTATTATTTGATGTGATTAATTCTGATATTAATTACGGTTGTTGTGAATTGTGTAGATTATAATCGCACAGTATTAAAATATATTAAATACCCCCACAGCTACACGTACATCATTGGTTGTAAAAATTTATCTTGATTTGTGATGTATATTTAAAAAATATTATTAATGTCAATAATTATTTTTAATTTGGCTTATAATTATTTTCTTTATTTCTTGTTCTTTATTTTAATGAACAACTTGCATGAAAAATTTTTATTGCAAAAAAGGAAAAGAGAGTATCAAATTATGCCACTCCGAATTTTTTCAGATTTTTTTTGAGACCCGGAACTATTTTTAAATAATTATTGAAGTTCTCTAAGTTATGTTGGCACCCCTGAGGCCTTAATAAAAAGGATAGGGCAAACACCCCGATTGACGCCTCTTAGGGGCATAGCCGACTTTCAATAATTTTTTTAAAAATATAGTTCCAGTACTAAAAAAAAATCTGAAAAAATTCAGAGTAGCATAATTTGGTACCCTCTATTCACTTCTACAGTAAGAATAAAAAATAAATAAATCATGCAAGTTGTCCATTGTAACTTTTAATTTAGTCTTCCTTTTTTATTTGTATTTTCCAAGACTGATAGTTAAGGGTAAGGTAACGCCACCAATGTTAAAAAAAATCCCTCTCACAAAAATTCTGAAAAAAATTTAAAATGTTCTCCTCTATACCCCCTATCAGTACCTAAAATATCAGGTAAACAAATACGATCTAGTTTTTGAGTTATAAAATTTTAAAGTTGACTACTTTAACATGGAGAAATGAAACTCCCATGTTAAATTGGTCAACTTTAAAAATTTATAACTCAAAAACTAGATCGTATTTGTATACCTGATATTTTAGCTACTGATAGGGGATGTAGAGGAGAACATTTTAAATTTTTTTCAGAATTTTTGTGTGAGGGATTTTTTTTAACATTGGTGGCGTTACCTTACCCTTAAAAGTTAAATACTTGTATGTGTACTGTATACTAGTTTTTTTTATGGATATTTTTTTCTGTAGTATATAAAAAGTATTAAATAATACTGATTTTTTTACTTCATGTAATTATCAAAATTATGATTTAATGAAGCATTATTTTAAATGTAATTTTTCTTACAGCATCACAAAATAATAATTTTTAATTAAAATTATTTGATTTATATATCTAGACATTATTACATAAGTGGAATATTAAAATATTGCTTTAATTTTTGAGAAATTGGTTCTAATTATAGGTCACTTAATAATTAAATTGTAAGATGTACCTTTTTAGTTTTAATTGACTTTTAATTTAAGTTTCAATTTGAAGGTCTTTGAACTTATAAAAATAATTTTAGCAAAATAAAAACAGCTAATTATTCTTAAAGATTTATTTTTCAGTTTGTTAATTTATGTAACTTTATATTAATTGACATCACAGAAAACATCCCTCCAAACATTTTAATATAATTATACAAACAAAAATATTGTTTTATAATAAAAAAAAAGTGTGTAAGTATAGCATTTATTTACATAAACATAATTATTCATACTTATTGTTTTTACTGTCCATGCATTCTAAATTAACTTTGAGATTTTATTTTGAGAACTAAAAATATTCCTATAAAAATATGCGATATATTATTATAATTTAATTACAGTTAAATTAAATTTTAAATACAATTAGAAATTTTTTATTGTTGCGCATATTGCTACGCAGCGTTAAATTGCATGTAGAAAAAAAAATATAACTTAGTGGCTATATAGGCTGCGCACCATATATATTTACATAGCATATATGCACCTTATATAAATTCTATATGTACTTTAATCTTTAATTGATCTAGAGGTTTCATCTCTCTCATCCTATTGCCTAGTTACGTCTATGCCGGCCATATAATTTATATATGATAAAAAGAAGCTTATTTTATTATGAACTATGTATTATAAGGACAGCTCGATATTTTCATGTGAAAACAGGGTAAACTTACATGATGTACATTGTTTACTGTGTTTGTAAAAATCTTGTCAAAAATGTCACAAATAAATATAATTATTTATAGCAATTATCATTTTTTTATTTTAAATTCCAAATTATTAGATATTCATTAATATTGGCGTCATAAAGTTAGTGCAAACCTAGTGGTAACTGTTGGAACTACGTGCGTCTGGCGAGGATTGCTGTATATGATTAGCATTGTAAAATCATGTAAATGCTCTGTCAACAGCCACAGCATAATTTTACAGAAATGACAACACCATAATTAGTTGTCAAATACTTTTGGACAAATCTAAAAAAATATTTCAACTTCGTAATTGATTTCTTTCCTAACAATTTGATTTTTTTTTTGTGATTTTCCCTATGCTATATGGGTATTGCCGTGTATTCTCGATGCAAAGAGCAAAAATTTCAGACGTCAGCGCCATCTCTTCTTGGTCCATTATGTCCTCTATTACAAAAATTATATTGCCTGTTGCAATCTCTTACTTGATGTAAGTTTTACATCAATTTGTTTATATGACCTTGATGATAATAAATTAAAATAAAACATTTAAGAATATCTATTAATTTTAGCACAGCTTATGAATTAAAAAGTAGTGTAAAAAGTAGCAGGCAAAACCTTGCTGCCCTTGCTGGTTTTTATTAATTTTCCTTCCTTTACATACCTTTAATTGAGTTTAATTGCTAAAGCATTTAATGTAATTTTTATGAACTCATAAATGCACAAAAGCTAATTCATAAATAAATGAAAAATATAAAAAAAAAACATCATGAAAATACAGTAGTATAATATGTATATTATACTATACATATAATATTATATAATTATATTATATAGTTATGCATTAATTAAATATAGGGAATTTTTCAGCAAATAAAAACAACTAAAATAATTTTTAAGATTTTATTATTAAATAATTGTTATGTATGACCAAACAGATTACAATTTTATTTTACAAAAATAATTTTATTAGAATTTGTGTATGTATATTAATTAATGTAAAAATATTCTATAACAATGAATTTGGAACATATATATCATAAGCAAATTTTTTATAGAAAGTGCTTCTATTTATTTAGTGACAAAAAATAAACAACAAAAAGTCAATTTATTTGTGTACACAATTAATTGGTTTGTTATAAAGGTGTACCAAAGTGAATACGTACTTTTTTTACATAATCGGGCAGCTAAGAATTATTCTCTGATACTCCTCCCGCCCCTTTCTTGTTGTATCATCAGCCGCTGCAGGCGTGCACCGGCTTGAATCAACCCTTTTTTGTGTATCATCAGCCGCTGCAGGCGTGCACCGACTTGAATCAATCAACGGCCTTTAACCTCACTTTTCAAACTAAATAATTAATTATAAAGTAACGAGGCATTGTATGAAAATATTGAGCCACAGGGATATCCGAATAATTCTTAGCTGCCCAGATATGTAAAAAAAAGTATTCACTTTGGTACACCTTTAATGAAAACTTATAAAATTTGGATATATTTATGAGTTACACATCAGCACATTCAATATAGGCTTATGAAAAATTTAGTTTACTATAATAATCTTAAAAACTAAGGAGTTAAGGGTAAGGTAACGCTACCAATGTTAAAAAAAATCCCTCTCACAAAAATTCTGAAAAAAATTTAAAATGTTCTCCTCTACACCCCCTATCAGTAGCTAAAATATCAGGTATACAAATACGATCTAGTTTTTGAGTTATGAATTTTTAAAGTTGACCAATTTAACATGGGAGTTTCATTACTCCATGTTAAAGTAGTCAACTTTAAAAATTTATAACTCAAAAACTAGATCGTATTTGTATACCTGATATTTTAGGTACTGATAGGGGGTATAGAGGAGAACATTTTAAATTTTTTTCAGAATTTTTGTGAGAGGGATTTTTTTAACATTGGTGGCGTTACCTTACCCTTAAACCGTATATCTATAAGCTATAACTTAGTGTGAACGCTAGATGCATGTAACAAGATGATATTTTTAATAAGCCAATAAAGAAAAGTTAGTTAATTACTTTAAAATAAAAAGGTAAAAGAAAATTTAATACAATATTTTTTAATTGGAAATTTAAATTATGCATCTTACGTTCTTGTATAATATATGTCATGTAATAAAATTATTATACCTCATAAAGAAAAGAAATATTAATAATTAAATGCAATAAACTTGATACAAAATAGAGGTATCAAGTTTATAAGTAGTAATTAAGTAGACATTAATTTGAAAAAAATTACTCTACCCCCCCCCCCCCCCCCCACACACACACACACAAATTCAAAGTTCTTCCGATGAAGAATTGAGAACTCGATATGCTATTGGAAAATTTGCTTCACATCTATCTAGGTTTTAAGATAGATAGAAGGGCAGGGAAAGTGGGAACACTGCAAAATCAGAATTGAAGCACTTTTATAAATATATTTGTTAAACATTCTAATTGATTATTGAAGTAGGAAAAAAAAAAAAAAAAAAAAGATTATGTATCTTATGGGATGAATATTAACTTCCATTTACTTTTTGCATGGCCAGTCATTAAATTTGACTTTATTTATTCTTTTCAAGACCTCAATTATATACTGTATATTATCAAAACATTGATATTGTCATTTAAATTATTTAGCAGACGACATTAAATTAACTGAAAAAGATTCATCCAAAAATTGTACATGTAATCCCAGCGTCAATGGCGTATCATCCTCAATTTTTTTTATTGCAGAAATGGATAGAGGGTGCAAAGTTATGCTACCCTGATTTTTTTCAGATTTTTTAGAGCTCAGGAACTATTTTTAAAAAATGATTGAAAGTCCTTTTTGTGACGTCACGAGGCGGCAAGTCCAATATTTTTCTTAAGAAGCGGCGTCTCGTGACGTCACAAAAAGAACTTTCAATAATTTTTTAAAAATAGTTCCCGGGCTCTAAAAAATCTGAAAAAAATCAGGGTAGCATAACTTTGCACCCTCTATCCATTTCTGCAATAAAAAAAATTGAGGACAATACTGTTAATGAAATGATGTTTTTACAAAAAAAATATTATGTTATAGGCACATTAAAATGCCTGTCTACATTTCAATACAATTTATCAGCTCACTTTAACAACTGAATATACATTATACATGTAGTTAATCAAATAATGTTATCCAATAGTGTAATATACTGTCAGTTTTATTCATTTATCTTATTAACATTTTTTTTTTTTTTTTTTTTTTTTTTTTTGTAGACAGTTCATTTAGCTATTTAGCTAAAAAAATAGTGTTATTATTACCATGTGTAATAATGTTGTCAATTAATTATATTTATAATCTTACAATAATATTTTTTTATGTATTAAAAATTCTTGGCAAAAATAAGTAATAAAAACTGCTTACATTTTTGCAAGTTTTTGTTTTTATAACTTGGTTAACTACAGTTCAGAGATTTTTGATAAATTTTATGTGCTTTAAAAAATCAGGTTAACTTGTAGAAGGATTTTTTTTTTTTTTTTTTTTTTACACTACATATTTAGTTTCAGCAAATTACATTAATTTTAACAACTGTCAGTATTGAATTTCTTCCTATATTTTTTTTTAAGTCACTCTATTCTTAACTGCATAGCAAGTTTTAGTACAGATAATTGGAATTAACTTGTGTTATATTGGTTGTTATAAAAGAAAATATACAAAACGGTTCTCGTTAGATCACCGAATTCAAGCAACGTTGAGCGTGGTTAGTACTTGGAAGGGTGACGCTGTAAAAAGTGACACTGCTGCCATCTACTGGCACGTGCTGTATATACGTACGGCGGCACAATTGATCACGGTGCTGCCATCTCTCGGAATATTTCCGAAGGAAGTGATAACCCCTGTAAGTTCAAATACTGCAGGCCTCACAGATCTGGTAATCGAGCCCAGAAGAGTGCAGGAAAGGGTTCTGGGAGCCTGGTAAGCCCCAGCTCGGTCGCAAGATAACTCTTACACACAAGGTTAAATACCTGGCCACACCGAAAGGGTAAAATGGCGTCAAGGATATTAACTTTATTTTATTAACTTTAACAAAGTGAAAGTGATACAAACTTATCTTCTCATTACTTTTGCTATCTATAAATTAAAAAAAATATATATTTAATATATTTATTAATTTATCACCTCTGAATGTGAATAATATAAATTATACACACAAAAATTTATGAGACTCTAAACTTTTAAATATTATATTTGAAAGTTCAAAGAGTAATATAATATAAAGATTACTCAATTAATTACCAACTAATAATTTTGAGTAAAAATATTTTTAAATATTTGGGACTTGATAGCCCACAAGCTATTGGATATATATTATGTATTTTTATGAGCTTTCAAGAACAACATTTAAAAATAATAAGAGATTATATGTCCTTTTAAATGGTTATTGACTTTTCCTACACAATGGACGCTCCTTTTTTAATCTTTTAAACTCGCTTCTCGCCATATGAGTCTATTTTTTAAATTTTATTTTGTTGCCTGTGGTGTTTTGCTTGTCTGTTGACTTTTGCAGTCTCTTAATAAGAGGCAGCGAGTCTTCTGAACAGGTGTTGATGAGGTCGGACTATTTTTACGATTTCTCACTTCTGAATTAAAGATCTTGAGGTACTTCTCAGCTTCCTCAATTGCTTTCGGTGTCATTGGCTTTTGAACTGGTTTCCTTGTTTTTTCAAGTTTGCAAGCTTTTCTACTTTGCTCTCCAGTCGGTCTGCCTTCTTTTCCTTCATTCTTTTCTTGATTTTTTTCTGTAATATTAACAACTTCTAGTTTTGATTTTTCTGGTGTGGAGTTTTTCTTCTCAAAATTTTGTGAAAGTATTTCTTCTAATCCTGGGTAAATCCTTGTCATTGGTTGTCTTTTTATATTCTGTTGATTTTTTTCTGTGATATCAATTTCTAGTTTTGATTTTTCTGGTGTAGAGGGTTTTTTCTCAAAACTTTCTGAAAGACTTTCTACTACTTCTGGGAATTTCCTTTTCTTTGGTCGTCCTCTTTTCCTTTCTTGATTTTTTTCTGTGATATCAATTTCTAGTTTTGATTTTTCTCGTGTAGAGGGTTTTTTCTCAAAACTTTCTGAAAGACTTACTACTAATCCTGGGAATTTCCTTTTCTTTGGTCGTCCTCTTTTCTTTTCTTGATTTTTTTCTATGATATCAATTTTTAGTTTTGATTTTTCTCGTGTAGAGGGTTTTTTCTTAAAAATTTCTGAAAGATTTACTATCAATCCTGGGAATTTCCTTTTCTTTGGTCGTCCTCTTTTCCTTTCTCGTTTTTTTCCTGTATCAGTAGAGTTTTTCTTCTCAACATTTTGTGAAAGCATTTCTTCTAATCCTGTGTATTTACTTTTCTTTGATTGTTGTTCTTTTTTATTCTGTTGATTGTTTTCTGTGATATCAAGTTCTTGTTTTGAATTTTCTGGTGTAGTGTGTTTTTCCTGATCTTCTCCTGGCAGCTTTATCATTCCTTGGAATTCATGTTTCCTTGGTTGTCCTAATTTTTTTCGTGACATTTCTTTTTTTATTTCATTATTTTCTACAATTTTAATATCTTGTGGTAAGATTTTTGTTGTATTTTCTGATTTTGAGATTTCATTTCTTTGTAATGACACTTTTAGTGTTTTTAAATTAAAAAAGCAGTCCGAAATATTTTTATTATTTGTTTTAGTTGTTAATTCATTTTTACTTTTAGCTTCTGGTTTTAATAATAACGAGGCCAAAGTCTCATCATCAGATTCTGTTGATTTATTATCGTCAATTTTATTTATTTCACAATCTGTAAATTCAGGTGACATTTTAATCATTTCTGTACTTGAGTTGGATGAAGAATCAAGAAAAAGAGTGATATCTTCTGGTGAGCTCCTATTTTGATCAGGTGACATTTTAATAATTTCTGTACTTGAGTTAGATGAAGAATCAAGAAAAAGAGTGATATCTTCTGGTGAGCTTCTATTTTGATTAATGTCATCTTCTTCAATACTTATAACATTTTCATTATTTTCTATATTTTTTTTTAATTCAGACACCTGAATTTTTTTATTATGTTTTTCTTTTAAATGGTCAAGAAAAGGGATATTACCATAGAATATATTTAAGCAGTGAATACAATGATGTTTTATGTGTTTTATATCTGATGTAATAGAATTAGCTGCTGTTACTTCTACTTTAGTTGTTGCATTAGATTCTGATGCAGCAAATGACGAATTTAAAGATGTTTGTGTTGATTCTGCAGTCTGTAAGTGAGGTAATAAATGTTGTTTATGGTCATCATAATCTTCAAATTCAATAAAATTACAGTGACAACATTTAGCTAAAGCGTCACAGTCAATATGTTCAGGTAAGGTAGAATTAGTAAACTCAGGGTAATCAGGTAAATTTACAGAGGATGGAAGCTCTGCATTGTCATTAGTAGCAGATTCACTTGAGTCGGAGATCATATTAGTGGCTACTGCTAAAAGATCAAGAGGCGGCATGTCTCCACTAGTTAAATACACTTTCTCAAATGAGTTATTATTCCCAATATTATTTAAATTCTTATTTTTTGCTATGGATGAGTTACTACAACTCATAATTTCTTCTAAAATTTGGCTGGTAACAAGGTCTTTATTTTTCTTTCGGGTTTCAGACTTGCGTTTCCGTAAGTTGTACTCTTTCAGTGGAGTTTTCGGCAGGTCACGATGACAGGTTTCCTCCGAGTCTCCTTGGTCTTGGGCAAGTCCGCTAGCTGAACTATCATTCATTGGCTGGGAAACCTCCATCGGAGATCCATCTGAGAAAAATAAACACAAAATTAGAATCGTTAATAGTGAAAATTATGTTTTAATTTAAGGAAAGGGATAGGAATAAATCAACAAGCCTTAATTACCATAATGAGATGTCCATATAGCAGGTGAATCTTGTTGGCACAGATAAAACAAATATTTGTAAATATTTTTGTTATTTATGCCAACAAGATGCTACAGACATCTCATCATGGTAAGGCTTTTGTTGATTTATTCCTATATCTTTCCTTAAATTACTAATGTATCACTATTCTAAACTTTCACATCACATTTAATATGGATTTTGTAGGCTTTGTTAAGTTTTCAGTCATTGGTTAGTTTGTAACGAATGAATTCACTTGATCGGAAGTACCACAGAACATGCATAACACAAACTAAGGTGGAATATTCCTAGTCTGATTGAACTATTAATAGTTCAGATTCTCACCAGTACGAGTCTTCACATTTTCATCTCCAGAGCCAACAACAGACTTACAGTTCTGGGAGGTAGCGGGATCATCGCGCACCACTGAGAACAAAAACGACAAGCATAAGAAGATTATTATTAACAATGACATATTGAGTAGTTTTGTGTCCACATTTTTAACAAAGGAAATTTGGGAGATCAAGAATACAAGGCACGAAAAAAATGTGGAAAAAAAATTATATTATTCTTTGGTGATAAGATTATTTTTCTACTATATCCTGTATTGATTTTTATTATGTACACTTGTCGCTTTGGAAAATTTCCCTTTACGACCTTGTTAATCACCGTACTCTGTAA
Source organism: Siphlonurus alternatus (assembly GCA_949825025.1). Classification (NCBI taxonomy): domain Eukaryota; kingdom Metazoa; phylum Arthropoda; class Insecta; order Ephemeroptera; family Siphlonuridae; genus Siphlonurus; species Siphlonurus alternatus. The sequence goes on along the minus strand of OX463783.1, from coordinate 11,179,175 downwards.
GAATGGTAAATACAGAGCATAGTAAATAACAAGGCTGCAAGTAGGAAATTTTTCAAGGCGACAAGTGTACATAGATGCCCTCAAACAAGGCAATCTAAAAACTGCAGTTTATTACATTAAGGGTAAGGTAACGCCACCAATGTTAAAAAAAATCCCTCTCACAAAAATTCTGAAAAAAATTTAAAATGTTCTCCTCTACACCCCCTATCAGTAGCTAAAATATCAGGTATACAAATACGATCTAGTTTTTGAGTTATGAATTTTTAAAGTTGACCAATTTAACATGGGAGTTTCATTTCTCCATGTTAAAGTAGTCAACTTTAAAAATTTATAACTCAAAAACTAGATCGTATTTGTATACCTGATATTTTAGGTACTGATAGGGGGTATAGAGGAGAACATTTTAAATTTTTTTCAGAATTTTTGTGAGAGGGATTTTTTTTAACATTGGTGGCGTTACCTTACCCTTAAAGGTTAAATAATACATTATTTCTCGAGACAGCTAAAAATTTATTCAAATTAATTTTGGTATGGCTTTTGAATTTAAAGAGATTTTCTTTCTTTTTTCAAGTTTGCATCTCTTAAAAGAGATTATTGTTTATTGGAGCTAAACCTCCAGCTAATGAAGCAAAGGTATAAACTATAAACACTCAAAAAATTTTTTAAAGAAAGGCACACACAATATTGAGGTTGATCCTGCTTACTGATAATGATTCAGACAAATTATATATATACTATTATAATTTAAAATTTTAACCAAATAAGTTATTATTTTTGACTGTATTGCATATTATATATATTATAGTTTGTTTAATTACTGCACAGATCTGGTAGTAAGAGCTCAGAAGAATGCAGGAAAGAGTTCTGGGAGCCTGGTAAGCCTAGTGTTGTAAAAATGTGAAAGTTCACTGCGAACATTCAAGAAGTTCGCTCGCGAACATATAAAGTTCACTCATGCAATGTTCGTTCGCGAACTTGTGAAACCTAATTCAAAAATCCCGCGTAAATTTCAGCGTTCTGATTGGTTACATCTGTGTTCTTAAATAAAAAGTTAAAATTAAATAGAAATTTGAATTAAAACACCTTATTTGTAACTATTACTACTATTTTGGGTGCCAAAAATGAAAGGACACGATACTAAATGTATATCTTAACTCCCAAAGGCTATGACAGGACAAAAAAAAATAATTACTTTTTTGCGAGGGTAAATTTATTCAAGTTATATCTTTAACTTGCTTTCATGAAGTTAATTGTCATTAAATGTGAACATCTTGCTGTTTAGTTTGCTGAATATCGAATTAAGTGTACTTTTGTACAGAATTCAAACGTTCCCGGTTATTTACATGTTCGCGAACTTTGTAATGTTCGCGAAGTGAACTTGTGAAAGTTCACTCATCAGAAGTTCCTTTCGTTTTTTACAACACTAGGTAAGCCCAAGCAAGCATGGTCACAAGATAACTCTTACTGGATAGGCTAAATATCGGCCTGTATGGTTATTTTTACTAAAACCAAGGGTAAAAATGATATATGTATATAATTACATGTTATGTATTTTTTATTATTACATTATTAATTATCATTATACAATTCACATATTTTTTTAATAGAAATAACAAATTAAAATGTCATTGCTTTATTTTAGAAGCTTGAAGATCTGACAAAAATATTTTGCATGAATTAGAATTGTGGTCTATCAGATTTTTTTTTTTACGGGGGCTCAATATTAAATAAATGAGTTACATTTTTTTTTTTGGTGCACTAAATTTTATTTTAGCATAAACTATAACAGGGTGAATGTATTATATATTTTTATTATAATTTTTTGCTATTCAATCAGACTTAATTTAATTTATAATCAGAAATATATTATGATTTTTTTTTAACTTAATCAACTTTCACTTGAAAATAAGATGTTAACATTATAAGTATGCATGATACAGTATATAAATTATATCAGTACAGTATATCAAATACTTTTTAGATATTTTTTTGTACTGATGACGGAAAAAGAACATTGGAATTGAATAAGTACAGTAGATAATATATATAATATATGTAATATTCAGTGGTGAAGTAGTTCCAATTTCTTACCAGTGCGCTTCAGATAGAGACCTGAAGGGCCCGAACTCCCGCCGGAAGGGTGATTTTTTTGGAAAAAGGGGCGTGGCTTTTTTTTTTTTTTATTATTTAAAAGTTGCACTAAAGCTTTATAAAATTATAATATTTAAAGTCGAGTGAGCGATTATTTTTTTTAAGAATTTATTTTCTAAGAATATTTTAACCTGCCCTCTATTGAGAAATGAAAACTAAAAAATTCCCAAAGTTGGTGTTTCGAAGGCTTAAATTTTAACATGCAAATTTATGGCACAGAAAACAGCTTTTTACTTTTTACTAAAACTTCATTTGATCTATGGTACCAATTAAAACGTAATCTATGATGAATTCTTTAATAGATTTTCGATTTACAAATAAAATATTTTTTTACGGAGCCGGAAAAAAATATTGAAAATCCATAAGAGAATTAACCCAAAAAATAAGAAAAATTAAATATTTATTCAAACTTTTAACTGAGTAAAAAAAAAAAATTAAAAAAAATAGTGTCACATTAAATTAATAAAAAAAAATTCAAAAATATTTCTTGTGTTGGCTAATGAAAATTTAAATATAATTTTTAATATGAAAGAAAATCACAAATAAGCACTTCAATGTTCCTTATGGTCTTATAGCAGCAGTGTTAATACAATAAAAATATGTTTCACAATTTAGAATGCTATATAATTTAATAAATGTTACATTTTTTTAAACAATTAAATTATTGTTTTAAATGTCTCAAAAATTAATTTAAACAAAATATTCCAAAAGGATGAAAGGTTACAATTTAAAAAAAAGTGCTAATGATTATCACGTTATATTATATAAAAATTACAACATACACTGTATTAAACATACAGATATTTAAAAAAATATATATATATTTCTTTTATTTAAAAAAAAATAATATAATAAATAAATCTGTTCTCAGGCTCGCCATATAAAAGGCATTTATGAGAAAAAATATTAAAATTAACTTTTTTATCGTAATAGTCTTTTATAATAATGTTTTACTCCAGCACTTACTATTTATTTACAATGCAACAATTTCATATTACAAATTATTAATTTATTTTTATTTTTTATGCAATGAAAAAAATAATAAACGTAAATAGAGTACTCTAGATTTTAATTATATTTTTGGTATAAAATTTTGACTTTAAAAGAAAGTGCAAGTTAAAACTTCGTGAGATAAATAAAATCAGAGTACAAGAACTGTCATTCATTGAGCATGATTATAATGTTTTATAATGTGATCTGTTCACACTTGCAAATATTGTTTTTTTCATTAAAAATTATTGATTTTTTTAGTAAATTTCGATCAGTGTCTTACCAGTGCGCCACACTGGCGCGCACCGGCTTACTTTCACCACTGGTAATATTGTGTTAATGTTATCAATTATTATTAGTCTTTTATTAAACACAAAAAGTGTACATACATATAAAATAATATTAGAAATACACACTATAGAATAATATTGTAATAGAACATATAAAACACACATACAAATCCTATATATAATAGTTACAGAATAATAGAATTTATTATCAATAAAAATATATTAAAAATTGAGTTAAAATATTTTAAACTATTATTTACAATGCTTGTGTGATATAGCTTTTAGAACTTTAAAGTGAATTTTTAGCTTTTCTCTTATCTTCTTTTTCTTTTAAAATGCTCTTTTAAGTGAAATATTAATTCTTTTCTTATAGGAAACTTTTTTGTACAATTTTTACAGTGAAAAGGCCCACTATTGTGGAGTGTATCAGAGTGAATTTCTAAGTAAGTTTCAGATTTATTAGAATAGTTGCAAAAATCACAGTAATATATTTCTTCTGTTATTAGAAGCTGTTTTTGTAATTTTTGCTTACAATTCAATGTCTTTAATAATTTGACTGGCTTAGAATTTCTAGAGTGGATGTCTAAAGTAGGTTTTTCAGTCTTATAGTAATATTTTTTAGTCTTGGAGAGTAATGATTTGTCCATGGATTTTAGTGAGAGAGTCCTAACTTTGGGATTCCTCTTGGCTTGTATTCCAAATGCTACAGCATCGTCTGCAAGAATCGTTATCAATGTTAATGCATTGCAATTTATCTCATAATTCATAATTAGCTTTTTTATTTAGTAGGGCAGATAGTCTAAGCTTAAAAAAAAAGGAGCAAAAAATAATGTGTAAATATCTAAATATATACAACTTGAAATAATAAAAAATTATGTACTGTCTATTGCCGTCAAAGAACTTTTAATGCAAAATTTAAGAAAATTAATTTAAAAAAAAAAAAAAAATGGTCAATTTGCTATTAAAACTTTGAATTTAAAATTTTTAAATTACTTTACAAATTCAAAATATAAATATATTATTTATATTTTTTTCTTGTCCCTCCAAAACAAGCAATTCTTCCTATACAATTAGGCATTATTAAAATGTAACTGTTTGTTTACATTTTTACAACTATCAACTCTAAGGGATACAAACTAGAGAAACACGCAAGTCTGGCAAATATTTAAACAAATTATACACGGTATTTACAATGATATCAAATAATAGCTCTGCTCAGATTTATTTGCTGTCAAGAAGACTGTTGATATCATATTTTAAAGTTTAAAAAAAAATCTACTTATAATCATTTTTACTATACCAAAAGAAGATGGTAAATTTGTTAGAAGCTAGAGAGATATTAAAGGGACATGGGACAATGCAATCATGAATGCATAAAAAGTTTATGTAAGATATGTTAATGCGAGTAATGAGTAAATTTCCATTTTCGGACCATCCCCTGAATTTATAAAAATTAAATAAATACAGACAGCCGCAGGGCAATGGCATAGGCAACATCGCACTGAGTATGGCTGGACAAGAGGAGTGGGGAGTGAGTTACATGGAAAAGAGGCAGCTATGTTGCCTTTCATGATTGCTGACGTCAGCAATCCACACTGAAGTTACTCGCTGGACGTTTACCCTGAGGCACTCGCCACCGTGCGGCATGTATTCATACTCAGTTAGTGGGTAACTTTTAAATAAAAAATACTTATTTTTATTGTCCCGTCCCTTTAATTTTATCAATGCTTGTTGTGCTTAACAAATAAAACTTAAATTATGTTAAAAGTATGCTTCAAATATGAACAGCTGTGCACTGTGCATGAAGAAGTAAGATTTTTTCCATTTTTTAATGTAATTACAGGCAGTGGTAAAAGTGGTTTCGATATCTTGCCGGAACTATATGATCAGCTAACACACATTGGGGGTCTGGGTAGCCCGCCGCAGGCTTGATTTTTTTTAGAAAAAGGGGCGTGGCAGTTCATGTTTTTCTACAATTAAATTACATTATTAATACAATTTTCCATCACGTACGAAATTATATTTTGAAAAATTGATAAAAAAAATATCTGCAGGTCAGAAATGTTTGCTGGCATTGAGATTTTATGCGTTAATTAATACATTGTCAATTATTTAAAAACTCTTAAGACTTGATCGAATGCCACATCAAACCTACATTTTTTTTTTTTTTTTTTTAAATTTAGTGCATACTTAAATAGAAGACCTCGAGTTATTTTCTATGTCGGATTCAAAAGTCGAGACATCTGAACTTAGGAGTGTTTTAGTTCTTAATTAGTTCACTAAGCGCAGAATATTGTAAAAAATACTATCACACGGAGAATTTAATTGTTAATGCTTTAGTAGTAATTTTATATTTATTATTATTATTAATTATTATTATTATTTTTTAATATTTTGAGATTTCAGTTTTTTTTTTTTTTTTGCTGCATTAATTCTAACTATTTCCCCGATTTGCGCGCACTTAAAAATAATACAAAATTAAGTAAACAAGTTACGACAGTGAAATATTTAGGGTACCCATAATGCATTAAAATGAGTTTAATTGCCCTATTTTAAATAGTTAATTTTTCATTTAAATTAAAAGTAAAAAGTAAATTTGCCAACTTTTGGTGGTTCCTCATTTTTTAATCAAAGCTTAATTTAATTTTTTTTTTTTATCGTTTTAGCTCTGCTGTTCAATACTGCCTAAAACGATAGCAAAATTAAAATAAGCTTTCAATCACAAATGTGGAAGAATCAAAAGTTGGCAATTAATTTTTTAATAGTAGTAGTATTATATGTTACGAAACAGAAAATAATTATAATTTTTTTTATTGCTGAAAATTGGAAAACAGCATAATTATTTTATAATATAATAATTAAATTGATAAACTTACTGACTTTTCACTTTTCCACCGATCTAGTCTCAGAGAGAGAAATTAATTCAATAAAATAAATAAATACATTAAAATCAGCTTGCTTGCTTAAAATAAAATTATGATGATGAATTAAATGCAAGTGTAGCAATGATGGAGTTTCTACTTCAAAAAATTTTATTGCAGAAATAGACAGAGGGCACAAAGTTATGCTACTCTGATTTTTTTCAGATTTTTTAGAGATCGGGAACTATTTTTAAAAAAGAAATATTGAAAGTACAGAGAAAGTGGCGACGCCTCTTGACGCCTTTCTTAATAAAAGGATATAGGGACTAAAAGGAGCATGGGTTCGAACCCGAACTCGTCGCCAAAGCTTTTTACCAATACTTCCCGGACTCTTAAAAAATCTGAAAGAGAAAACTTTGCACCCTCTGTCCATTTCTGCAATACAAAATTTTGACGTTGATATACTCTATATTGGAATCGCGCATTACGCATTCTCTTCCTTGGAAATGATGTTTACGTTGCAGCTTTAGGAAATAATTGATTATGAAAAAAAATTCACAATCAAGTAAGAATTATTAACAGAAGTGACGATCATCATTATTATGATGTGGTATATATAATATATACAGTTATACACGAACTTTTAGAAATCTGTGGGTGTTTTCTTTACACATGAATGCATCTTAAATTATCGTCTAAAGAAGAAGACTACGAATTGTGACCGAAGCGAGAAATTTTTTCTCAAACTTTCAAAATTTCTTCATGACAAAATTTTATTTTAATTTTATATTTTTAAGAAAATACCCAGTTTCTTTCAATTTCGATCCACTCTTCCAGGTGGAACTGCGTTCCGCCTAAATTTCTTTAACCGGATCGGCGTTCCGGACCGTTCCGTCACACTTTTATCACTGATTACAGGTAATATAAGGGAACACTGTCAAGACCTAAAGTATCATACATTTTTAATCTCAATTTTAGTCAATATTTTAGTAATCATAATCAATTTTCAATATCTAAATTAAAATCTTAGTGCTTAGTGAATGCCCCTTCATAAACATATTTAATACTTCAAGAAAAAAAATCTTAATTCAGGAATCAAATAACCAAATCTCTTCTCTTAACCTATGGAATTAAGTTTTATAGGTTGGATACATGGATTATGCATTATTTGAGTTTTGCTGTAATTTATGTAATTTCATGTGTGCCCGAAAACTCCTTATAACTTTAAACTTTTTTGAACATAGTTTACAATTATAATAACATTTTCTATGAAACCTTTCTATGTGTTCTTTTATTATCAGTTTAACTCCAAAGGTTTGACCGCAGTGAGCACAGGTAAATGACTTTTCTTTACTCTTGTTAATTGGATGTTTGCGATATTTATGTTGTATCAAGCTGCGTTGTGTTTTAAACTGAATACCTGGACATACTTCACATTTATAAATTATTGTTCTATCTCCATGGTAGCTGTCAACATGTCCTTTTAAATGTGATGCACGTTTAAATTTCTTTCCACACTCCTCACAAGCAAATCTACGTCCAGCAAAGTGCATGTAATGTTTATGATTTGCTAAATTTTTTAAGGTTTTATAAGATTTTTTACAGATTTCAAACTTATGATAATTCACATCAGAACTATGGAAACTTTGAATATGCAGCATTAAATTTCTCTTTGAAATTGAAGTTACATTACAATGCCCACATGACAATTTGTTACGATTTTTGTGAATTAGTACATGCGTCCGCAAACTGGCAGTAGTCTTAAATGATTTTGGACATAACTCACATTTAAATATTCGTGATCTATTTTCATTGTGTACACTATCAAGATGTGATTTTAAATTACACTGAAAATTAAATCTGCGACCACAAATATGACATGAAAATGATTTACTTTCAGTATGTTTAAAACGAACATGATGATTTAAGCTGGCTTTTCTTTCAAATTGAGCAGAGCAGTGGTTACATTTAAATGGACGTAAGTGCGTGTTACCATGTGAAATTTCCTTGTGTTTCTTCAAGTCACATGCCCTATAAAATTTTTTACTACAAGAAGCACAGGAAAACTTTAGTTCCCTTGGTTTTTTAGGATGATCCCTATATTTATGTTTTCGGAAACATTCATTATCTTTATAGGCAAATATACATTGCTTGCATTTATATTGATATCTAAAATCATTGTGTATACTATGTACATGTTCAAGCAATTTGTTATTTAATTCAAATTTTATATCGCAAAAGGCACAAGAGAGTAATGTTTCATTCTGATTATGAATTTTTGAAACATGTCTTAAAATAGATAACCTTGAGAAGAAATATGTTTGACAAACCCTACATTGATATACAGTTTCTTCATTTTCTAATTTTACTATTGAATTTGGCAGAGACTTCATTTCTGAATTAAAATGGTCACCTTCTTCCGATGAATTTTCAATACTAAGTGTTTTTTTGGGTTTAGTCCTAGGTGGCAGCACTGGTTTTCTGATTTGATTAGTGTTCAGATCTAAAACAAGCCAGAAAATGTCTCACATTATTTAAAATTTAATCCAACACACCTAACTGCCGAAAAAACTACACATCAACAACTATAATAAGAGTACTGATTCTCTAAATATTCTAACATTTTTACAGCAGAATTAAATCTTTCTTACTTGATAATTTAATTCACACTAAATATTCCGCCCAATAAATTGACATTGCTATTTTCTATAGTAATGGACATAAAAAAAATCGTGCATTGTAAAGCAAGTTTAAAAAATACAGTAAAAACTTGTTATTACGTAACTTGTTATATGGTAAAAACTCAATATTGAGTGACGGAGTAAAGGTCCCGTAAAAAATAATTAGTATTGCAGGTATAGGAAAAACGTGATATAAGGTAAACCCAATTTCCTGGGTCCCTTGACTTGACGTAATAACAAGTTTTTACTGTATATCTAAAAAGAAGATGGTTTAACCAACCAGCACATATTCCAACCAATAGGAGGCATGCAGCTCTGTAATGCAATTCAAACCGTACCTCATATTTAGCAGCAATCGTAATTGTCAAGTAAATATTTTATATATACTGTATTGAAGTTTTTCAATAAAAAAAAAGGTCTTTCAGAGAGAGTGCCTGTTCATAGCTACAGTAGCAATAGCTAAGTATCTATATCATTGATAAGGTGATCAGAAGTATTTATGAGTAGATAGTAATATTTATTATTATTATTATTATAGAAATATGACTTAAACATTCGTTGACCTGTACAATATAAAAATTCAAAATTAATTAATAAAATGAAAATTCATCTGTCAAAAATCATGGAGCAAAAGTTAAATTATTGTTATTTTCTCTCTCTCTCTCTCTCTCTCTCTCTCTCTCTCTCTCTCTCTCTCTCTCTCTCTCTTTTCTTTAATGCAGTCATACAAGTTATTGTCCAACCAAAGCAAGCTTTAATAGTAGCAGCTATTGCCAGATTTTTCTTCATCAGAGTATCAAAATAACTACTGTAGACTTAATTTTAACTGATTTTTTTAGAGCGTTTATTAATGATAATACAGCAGTCGCTAATTGCATATTAATATGTATATCCACTGCACACAACAAGCAGTTGATTCTATAAATAAAGTAAGTGCCAGGTTTCAGTTTTATATTATAAAAAACAATCACCATCCACACTGCATAATAAGTAAGAATATATTAGAAGAAGTAGCAAAATAACTTTAATGAGGATATTGCCAATCAAACAATACACAGTAAAAATGATTGCTGGACTTTAATGATGACCTGTAAACTCTAAGAAATCAATGCACAGTAATTAAACTTTTAGGTAAGAAAATACTTCGTTTGCTGTTGTCACAACTTTCAAAGTAATAATACATGCATGCTTTTGTTAATTCCTCTTTAAATTATATTATTGCATGTGACAACCTTCACATTTTAAATGCACGAAACTTCAATAAAGTCACAGAATACAAAAAGTAGCAAACAAGCAATAAACAAGTTACTACAGATATTTATTGTGGTAGTTCCTCACGCTAGCAAGCATACACAATTTTTTTTTTTTTTTTTATCTATCAGATAATAATCTCTATTTATCATCGATTATTATATCAGGAATGCTGCTACAGCTTTATTTATTACCGTACATCACAGTTTTAATTAAATAACCTATTATCAGGCTAAAGGCATTGAAATAATCAATGCATGATAAACAGTTTATTATTTTATTGCAAATTAATATGTTCAGTGCTGAAATTTATTTAAAAAAAAATATATCCTTTAGAATTAAAATTTTTACTGATGCATACTCTTACTAAATAAGTCACAATAAATCTTACTCAACATAATAACAAAATCGTTTAATATTCATGGCTACCTGACCATGCATCCCATTAAATTTTAAGTGTACTACTCCAGATGCTCTACTCAAGCCTTCTCATCCTCTTCAATATGGCCGCTATGCAGTGGTGCACATATAATGTACCCAAAAGTTTCAGCTGTTATGCAGGGGACAAAAGAGGGACAGTGCATTGTAGGAGACGAAATATTGTGTTTTAGGATGCAACCTAAGATTACTCAACCCTGAGAAGTACCTGAGTACATGGACTGTCATAATTGTTGAGATGTGTCCACCCTCAACCAGGTTGCAGAGCAAAAGGATGTAATGTGGACCAAGGTAGGGCCTCGATCGAGGAGGAATAATTAAAATGTTTCTTACCGTGGCTGCTGTCTTCAGAACTAGACGAGCCAGAGTCAACAGAGTCAGAGCCTGCAGCAAAAAACGAGGATTTACAAACATGAAAATATTCTTAATTTCTCAAATATATATCGATGGTGTTCCGTCAAAAATGACTAACTCATTTTATCGCGAGCCAAGATGGTCGGTTTTGCACTATGGGTTTCCAGGTATAAAAAAAAATGTATACCTGAAAACCCATAGTGCAAAAGCGACTATCTCGGCTCGCGATAGAACGAGTTAGTCATTTTTGAGAGGACGCGATAAAATGAGATAGTCGTTTTTGACGGAACACCATCAATATATAAAAAAAAAAGGATTGTTGTCATTGAGCAACAATTAAATTCAATCTAGCATTTCCTCACCTGGGTTGGTGTTCTGTCCCTCGCTTTCAGTCGATGTGTCCATCTGCACGCACGAGATCTTCCCGGTCTCAAGTAAACGAGTCCTCGCACTGCCCTCTGTGAGACAAACCGTGAACCGTGAGAACCATTACCAAAGAATCGGCATGAATATTGTTTCTCTTTTGCTATTTTTACTACTGTTTTTTTTTTTTTTTTTTTTTTTTGACAAAGTAAGTATTTTTAATTATAAGATGATCTATTATTGTGATTTAATTTTCCATAAATAATTTTTTTTACTAAACACATCCCATAAATATATTTAATAACAAAACAATTAAGTCACAAAAATTAAAATGCCATTTTTATTTATTTATTTACTTATTTATTTTAAATCTCTATTAACTTGTATATATTTCATGATATTAGACTACTAAAACAACAATTCCTAAAGGTACCTGCATGTGGGGTACTGGCTTTTACATCCAGACGGAACTTCTTTGGCTTCTCGAACACCTGGGCTGAGTCGCGAGCCTGCAACAACCAATCACAGCTCAGTATCTCTCGATGACATTGTGGATTGAAAGATACATCTAATTTCTTTTGTCTTTGTCAGCTTATCAATGAACTTTTAGTCCCAAAATGAAATCTCTTTAATGATGCAAGAGATCATAAAAAAAGACTGAGTTGTTTTAGTTTAACAAAACTGAGGAGAACTAGGGTTATGGGAGTTAAGCAAGGAAAACCTCTCCATTGAACACTAAACGAGGTACATCAACATATATGCACGAAAATTATTGCATAAAAAATAAAATAATACAGTCAATGTCCAGGTAGAAAATTTTCTAAAAAAAGCCTTCAAAGAGCCTCCATAAGATGCCTGTTCACAAGCCATGTAATTAGCTAATGTGCGACAATGTTATTTTACCGTCCCTGGAATTTTTTTGCCATAATTTCTTTCTCTGAACAAACAGTCTCCCTTCCTTCTTCCCCTAACATTTTTTTATTTTGTTTTTATTTACAATGTTAGCTTACTACATCATATTCTGCTATTAGAAATAATCAGGATAGAGTACCCCTCCTCCTCCTAGTAGGAAAGACTGTAGCTCGTCTTGATCAAATTACTATGTAATACTAACCAGAGGTTGGTGTTGATGCAGCGAGGTAGCAGGTCCATCGACTGCAGACGCTACATTTGGTACCCTGGTGGCGACGTCAGGAACCGACTCGATGACCTCAGCCTGAGAAGTAGTGGGGGACAGAGCGTCTTCACTCTCAAAGTTTGCTTGTACTTTATCACTTTCAGTTTTTGATTTTTTATTTTTAGTACGAGGATGAATTATGTTATCAGTCGTAGATTTGGCTGGTGATGATAGAACAGAAGTCACATTTTTATTCCCTGCAGATTCAGTATTCTTGGAAGTATTTTGATCATTTTTAGAATCCTCTGGTTGAACTTTTCTCAACACTTTCTCTTTTACACGTAAGGTTTTTTTACTTGAAGTTTTATCTTTACAAATTTTCTTTATTTTTTTTAATGGAATTTTTTTAATAGTATGTTTTAATGGGTCTGGATCCGTAGAAATATGAAGTTTTGCCCAATCTCTCAGAACACTGTCTGGAGATTCTTTGATTACTGGGACAATTTCTACAGGGATGAATTCTGGACACTCTATTGGATTTGGAGGATTGTCCTGCAAGGGTGGAGCGCTGCACTCCGTTTGTCCATCTACTAACCCTGAGGATCTCTCTCTATCAACATCAGAAGTATCAATACTCGTTACTCTTAATTTCTTTGACTTGGGAGATGATACAAATTGAGATTTATCATCACTTTCTCTTGGTACATCAAATCTAACTTTCTTACGCTTGTTATTTTGATTAATACTTTGTAACATAACTGGAGTTAGCACTAAAGGTTTAAGACAAATTCTTAAGTCTTTAAGTATATAACACTCATTTACATTACCACTTGGAATTAAATCTTTATTTTTAATTAATAATTTACAGGATTGATTTTTATTTGCAGTATTGATACTTGAGTCTTTCAGAGTAGAACTTGAGACCAACCATTTTGAAGTAGAATTTTGTGGTCCAGTTAAACATTTAGGAGAGCTAATTGACTCTGTGTTAGGATTATTTTCTGTACTAAGTTTTTGATCATCAGTTGTATTTGTATTTTCTACATTCATCTCAGGATTAGAAGCTGCCGAGTTTTCCTTCTCGTGAAGAATCAGCGAGGAGGGTGGGGATTGTCCCGCTGCAGAAGTTGAGGGCTCATTCAAGAAAGGTGGGGGGTTCACGGCAGGCTCAGAGGTGTTCATCATGGTAGTAAATTTGAGGGTGGAATCACGGCAACGATTGCAGAAAATGATCCACTGACCAATTAGTTCAATGCAGGAGAGGCAGGCACCAGTGGGGTACCCATTTGCATCATTGAACTGAAACAAAGCAAGAAAAACTATTTTGAAACAAAGAAATCACTTAATAACTTTGTGCATTAGAAAGTGTTAAAGGTAAAACAAATTTAGCACAAGTATTTCTGAACCAAGTAGATTCAAGTACGTAAGAATCAAGTGCTGTATTTGTGGATGTCTGAGTGTCCGAGGTAATAATGCTGCTGGCTTACCCCATATGGGATATGGTGTCATGTTTTGTATATCAGGCGCGGATCCAGGGCTGCAGTCCTCCCCCCCCCCCCCCCCGATTTTTTTTACTTAATTAATGTGAGCAATATAGGCACTTCCCCCACTCCAAATTTGTTTTTAACATTGGCCTTACGGAGACAGCCCCCCCCCCCCCAAAAATTCCTCTTGGATCTGCGCTTGATGTACATGTTCTACAAAAGTAGGCTTAAATTAGCACAAGTTTTGGTACACAGCCAATCATAATGTAGAAACTTATATATGGTGCTTATTAGCTGTATTCCAAAATTATTTCTGTTTTAAACCTTGTGAACCAATTATACATAAGGAAGTAAATACTGTGTGGTTGAAAAATAAATGATATTTTATTTCAATTTTTTAAACAAAAAACCAATTTTACATACAATTTTTTTTACATTTTTTATTATTATTTTTTTTTACAATTAAATTACTGTGAAATATCATGATGTTATATTATAATTACTGTATTCTCAAGTTGTACTATACCCCTCCCCCCTGGAGGCAAGGAGCTCCAATATATATATAATTTTTTTTTCTGGCTATGCCAATGAAATGATGACCTATATGACTTCTCTCCACCAATGTGGGGAAAAAATGGCACAGAATAATATCTGATAACAAAGTTCTACTTGACAAACAAAGACATTTATGAAGAAGTTACCTCTATCTTGAGATTATTCTTCACCCACTTGCACAACATTTGTTGTGAAGGGCCAAGTAGAGACACCAGACGCTGTGCCGTGCCGGAGCACAACCGACAGTATGCCGACATATCCATTCTGTAAGCACACACAAGAAAACTTCTGTCAGCATCAACAGACTAGCAAATACTAAATAAAATATTAATTATTATCACAAAATTTTTTGAAGAGATTGGAAGCCAATCTAATTACTGTAGTTGTGCATTGATATGTGGAAGATGATTCTTTTAACGCTCTTGTAGAAGTGGGATATAGCAGGCGCGGATCCAGCCCCCCCCCCCCGAAATTTTGGATTCAACATGGGCAATATAGACATTTCCCTCCAATATAGACATTTCCCTCACTCCATTTTTTTTTTTAACAGCCCCTCCCGAATTTTTTTTCTGGATCCGTGCCTGGGATATAGTAAAATTTTTAGTGCTTGCACACCAATCCCGTCCACCTCTTTTTTTGAGACGCTCATGATCGGTCAATCAATGATGCTACAATAGAGGCTTCTCCTCTCCGATTAATACTAATTTCTTCCTCACCCACTGTTCAATTAGTGTCTCTGTGCATGTGATTGTGCCTCCAATATTTGAAGAATTAATCTATCCTCAATATTGTCAAAAGTTTGGAGTGGTGGGGGAAGCAAATATGTATAAATAGGTTTTTGGCTTAGGAATATAAAAAATGTAGCAAAATTTAATAAATAAGTGAAGGAAATGCCTATATTTCGCATGTTAAATTTAAAATTTCAGAGGGGGGTACGGCTGCATGGCTCTTCCCGGCCGGCTCTAGCTCCTTCTTGGATGAGCTGCGCCATGAAGATTTTTTTTTTTTTTCATGTGCTGCGTCTTTGCCTGCCTGTGGCGCTGTGGTAGGCTGGGTATGCATTTTCTTACATATATATTATAATTAATATCCTTGATGCCATTTTACCCTTTCGGGTGTGGCCAGATATTTAACCTTGTGTGTAAGAGTTATCTTGCGACCGAGCTGGGGCTTACCAGGCTCCCAGAACCCTTTCCTGCATTCTTCTGGGCTCGACTACCAGATCTGTGAGGCCTGCAGTACTTGAACTTACAGGGGGGATCACTTTCTTTCGGAAATATTCCGAGAGATGGCAGCACCGTGATCAATTGTGCCGCCGTATATACAGCACGTGTGCCAGTAGATGGCAGCAGTGTCACTTTTTACAGCGTCACCCCTCCAAGTACTAACCACGCTCGACGTTGCTTAACTTCGGTGATCTAACGAGAACCGGTGCATTCAACGCGACAAGGCCATATATATATAATTATACTGTATATATACATACAGTATGCATATCAATTGTCATTTAATTAATATATTATGTATATTATACACACTATAATACTAGGATAGGCATACGGCACTGGGCATACTGTATATGCATACAGTTGATGATATAAGGCCTGTTCGTAAACCCTGCTCGGTGTACTCTGAGCAAGTTTATGAACAAAAATCGTGATGTCATCTGCACTGCACTCCCTACACCACCCTCTGCGCTGGTGTAAGAAAACGATGTAAAAGTGAAAAAGTGTACACCGAGCAGGGTTTACGAACAGGCCTATAGTGTAGCATATTATAATATATTAATACATAATATAACATATACTGTACATACAGTATTATATTATACAATACTGTACATCATTTTTATCTAACTGAATTTGATATCATGGCAGCTTTTTTATTTATTTTTTTTAGTATAATATGCATATATTATGCATATATTATATTATGCACACATGCATCAAAGCATTCAAAGCCAAAGCTATCAAAAAATAAAAGTATCTTTTTAATGCATATATAAAATAATATATGCATCAACAATGCATCTTAGCATTCAACAGCGCTAAAAGAACAAAAGGACTAAATTTTAAAAGGCGTCAAATTAACAATATTATTATGCATACTCTCTCTCTCTCTCTCCTGCTCTCTCTGGCGCCAAAAAGCACTCGCCGAGCCCGAGCTGGCGCCGCGGCCCCCGCCCACACCATGAAATTGCATCTTTCTTATTTTTAAAACTAGTTATAAAATTTCACTAACAGCAACGAACCGAACGAACAGTTATGCATATATAACGAAAATATTCTGCAATGAAAGATTTCAGCCTTCAGCCTCATGGTTAGTTGGCTAAACTTGGCTACTCCCGACACCGCGGCAGTCGCGGCACGCGGCTGATGCACATCACATTGCAAAGTTTAAAAAGTCAAGATTTTAAGATGAAATTTAGCTTTTCTATTTAGGATTTAGTAGATACAACCACAGTACATACCTTCTAAGAGATGTTAGTACTTGAACTGTGAGAAAGAAGGCATATTTAAGGTAATAATTCTCGGTGAATCAAATAAATAAAAAATTCTTTTGTCAACCGGCAACAGGAACATCCAGATTTTCTCGTGTTTTGCTGTTTTCTCTTTTCTCCTGGTTTTCTCCGCGTCTCCGGGTCTCCGCACTCCGCAGTCTCCGGCGGTCTCCGGCCTCCGCGCTCTTCTGCGCTAGCTGCGTTTTTTTAGGAAGGTTCTGCGCACATCGAGAACAAAAACAAAAATATCCTAAAATTAAAAATTGGCATTAATTTTTCTTACCATTTACAAGCATTTCTAACTCAAATTAATGATTAAATCTTTCATGTTTTAATTTTCACAAGTTAATAAAATTATCCAGTGGTAAAAAAAAACACATAAAATCAATAAATAACAATATTATACAGTATAACAGATCTTAGTTTACCACTAAACAGTTCAGTAGACTAGACGGCGCCAGATATATCAGCCAATGAAAAGGTGGCCAGCTGACATTCTAGCCTTTTCATTGGCTCATATATCTGGCGCCGTCTAGTCTACTGAGCTGTTTAGTGGTAAACTAAGATCTGTTATACTGTATTAATGTAAAAACTACTATTATTTCTAAATTAAAGATATTTTTGTATAGTTGGTGTTTCTGGTAGTAAAAGTGGGCGTGCAGAGCGTACTTGAGTAGGAGGCCAAAACCCAGCCGGCGCGATCGTCATCTGTCGAGACATTAGCCGTCCGGAATTTAAAAAATAACATGCAATGTAATCGATGTAATCGGGAGGAAATATTTTTTTTTAAATATTTACTTGATATTAATGAAGGTGTCTTGTAGTGCGATAATACTTCAATGTAGTCTCCCGTTTGCTAATTATTTTATTTAGTTCATAAATATCATACTTCTTGAGAAATAAGACGGTAAAGTTAGGGCGGGAACTTGGTTCTATCTTCCAAGCTTTAGTAATGTATCATGACGTCACGAAATATTGAAATTACAAAAGTACTTGAATCAACTTTCATACATTATTTTCGATGTAGTAAATAACTTTACTTGATATATACAAAGTATAGAAAATGCAATTAAGTAAAGTGAAAGTCACTCGCTATGAAGAAAGGCTTTCAATGTTCATATGACGTCATCGCCAGTAAACTGACTTTTATTACTTCGCGCATGCCGGCGCATGCGCAGATGTAACAGAAGTAGCAGAAGTCGGGTTCATAAAAGTTTAATTTAAGTGTATTAATATTGTTTTTGCGTGAAAAAAAAGGTTGTCCAGTAAGATTAAACTATATTAGAGTTAAACTTGTTTCATTTTGAAAACTCTAGCATACAGCGTAATTGTCGTAAACCGTGACCAAAGTGAAGTCCTCTCCCATTTGATTACACCATTGAGCTCTATACAAGGCTCAATGGTGTGCCTTGTATAGAGCTCAATGGATTACACGCAAACCTGCTGCTCAGTAGGACGGCTATTGAAAAGTGGGCGCGGTCGTGTTGTGGCCTTCTACTCAAGTTCGCTCTGGGGCGTGTGTTTCAAAATGGATTCTGAACTAGGAAAAGCTCTAGATTCATTCAAGAAAAGAGCATTTTCTACCCCAGCGTAAGTTTATTTGAGATTAATAAATTGTCTTACATGCTAAAGATATAATTTTTATTGTATTTTGATCAGGGTTGAGAGGAAAAAGCGAGTCGCTCCTGCTGATTCACATAGCTCTTCCCGTGATGGAAAGAGAGCCAAGTTGCCATCAGCTGCTGCAGTTTCTGCTCCAAAACATGACATCAACAGGTAAGAAATTATCAATATTTTAGGAGCTTTTTGCTCTGTTTCATTTATTAATATTGAGGTTAGTTACTTCATAATGTATGCATAATTTTAATTGATCTATGCATATGCATACATACATACTGCCTATGTAATTATATGCCCTAATTTGTATGCAAGTGATACAGTGATACATTGTACTGTATCACTGTATCATAAATATCATAATATGCATATCATAAGGTGCTTTCACATATTCGAAAATCGCTACGGAAACACTCCGTAGCAAATGTGTTGATTTTGCTGCGGCGCACCGTACATCTGTTCCATAGCACCTCGCGATCGATCTACGGAACTCCGTAGCAAAATCAAGATGAGTTTGATTTTGCTACGGCATTCACATGATTTTCCGCCGCAGCTGCCGCAGATGAACGAGAATATGTGAAAGGCCTACGGTGTAGCTACGGAACTCCGTAGCGATTTTCGAATATGTGAAAGCACCTATATGCATACTGTATGCTTACTTCTCTATAGATATGCATAAATAATAAGGAAATAAATAGTATTTTACTGCCCATCATGCATATTGCCCATCATATTTAATCATATTTTATACCCAATCATTGGTATGCATATATACTGTATGCATATGCATACAGCACTGTATTAAGGTGCTTTCACATATTCGAAAATGGCTATGGAGTTCCGTAGCAATGCCGTAAGCCTTTCACATATTCTTGTTCGTCTGCGGCAGCTGCGGCGGAAAATCATGTGAATGCCGCAGCAAAATCAAACTCATCTTGATTTTGCTACGGAGTTCCGTAGAACGTGCCGCAGAAGATCGCGAGGTGCTACGGTACAGCTACGGTGCGCCGCAGCAAAATCAACACATTTGCTACGGAGTAGCTACGGCGTGTTTCCGTAGCGATTTTCGAATATGTGAAAGCACCTTTATAATTACATACATTTGTATTTTGTTATGATGAATTTAACTGTCACAGCCTGGGTGCAGATCTCCCATAAACCCTACATCTAATTTCCCTCCTAGCAAATATGAATTATTAAAATGATGATGCATATCGTCGCCTCAGAATGCAAATCACGTAACTACAAAAAAAATTGATGGGACTTTGACCCTTATGTTCTAGTAAAATAAGGTCTAAAATTGCATCAAATTTTTTTGTAGTTACGTGATTTGCATTCTGAGGCGACGATATATTTCCTTGAATGTTTATTCAGTATTAACAAAATTCAGCCTGTCATCAGCACAATGATAATCACGTAATAATTTTGCAGCTACAAGAGTGTTGGGGGCAGCTCGCAGTACAAGTTTGGAGTGTTGGCGAGGATCGTCAAGCACATGCGCAAACGTCATCAAGACGGAGATGACCATCCTCTCACTCTCGAAGATATTTTGGACGAGACAAATCAGCTGGACGTCGGCTCCAAAGTCAAACAGGTAACAATGGAGTACCGACCTCAAAATTTTTTCTTGCAGAAATGGATAGAGGGTGCAAAAATATGCTACTCTGAATTTTTTCAGATTTTTCTGAGACCGGGAAGTATTTTTAAAAAATTATTGAAAGTGCAGAAAAAGTGCCGCCTCTTGCCGCCTTACTTGATAAAAGATAGGACCCAAAAGGGACGTGGATTCGAACCCGACCTCGCCAAAACTTTTTAGCAATACTTCCCGGTCCCTAAAAAATCTGAAAAAAATCAGAGTAGCATATTTTTGCACCCTCTATCCATTTCTGCAATAAAAAAATTTGAGGTCGGTACTCCATTCACAATGGATAAAAAGCTCAGGACTGCCTAAATAAAACGATGTAAAATGTTATTTTCTATGAAAGGAATTTTCATAGTAGTGAAATGGAACTCACTCATCAAGATGTGTCTATTGAACTATGATGACTCCTTACAAATCTTCAATGCTATTTTTTTGATTCTATGGTACAGAAAACTTCCCTCAAAAAGAGTAAGCAATAACATTAAAGTTTAGTTTGAGGATATGTTGATACTATGGTCATCTATTGTAAAGGATCATTTTCTATGTTATGACTGTATAGTAACAGTCAAAAATAGTGGGATGGCACTTTACATTTATCACTCACTTTTTATGAACAATTCTTATGACGGATCGTTTTAAATTTGATGAATGTCTACAGTGGCTGAACACGGAGGCCCTAATCAACAACCCCAAGATTGACGTGGTGTCGGAGGGACGTTACGTCTTCAAAGCCCCGTACCGTCTGCGAGATAAGAAGAGTCTGCTGAGGCTCCTCAAACAACACGACCTCAAGGGCATGGGCGGAATTCTTCTGGAGGACGTCCAAGAGTCTTTGCCACACTGTGAGAAGGCCCTCAAGGTAACAAGACACTGACACTTACATTTATTGTGTTTGTAACGAACGTTCTCATTGGCACAAGTTGTGGAATCTCAAACAGATTTGATGGAAAAAAAAAAAAAAAAATCAAATCAAATTTGATAGCCCTTATACATAATAGAACTGACACTTTTTGCGAAAACGTCATAAAAATTATAGTAAACTTATTTTATCAGTATTTTATTTTATTTAATATTTTCCAGCAAGCAAATAAATAGAAACAAATTTAAAATAAAATACAATTAGAAAAAACCATTCAGCATTTATTTTAATACTGTATTTATACTATTTATAGTCTGTAAATGATTAAAGATTAATGCATTATTGGATATGGTCTGTTATTTGTAAATTAATATTTATGTACTCATGAGGGAAATATAATATAAAATAAAAATAAAAGTTGTAATAAATTTGCATTAATTAGTACGTAAAAATTGTTGTAAACAGAGATTGAAAATTCTTTATCGCATGTTAAGTTTTTAATTAATGTAATTCATTGCAGTCAGATGTTCAGAATACTGTCTTTTTTGTGGGGGAGGGGGTCTATTAAAGTATTACCCTAATAAGTATTAAAAGTAAAAGCAAAAAAAAAGTAAAAAATATAATATATATTTTCATTTATTTTCTATATAAAATATTTACAGTACTGTATGAAGTTTCTTTATGCAAATGTTATTAACTCTCTAATAAGACATTAACAAT
Organism: Siphlonurus alternatus; assembly: GCA_949825025.1. Lineage (NCBI taxonomy): Eukaryota > Metazoa > Arthropoda > Insecta > Ephemeroptera > Siphlonuridae > Siphlonurus > Siphlonurus alternatus. The sequence goes on along the minus strand of OX463783.1, from coordinate 11,157,302 downwards.
AGAATGTTGACGCAGGCCCTCCAGAATGAGCTGCTGTACATTGTGCGTCCCATGGACAAGAAGAAGGTTCTGTTCTACAATGACCGCACGGCCAACTTCAGTGTTGACGAGGAGTTCCAGAAACAGTGGCGGGCCGTCGCCGTTGAGTCCATGGATGACGCTAAGATCGACGAGTACCTTGAGAAACAGGTAAGACCGTCAGCCTTGTAGCTACAATGTTAGGGGGCAGGAGATTTTAGGATATTTTCCAGTCATCAGAGAAGGTTCAGTAGCCAGTTCAATGGACGCCTCACGACAAGCTGGTTCTATTGAACTGGCTACTAAACCTTTTGGATGAGTTCTTGTATGGGAAAAGAGATGAATGTCCTACCTTAAACTACTTCACCACTGATTCATAAAAAACTTGGGATTGACTATCCTAAAATTTATTCTAAGTTTAATATAGTACTAAGCGAATGCCTAATAAACCTGTACTATACCAGAAGTTATTTCTAATTTTTTCCTTTATTATTGTCGTTTTTCTCAAATTCTCTCTAACAAGATTTAATTTAGTTGAAAAACCGCAAAAGTGTTGATTTAAATACTTATTAAATGTGATACTCTTTCCTTCACATTTTTTTTGTTTTTAACTCTTACTGTCCTCATATTACATAAAAATAACACTGATAAAATATTAAATCCACAAAACTAAAATCCTGTAACATGTTCTGACCATTGCTTGTTTGTTGCAGGGTATCCGCTCGATGCAAGACCACGGTCTGAAGAAGCCAGTGAACCCGATCAAGCGAAAGAAGGCCGGCCAGCGTCGCAAGGGACACAAGCCGAGGGATAACGACCATCTGGCAGATGTCCTTGAGACGTACGATGACCAGAAGTGAGGGGAGACAAGACTTAATGTGTGGATGTCTGGACAACTTGTAATTTAACTAATAGAGGCTTCAAGTTAATTCAGTGTCCCTAACGTTCTTTCTAATCCTATGTAATTAAAAATCTATTGCTAAATCTGTGCTATTATACAGTACAATTATGTAGTTTAGCACAATTTTAGCATTGAAAGTAAGGTTTTGGATTTAGAATTAAATTTGTGATTCAGAATAAGAAAAATCTTAGGGGAAGCGATAGAAAAAATATGTTTTCAGTTGTGAAATTAATAGCTAAAATTATTACAAAGAAAAGAAAAAAAAAAAAACATTCATGATGTTTTATGACAAAAAACAAAATGTGTTCAACACTTTAAAGCCTCTATTAGTGCATAAAAATACTGTGATTTTTTTTTACAAGATTTATATAGGTACGTTTTTAAGCCACGATTGAATTAAGTACGCACTACTTAATCATTTAATATGATACTATACAACAATCAAAGTAAAATAAACCTGATGATGATTCTATAAATTATTTTTTGTTGCCAGAAATTCTAAAAATAATCATAATATTTATTTTGCTATCATTATATTCAGGTTGCTGAAATATTCAATTATTATTATTATTTTTTTTTAGCTATTTTGCCCTTTTTCTTTTGTTCAACTTTATTTTCTTATTTAATTAATTTAAAAACATATTTTTAGCAGTAGAAAAAGTCATTGATAATTGGACAAAATGGACCAGTATAAGATCTGATATGACTTGGACTTGTAAATTATTCTATAAAAAATGCATTTATTTTTTCGTGTTTATAATGAAAAATGTGTGTTGAATTTATGTTGCTCCCTAATTAACTAAAACCAGACAATGTGTATACTCTTTAATACCAATAAAGTGATTAAAATTGAGTGAAGTGTATGTATTATATTTAAAATAAAAATATGTTTATATTATTTTAATTGTTCGAATTGTTATTATAATTTTAAGTATTTTAAATTTCATATTTTATTGCATAAATTTGATGGATTGTTTGTATTGCATGAAAGAATTGAGCATATAATGTTTTGTAACTCTATTTTACAACTTAAATATATATATATATATATATATATATATATATATATATATATATATATATATATATATATATATATATATATATATATATATATAATATATAATATATATATATATATATTATCTATAGAAGTCAGTTTTTGTGGCCATGCCTTCTGGTATTTAAGCCAAGTCAAATCCTGATGTCTATAAATGCATGGGCAGTTAAGGGTAAGGTAACGTGAATCAGTTGTTTTTTGAGACCCATTTGATTAACATGTGAATCTTAGCAAATTCACAAAAATTCTGAAAAAAAAATTATATACAGACTTTAGTACCTCTAAAAGCCACAGAAAAAAATTTCAAGACAATTATTTGAGCCAATTTTTATCAATTAAGTTCTTAGTTTCGCTCTCCATGGGAAAGCCCTACGCTGAAAATTTAAAAAATTTATTAAAAAAAAAATCAGCTCGAATAATTGTCTTGAAACTTTTTCTATGGCTTTTAAGGGTAAGATAACACGAATAATTGATTGTTGGTAGTCCCATTTGATTAACATCTAAACCTTAGCAACCTCATAATAATTCTGATTTTTTTTTTGAGAGACAGTTCTTGGCACCAAAAAAATATGGAAAAAATTTCAAAACAATCGGTCGATCCAATTTTTTTAAATTAATTTCTTAGTTTAGGTCTCCATGGGAAAGCCCTAAACTGAAAATTTAAAAAATTCATTTAAAAAAATTGGATCGACCGATTGTTTTGAAATTTTTTCCACATTTTTTTGGTGCTAAGAACTGTCTCTCAAAAAAAATTCAGAATTATTATGAAGTTGCTAAGGTTTACATGTTAATCAAATGGGACTATCAACAATCGATTGTTCGTGTTACCTTACCCTTAAGTACTAACATCTGTCTCAATTGTTTTTCATAATTTTTGTGAATTTGCTAAGGTTTACATGTTAATCAAATGTGTCTAAAAAAAAACAGCTGATTCATGTTACCTTACCCTTAAGTACTTTCAATATTTAAAAAATAAATAAATAAATAAAATAAAGAATATTTGCAATAATAATTAATAATTAAAGCAGAATTTTTTGTCATCAATGTTCTTAACATCATTTATGCAATAAAAAAAACATTAAAGTTATCTTATTCTTACTGCTTTTATCTGGAGAAAATTAAGAAAATTTAACTTTTTTTTTTATCAAAAATAATTGTCTCATAATTTTAATTTTATGCTTCATGGAATGCAAGTTATATAATAATTATACTGCATGAAATCATTTAGGTTTGCAATTTTTATTATTTTTTTTAGGTATAATTAAACTACATAAAAATAAAAGACAAACAATTCATTTCCAATAAATATATTACAGGAAATAATACATTTTTAATTAAGTAATTACATTTAATCTAAAATACATTTTTTTATAATCTAGACTAGTTATCTATGTTGAATTAAAATATTGACTAAAATTAAAAAATATATATACTACAAAATTCCAACTTTGGATAAGGCATTAATATAATAATTACATATTTAATTTCATCATAATATTATTATAATTATTCTAATAGTTATTTAATAATAAAAATACGAAATATTTACAAGTTGATTGGACGGATCATCAATCACAGATTTTTAGAAACAAATTTAAAAATTAACACCAAGAAAAAATAATATAAATATTTACATTTAATTTATATGAAATTTTACCAAGTGGATAAATTTAATAAAATATTTAATGTCAATTTTCAGCTTAGTTATATAATTATTTTAAAAAATAGAAAACTTGTTTTCGAATTTAAAAAATATATATTTAATTTGTGGTTAAGAAAAACTTTTGAATTTTAATTGAAAACATTGAATCTACTAGAAAAATACATATTTTAAATTTTATAAAATTAAAATGTTTGAATTTTTTAATTTTTTTAGACTTTTAATAAATTTCAACATCATAATATTATAGCATTTTGTTTTTGCCAATAAATGATTAGAAAAATACATATTTATCATTTTGCAAATTTTTATATTTCTGTTGATATGTTCTCATTTTAATTTTTCACAAGATAGAAATATATAGTTCGAAGTAATATTGAAATATTTTTTTAGTAAAACAAATCAAGTTCCCTGATGAGAATTTTCAATTTCCCAAACTCTTCACATAAAATATTCTACATTCTGTAAACAATTCACGCACAATTACGTTTAGAAGAGACTATAGTTTTGAGTTTGGAAAACTGTGAAAACATCAATTTGGGTAAAATCATCGAACCAAACAATTTAAATTATTTTAATTATCTTCTCTAAACTTTTACTGAACTAGAAATGTTTTCCGACAGATCTCAACTCCTCGGGACCATTCCGTTCATCATGATATTTGCGAGGGCGTTGCGGCGGCGGCGCCAGCCCCCCAGACTCTGTGCGTGAAACTGCAGACGGCGGAACCACTCGCGAGTCCGTTCCATGTCCTCAGCCTGGAACAACAGGGGAACAGTCAGACTAGTTTGCAAGAACTGAAATGACTTTTTTTTTTAAAAAAATAAAAAAAAAAACTGTGATTACTATGAAGACCAAAACGATACGTCAAAAAGTGTAAATAATTTAATTTTCGATAATTAAAGGTGATTCTCTAGATATTTTTCAATTAATTAGTTACTGCATGACTATCTTTTCAATTAAATATTCATGTATATGTAATAAAATTTGATATTAAAAGTATTTAAGGGGCATTCACAAAGCCTTAAGGCCACATTTAAGGCTCAATAATTTAAGGCCAGAAATTTTGGGTCTAAAAAACACGTCTAAAATCAAGCTTTAAATTATCGAGCCTTAAATGTGACCTTAAGACTTTGTGAATGCCCCTTTTTAATTTTTATTATAAGACCACCACCGAATGCACAACAAGAAAATGTTGAACATTCTGATAATTAAGGGAATGTACTTTTCGTACAATTACATTAATCTATAGTGTATATATAATTAAGCCTATAATATAACCATTGTAAGCGATCTTTATCTCAAATTAAAAAAAAAAATAAAAAATTTAAATTTATTATATATTTAAACTGCGACGTATTGTGCATACACTCTCATAAAAAACTAAATGATTCTAGAAGTTAACCAGAAAGACCTCGGTGATATATTAAATGTGAATGTAGGAGGTCAGTGACCTACCTTGAAGATGAAGGTGTCCCTGGTGGGAATCTCCTGAACCTCGAAGCAGTCCTCGATGTCTTGCAGCTCGGCACAGATGATGCATTTGTCCAGGAACAGCGGCTCCTGCAACGCATGATGGTTCAAGTCAATCAAGAGCTCCATTAAATAAGTTACATAATAAGTTTTAATAAAAAATGACAATTTGATATGAATTATTCAATTCATCTTAATTTTGTTAACGTAGAATATAATTATTATAAATACAATTTAATCATATACTGAAATTTAGTTTTTATTATAAATACTTATATTAGATATATTATAATTAAATCAATTAATAATCTACTGAATGAAAAACAAATTAAATCGGCAAATGAATTCGTATCAGCTGTAGTGCACAAATTTTATATTATAGAACTGTATATTATATATAGATCGATCGTTATTTGCGAGAACGTCGTTCAATGTTCACGCAGAAAAAAATTTGCATTTTTCTGGCTGTAAAATCTAATCCTGCTGTTACATGACATCGTCCACCCTGGCGGTCACGTGACTCACCCTGAGCAGTGAGCACCGTCCTGCCTTGTCCTTGAGTAGCAGCAAGGACGCCTCCTGCACGCCGCTGTCGCGGGGGAAGGTGAGCACGTCATCGTCAGCAGCCATCGCGTCCTCAGGTCGCTGTCGTTCTCCAGCCTGATGGCCGCCAGAAAGAGTTAGGACACCGTGCAGGTACTGCAGTGTTGACGTTTTTTAATGGAACTTTTGTTTTATTTATTTATTTTTTTTTTTTTACAAGGATACATTCCTAAGAGCTTACAGCTCGGGGCGGGGTAATGGGTAGGGATAAGGTAGGGAAAGGATTAAGTTCACTGAATATGTTATATATATTCTGCCAAAAATTATATTAATTTTTTTTTTATTCATTATTATAGAATACATAATACAATTTTAGAAAATTACAATTTTATAGTTTTGACCTCTATGAGCTTTAAGCTCGAGCAGAGGGAAAAAGAAAAAAATTAATTTAAACTGAACTTGATGGCGGAAGTACAGGAAACAAACTATATATTATATGCAATTATACAATAGAAAATAGTATAATATTTAGGCTATAATATATTACATTATATACGGAAGTTAATAATTAAATAACATAAAACAAATTGTTTCAAAAAAAAAATAAAAATAATTAAGAAGAAAAAATTTCAGAATGAATACAAAAGTACAATTGAATGAGCCAATAATAATATAAAAAAAATAACAAAAACAACAACAACAAAAAATACATAAATTAAGTTTTTTAATTAATTCTTATAAATTTTAATTAAATGGAGTATCAACATCAAAACATCTTCACAAACGTTTAAGATTATAGAGCCTATATTTGGAAAGAATTTATCGGAAAGCTCTTAGGGGTGTATCCTTGTAAAAAAAAAAAAAAAAAGACGCACTTGGTTAGCCCCTGACAAGACGTAAATGCAACCCGCATTACTCCGCGGTATTGCAGTGCTGCCTACCTAGCAGGATACTCACTAAATAAGTCCCACCACTCGACCAAAAAATAGAGACTCTTTATTTAAGACTAAATATGAATATTTTAGTAAAATTATAATGTGATTCCAGGAGAATTTTTTGTGAGTTATGAATGTTATTGTACTCTTTTTGTTAATTACCATGCCCCGTAAAAAACAATCAACAATAGGCTGCAAAGTGAGAAATATTCCTAGGTGATGAGTGTTTATTTATTTAACTACTCATTATAGGCATTATGATATTTATTTATTAAATTAGTGAAATGAGATTGTTAATTCTAAATTCTGATAGAGTGAAAACAAATGAAAAATCACGTCTCAAAACAATCGAAGCGTCGTCCATACTTTGCCGTGTGTGACGAGCAGTGCGTTCAGGTGGCTCAGTTTGATGGTACGTCCCTTGCGCCAGTTGCTGTCCGTGGGCTGCGTGAAGAGCAGGCGGCCCTCCATCACGAACTGAGCCTCCTCGTGGCTCCAGCCAAGCACCTCCAGTGCCAACTTAAATCGGAGACAGACAAATTAGAGTAACGTGGATGATTGGATCATATACTATAGTATATATGGTTCACATTGAACTTGGTTTTCGTCGTGTTTGTAACGTCTTCAGTCATTGGTGTGTTGTTTGTAACGAAGAATTTCATTGGCCGAGCCGAAGGACACCCGAGCGTTTCCGACGAAAACCAAGTTAAATATGACCCTTAGTATATCTAGCTTAATTGCAATCGTTTAAGTCTCCAAAATATAATTATATTATGTAAAAGAAGTTGCATACTTTACAGGCCGGTACAAAAATATTGTTATTTCAATTGCATTTTATTTAAAGTGTTGATTAAATATAATTTGGAAATTTAAACAAACATAATATTTGAGAATTAAATATGTAATAAATAATGTATAATTATTAAATTTTATTTATAAAAATTAAGGCTTTATATAAATACTGCGCGCGCAGTGCTAAATTCATCTTCGTTTGACCTCTATTTAACCTCTAACAAATTCTCCCAGCCCAAATTCCGAAATCTTCAATTCTCATACACTTCACGCCTGGCGACCTGCGCATGAGACGGTAAGATTGTTGTTACCTTGCGCAGCCTGATGTTGAGGTCTGGCTCGGCGTTGTTGCGGCGGTAAGGCACGCTGATGATGGAGATGCGTCGCCACAGTTTGGTGGTGCTCAGATCCTTCGCCTCCTGTAAACAAACAATCTCAATTATAACGTTAATACCGCATATTTTATATTTTATAATGTTGTACACTTCAAAACAACCAGAACGCTTCGTTTTATAAAGGTGTAAGGAATGTAAAGATACTTTTGTGGTAAAATCTCGCTCAAAAACCTGTCTCAAAAATTGAAAATTCACTACATTACACAAAGGTAAAATCATATAATATAATAATATAATAAAATCAAGCTATATATTATGTAAAACCATATATATTATATTACTGTCTTAAAGTCTTATTAAAATAATAAAATTTAGTTCCATGAAAGGAAAACATTTCGTAAAAAAATAGCTTGAAAGAAACGACGTGAACAAATGAAGGTAAGAAAAAATTATTGCGGGTTGCAGCTTTTTCAGGCGTCTTACAATACGAATTTCGTGACTTACCGCGTTCATGTGCTCCAGTTGTGACTCTATTTTCTGCTGGGCTTGCTTGAGGAGCTCGCGGGCCTCATGGTGAGGGGGCGTGGCCTTGTAGAGTCGCGCCAGCAGTAGAGGGTACTTGGTCACTCTCTGGACCGGGACCTGAAGAGGGAGAAGTGGAAATTATTTGTGTGCTTTATATTCAGATTAACTATGTTATACTCTCGTTGTAATAAATAATATATATTAAATTTGATGCAAGTACAAATCGCGATAACGTAGACTCATCACGTTTTAATTATAAAAAACAAAGTTTAGTAAATTGTAAATCCAGATTAAAAAAAAAATATACTTAAAAAAAAATGGCATCCTACAATATGATCATATACATATGCAATAAAATATGCATTAATTATCGAGTCAAAATTCCTTCAAATAGTAATTATGGAAATATTTTCCGATATCAATATATCATATTTATTCCTTAAAAAAAATAAGCAATATTTTAAATAAATAAAGTAATTTGTTTACTTACCATGAGGAAAGAGTTGAGGTTCATCCTCCTGAGGACAGCGTTCTCCATCTGCGAGACCCTCAGGAAAATCTTCAGCAGCTCCTTTTCCTTCTCCAGACTGGACAGGAGCACCGAGGCCGAGCCCTGAAAGTCACAGACAGTCGAGTTATTTTGAAGAAAAAAATACAATTTTATAAAACAAACATAATTTCAATAATTTTTTGCTTCTCTTCTAAAGGCGGATTCAGATGGCGACAACGGCGATGCGACGCGATTTTGTCACACAATTAAGCTGCGAAATCTTATGCGGCGAGCGAATTCGCCAGGTGGCGGTAGCAAAATCGCGTTAATTGCGATGCTCTTTTTTTTTTAATCGCCAAATATGGCCATCAATGGGTGTCACATGCAGCAAGTGCGCATTATTCATGTCGCGTCGCATTGGTAGAAATCGCCATGTGAATCCGTCTGAAATTTCTCCATCAATCTCACCTGTCTGGTGCAGTACGTCTCGAAAGCGTGCAGCATGTGCGAGCACTCGAGGATGAGACGTCCCACGTTGACGGTCTGCAGGTCCTCGTCCCCTTGGTCCAGCGCGATGTCCACGGCGTCCTGAAGCCTCTCCGCGATCTGTCGGCTCACCTCCAGCAGCTCCTGAGGAAGAACGTTAATGTAGGCGGGCGAGGGGGGTTGGAAGGGAAATGTTTGCGTTCAAAACAGGTACAAAATTGATGAGACTCACTGTTTATAAAAGAGCTATTTAAAATCAGTTTTTCATCAGAATATTTATTATACTACAGCTTTGATTTGGAGTGAAATGAATTTACTTTGTTTTAACAATAGCCAACATTTTTTTTTATGCAGCACTCTGTATAAAATGTAATTAGAATATTTTTTAAAGAAGAACCTTAAACTCTAAAATTCGAGTTTTAGTTGAAAATACAATAATTAAGTTAAATAAGAATTTAAAATCCTAAATTTATACGAGTAAGTATTTTTAAAACAATTTTTTTTTCTTTGCTGAAAAAGTTGCATAATTTAAAGGCGTAAAAGTTAAAATATTAATTTTTATTTTATTTTTATTTATTAATTTCAATTTTTTTAGTATTTCAATTGAGTTCATTGGTTTTACAAGCGCATGATATTTAATAAGAAAAATATACATGCCTATTCCTCCATTTATCACCTCTAATACCTATTCCCTTAATTCACTGCATAATCAACAATCATAGGTATTGTAATGCTTTTAGTTTTAAATTCCCGATTTAAATTGCTATAATACTGCAGTTTACAAAACTCAGTCACCCAAATAACTATATATTTAGAACTCCTGATGCAGAATGCCACAGTAAACCCTGCAAGAACACTCACGGGCACGTTGAGGAAGATCGCGTCGAGCTGCTCCTGGGACAGAAGGCCGGCCACCAACATGGGGCGGTAGAACTCCTCGGCCATGATGCGGAGGTCACGGCCGTACTTGAGCTCCGTCTCCAGCAGCTCCGAGATTATCTCGCGTCGCTCCGAGCGGCGCTTTCCGCACTTCCGGCACACCAGGGGCGCGTAAACCACCCCGCTAAAAGGAGGATTAAAATTTAGCGTCCAGTTGTAGCGAGGTGGGAGTCGGGCTGGAGTTGGTACAGTGCATTTACGACAAATCTGATACTATAAAATTTAAATTAATTTCATTAAATATAAATTACTAGTTTTTCTTCACGAAATACTGATTTTTTTCAAAATTAATTCACCTTCTTAATTACGTATACATAAAGAATAAAAATATGTGTTCTCGATGACCTGCTCTGGTCCAAATTATACCTTTTTTGACCTCTGACGTCAATTATATGTACTGATTTGGTCCAAATGACCTCTACTGACCTCTCATCTCAATGACATGCAAGTACTTATACCTGATCTGCATGGTCCAAATGACCTCTGTATAACAAGTACTGACCTGTCGGTGACCTGCGGCTCGACGCTCTGCTCGCAGTCCTCACACTGGAGGTCACCCTGGTCCAGATGACCTCTCCTCTGCATGAGCCATCGACTGCGGCTGCTTTGCGACGTCTCCGAGCCGACCCCGGAGTCGTTGCGCTCGATCTCCGCAGAGCTACGACGGCTCTGAAATAGAAACATAATTAATTAGTTATGCAGCTTATGCACATGTTAGCTAAATTATGTTGGAAGCAATTATATTCATGTGAAAACGAAGTATTAATTAAGGTTTGTTCATTTTTTTTAATACATATTATCATGCTGAAATTTTAATATTTTATTGCAGACTCCAAGATTAGTTTTATATTTTTATTTTTTTTTCTGCAAAAACAAGTAAAAAGTATATGTTTAATTTAAATAAAAACCTTAAAAATTAAGTGTAACTAACAAAATATATACAAATTAAAATAAATATACCTCTTTAATACAAACAATTTTGGTACAGGTATTCTAGGCAATAATTATTTTACATTTTTATAATATTAGTTTCTTTTACAACAAAACAATTTTTGAAAACAAAACAATATTTTTTCAGGCATTAAAGTCTCCAACCATTTAATTAATTTTTCTCCACTCACCTTAGCAGGAGACGAGCGAAGTGGAATCGCATCCTCACTCGAGTCACTGACATGACTGACGAGTTCACTTGGCGCTGACGATCCTCCGAGCTCACTGTCACCCTGGGGACGATCCTCAAGGGCCGGAAGGTCGAGGAGGGACACCTCCCGAGTGGGCGTGGTCTCCAGAGGAATCCCACGCTCCTTGGCTCCTACCAGGTAATTAAGAATATCGTACTTTGAAGCTCCTTCAAATATCGACTTTGCTTGAGGCTCAGAAATCTTAATTTCTTCATAAATTGGGTCACGAATCATTTCATAATGATCTTCAATTTCTTCATCATCATAATCTTCGTCTTCATCTTCTACAGTAACGTAGAATTTTGATCGAGATCCAATTGCACTTTCATCATCTGTTATTGAATTATCATCTTTTGTTGAATCAATTGTTATATTTGTTTCATATTCAGGCCATTTTTTATCTAATTTATTTTCATTTCCAACAATAATACTTGTACTCACATAAGGTGGTTCTGTTAACCATTTTGAGTCACTTTTATTATTATTATCATTTGTAATAGGACCAACTTTAATACTAGTACTAACATATGGTGATTCTATTAATGATATATTTTTATTATTTGTTCTTCTTTTATTTTCTACTTTTTCAATAATACTTGTATCACTAATTGTAACTTGTCCTTTTGAACAAACATGTGGTACTACTACATTTCTTTTAACAGATTCAATATGATCATAATTATGATAAGATGTATTATCATTATTATTATCTATAATTTTTTCAACTTCATTTCCACTAACTGTTAAAATAGTTGCTAAATTTTCATTACCAATATTTATTCTCAATGTATTATAGTCACTTTCTTCTGATACGGAGGTTTCATTTACAGTCACTATAGTAGAGTTCGTGTTTATTTCTGGTGACGTCACAATCACTACGTCACTTGTAGGTGTCCAGGATTGAGGTCTAGATGGAGGGGAAGGTGGGGGTGGTGGAGGAGGGTCTCTAGGTCTTGTAGGACTCAACATACGTCCGGATATAGGAGTTGAAGTAGCAAACGCGACCCTTGAGTCACCTCGGCGGTGTTGGGAAGCCATCCGGAGCCTCATGGTGTCCAAGAACAACTTGTGATGGTCTCCACGTATGTGTACAATGGAACCACCCTCGCGACGTTTTGGTGGTTTTGATTTTGGTTTTTCTGTTGTTGTTGATGTTGTTGTTATTTGTTGATCATCACTCGAGGAGGTCCGCTCCAGTTCTGGAAATAAAATTGAAAAGACAGAGTTGTAGAAATTAATTAGTATCAATACAAATGATAATGCTTTATTACGTATCATATTGAATATACCCAAATAATATCAGTTCAAAATGTAATCAAGGCAATGACCATAATATACTATAAGTGAAAATACCCTAGATAATGTTGCAAGAGTTAGAAATGGAATGCAGCATGAGGAGCATTTTGTTTAAAAAAACAATAATAGAACCTTAAAACTTAATATAATCTTTATTTAAAAATATATAATATATGACCTGTATTTAATTTATCGGCTATATTATTTAGAATAAACTGGAAATAAATCTAATTTAGATAATCTATTTTGTATTAGTTATTTTAAAAATATATCATAATGGTGCCCGGTGCATACAATAATTAAACTGAATAATGTTCAGTAATTTAAAACGTCTCCGGTATAAATATAATTTTATTGTATCGAACACAAAGGTAAAGGTGCTCGCTTGGGGTGAATGAACTTAATAAACATTGCACTCGTAAACAGATGGATTGTCCTGTCTTCTTGCAGTGACTTCACATTACACTTAATAAACATAAAAAATAGCACTTCAGTTACTTGTATATTTTAGTAAATAAATAGTACTTTGTGAAAGATATGCGACAAAGTTGACTTTAAAAATATTACATTCTTATTTCTACATGCGATCAGATTACATCCTTAATGTTGGGTCACGATTGTAGAAAACACCACCCACCACGCAACATTTCTATGTCAATATAATTCCTATTTACTGAACAGATTTCCTCCTACCATAAACTTTATACTTTGAGTCACGCGTCTTTAAAAATTCACCTTCACTGTCTTGAGTTTTGAAAAACTAAATGAGAAAATAGCGCAGCTGCCTACAGAATTGTAGTACTTAGCTTGTACAATATTAGTCAAAATGAGTGAGATAATAAACCTGTATCTCTGTATATTTTTTAGCAAAATTGTACATCATATATATAAAAAAGTACACTCTTCGCCTTTCAAAATTTCTTTCATCAAGAAATGTCTATATCATATTATAGATTCTTGAACAATATACTTTATTGATTATGTATTTCGTTATCAAATCACAATTGGGAATAATTACTCACTTATTAAAAAAATACGAAACTTAATTACGATATAATATTATGCATTTCATGGGTTTATCCGGAACGGGCCTGTCACGGCCTTAATTGTAATCTATCCTGGCATTTACCTTTTATATTATGCTTTTATAAATACCTGTACAGCATCTTATCAAAAGTATCATAAATATTAAAAGAAATCTAATGTTTACTTTATTTAACACAATACATTTTCTTTCTTGATTTTTGATTTTACATTATTAAAAAAAATATATAAAGTGAAAAATTTTCACCACACACAAAACCTGTAATCAAATATTAAAAGAAAATTATATTTCAGGATGATTGGTTCATTAACAATTCTAAACGTGTTCGTGTATGATTAACTGCAATTATATTACCGTGCTATAATACTACCGCTAAACAACAGTCTATAGTTTCTCATATTAAATTACTTTGACATATAAATTTTATTCACAGCATGCAGACAACATGCGCATCACTAACTTTCATTATTCTTTATATTTCGTATTCAGGCTAACCAGTATATTATAATAATGCCTCAAAACATTACTTAGTGAAATCTTTTATCAATTGATATTACACTATTTGATACGTAACACATATTTTAATACAAATGATATGAATTTTACCGTAAATTTCTTTATTTTTTTTCACTCTAATTTTTAAAATTATTTTTGGTTAAATATAAACCAGAGCAGTCTATACAAAAAACAAAATTAATTTTATGCAATAGTAAATAAAAATGAGCTATATTATTTAGAAAATTACTCTCAAAAGTGCATTAAAAATTTCAATGCATCTTAATGTGTATTTTGTAAAAAAAAAAAAAAAAAAAAAAAAAAAAAAAATCAAATTAAATCAACTTCTTTTTTGTTTTCCGTTTTTCTATTATATATTTATAGCATTATTAGGAACTTCTTTGGTTATGATTAAGGCCACATTTAAGACTCGATAATTTAAAGCTTGATTTTAGACACGTTTTTTAGACCCAAAATTTCTGGTCTTAAATTATTGAGCCTTAAATGTGGCCTTAAGGCTTTGTGAATGCCCCTTATCATTAAAAACAATAATATTAATGACATGCAGCAAAAAGAGTCATTAATATTTAAGTAATATGCAAATTTATTACTAGCATTTAAGTACTACAATACATCAGAATTATATAAAGAATCTTTAAGCTAGCAGATTAAAGCAATATACTGTTTTATATCAACTGTATTTTAATATCAATAAAATTTAATCGCAAAACAACAAAGTATATACTTGATATATAAAACACTTGTATAACAAAAGTACTTGTTTTGTGGGGTTTATTTTTGTATACTAATGAGACAGTTAAGAAGAAAAAGAGAGAGAGAGAGAGAGAGAGAGAGAGAGAGAGAGAGAGAGAGAGAGAGAGAGAGAGAGAGAGAGAGAGAGAGAGAGAGAGGGGGGGGGAGAGGGATGAGAAAAGTGCAATGAGATAACGAGACAAACAAGCTACAGTAGACAGGTTGCAACAGGTCCAGTTAGTGTGCGGCAGGTCAGTACAAAGCGACGACCGTTTGAGTCGCCGACTTTTCCATATCGAGACAGGTTTTTACCTACTGTCTGCCTCTCTCTACCTCTCGCTCAACTTTCCTTTCTAGGAGTTAAGTACTATCAGGTGTATTAGTCTGTATACAGAGGGTTCGAAAGACAATAGTTTTTGCTTTCAAATCTTTCACTACAATAAGAATTAAGTATTGAATTTTTATAGATTTCAATTAAATTATTTTATAAAAGAGTAATTATAATTAAATGTAGTCCGATTTTTACACTTTATATTAATTAATATAAAATTTTTGACCTGAAAATTATGTCTAATTATTAAATACTAAGGTTTAATGAAATAATAACTATTTATTTTTTTTTACTAAATCATAATTTTTTACTATTTTTATAGCATGAAAATATATAATAGGCTATTAAATATTAAAACTGAAACGCGTGCGGTGTAGTGTTACACATCAACAAAAATTAAGAATAAATTTTAAACAAAGCTTAGGGCGTTATGAAACTTAAATAAACGTTAGAAATTATAATTATTTTTCAATAAAGGTGTGGTTTTATTAATCAATTAATATCTTTCTAATTTAATTATAACCAATACAAAAATTAGAAAACATTTCTTTCTTTTCATTGTCAAAAAAATTAGTGAAACAATAGTCACCAATTTACCGAAATACGTAAAAAAGATCATCGACACCTGTGATACAATATCTTTAACTTTAATGCACCGCGGGTGTTGTGAATTTACAAAAGCTTGGGGCTGGGAGAAAGCGGTGACCCCGCCCAAATGAAAGCGAATCTACTGGATAAAAAAAAAATCATCTTGGCTACAAAATATTTACACTTGCTACTGCAGGCAGAAGGATCGTCGTCAATTAATTTAGAAAGTGTTTGAACATATTTGGGCAGTCAAATATTATTTAAATATTTTTTTTTTACTTTTACTTTAATTTTTTTGTTTTAACTTTCTTGATTTCAAGATTTTTTTTTATAAATTCTTGGAAATAAAAGATATGTAAATATATATATATATATATATATATATATATATAAAATATAAAAAAATCGCGGTCATGGCAATGACATTTAATGCTCCATTGTTTTAAACTAAAAAGTTTTTTGTTGTGATTTTAAACATAAGTTTATTTTTTTTACGTATAATTCTATTGTTTTATTAAAATATTATTTTTTGAAAGGTTCAAGATTTATAAGTAATTGAATATTTTTTATAAAAACAAAAGAATTTGCTGTCAAAATTTTAATTTATATTTATTGTAGAATATGACTGTACGTAAATATGTTTTTATATTTTTGTTGGCCTGGAATTTTGGAACTTTGACAAGTAGATCGTAAGTATATAGATAAGTATACTGGCAATTTGGTGAGAATAAATTTGATTTTAGGAATGTTTTATATACAGTATAGATCCATAATCTGTATTCCAAGATACATAAAGGCGCTATATAATTTATGTAGTACTTTATATAGGTAAATAATATAAATTTTAAAGTAATATATTATGTCTAACCGTACATTTTTTTTTTCATCTATATTGAGTACTGCAATGTATAAAACAAACAAAACTATAAATTTTATGCTTCTATACATTCGTTATATTATATGTAAAATATATTTTTGTAACTGAAAATGGAGAAATTAGACACCTTTTATGGCACATAAAATCTACGCAAGCAATATTATTAAAACTTAGATTTTATCACACATACAACAAACTTCTTAATCTTTTCAACATGCTTTGCTCGTATATAGAAATTTAGAATTCAATCTAAAGTAAGAGCTAGAGAGATTCCTATAATTTTATGACCGAATTAATTTTCAATTCCATTCTTTCACTGGCCACACGCATAATTGTGGTTGAAATAAAATTAAATTACAACCGACCACTTCGGCCTATATTGAAAATGAAATATATGAACGAAAGTTTTATAATTTTGTGGTCCTTAAAGTATCAACTTTCAGTTAATTTTTACCGTTAAATTGAATACAATATGAACTTGAAAAACAATTTTACTCGAATTTTTATTAAATTGAACGTAAATAAAAAAATTTACCTCTGCATGTTTGATTCATGCACTATAACTGCAGCTCTAAAATAGACAAAGACATGCAGTTTTGACATTTTCTTGGAGTCGGTGGAGTTATAATAAATGTAAAACGTAACGTACAACCTACACATGATTTCTTATTACTTATTTCAATGAAGGACCTTGAATTATAAATTTATGTTACATTAATATTATCATCGTCAATTTTCAGACGACATTTATGTATCAGCAATTTGTTTTATTCATTTTTTAGCCCTTTAACAACCCTCAAAATCGAGGTAAAAGAGGTTGTTTAATAGTAATTTCCCTTAAAATTGAGAAAACGTAACTCGAGTTATTCCATCCAAATATATTGCAATAAGAAATTTTCAAGTAATTTTTCCATTAAGAAGAGCATAATGTATTTCGCTCAAGAAAATAAGCTCCAAAAATTGTGTATTTAAAAACGAGCGTGGAGTTAAAGTTAAGGGATGATCTAAAAGATGTACAGTGTACACCTTAAGACAACACGAACTTTACTCTTGCTATAGAGCTGTAGCTTCAATAGACAAAGAGTATAACAGATATGTATTTTCATTTGTTTTTATTTTTATTTAGATAAAAAGAGCACTATCAATATTAAAAGAGTTTTTGGTTCACCCTGCGTGGCAATGCCTACAAACAAAGCTGGAGTAAAGTTCGTGGTGTACAGAAGTGAAGTTCTCTAGAAAATTCAACTAACAATAGATTGGAAACACGAATTCCCAAAATTTAAAATTACAAGATAAAGACCCCGCCCTTCCTCCCTGTCTCTCCAAATTCTCCTACCGGTTTCACCTTTAATTATAACAGACAGTTAATTTGACTTTTATGTCATGAATTAAATTAATATTAAAAAGGTGCAAATTGTATCAAGGCTTACGTAATAATAAATGTCCTTGGTACTAAAGTAAAAATTCCAGCTGTCAACCACTCGAGAACAAGTTTGCAGCCGGTCGGATTTCGTCTCGCCTTTTATAAGGTCTGTTGCTGCTGCCTGTGCGGTCAGACAATGACGGGCGAACTTTTTGGTACACGGACAAAAATTTTACTTGACAAGGACAGTCTACTGAGAGGATGGATATCGACAACTCGACAATTTTCGCCAACCTTCGTGAAAGTACGCCAAATACGCCTCGCGCTCAAGCAGCTGGCATCTATATTGCCTGATCTATACACTTGGTACTTTAAGTATACCACGTGACCTTTTTCTAGCATTCTGATTAGCTAAATGTGATCATGTGGTATACTTTAAGTGTATACTTAAGTACCAAGTATATATAACAGGCATGTGGGGACGCCAAAGATGTAACAGCGTAGCGCTGATGGCTAAAGCGGCACCTTTGACAGGCTAACCAATTAAATGCGCTTACGAAAGTCAGCATCGTGACGTGCCATGGCGGCAAAAGCGGCTGGTTTAAAATTTAAGCCATCCTCTAGTACAAAGTACAAAGTTCTTGTGAAGTGGCATGGAGACACAGTAAAAGCGAAAAGCGATCAGAATCTCAGATAAAAATTAACTACTGTTCCTTTAAATATCAAAATGAAGCTGGATGAGCATGAGACGCAAGTATAATTATTATTACTGGAACAGTAGAAATTAACTGTGAATTATAAAAAGGTGTCTGGCTATCCTTTTAACATTTTTGTTTTGACAATCATAAATTTGATTTCCATTTAAAATGCTTCAATTTTTTAAAAAATTATATTGTGTCAATTTTTTTCAATAGGATCATTAAAATGATTTGACTGTACTAATATGGTCATCAACACACCCGCTATAACCCTGAACGAACATGGAGATGGACTACGCCTCTCACCACTTGTAAAAAAAATCCATAAATGGCATAGTCGTATTTTAAAGACTTGCATTGTGTTCGATTGTTTTTTTAGAGAAAATTCTGTATTACTCGGCTAGCTTTACATAGCGATGCAGTGAATGAGTTTACTCACTATATACTGCAGCGGGCATACATTATTTTTTTTTAATAAATAACAAATATTGTGACTATATCTGTGTTATTTATTTTTTTTTGTCATTTTGTCAATTTTTTCTAAAACTGATTAAAATTAGATAATTTAAAATTAAAATTATGCATAGGCAGTGGGTAGAACCATCTTTCCCTTATTAACTTCTAAAGCCCCACCCCCTTAAATGACTAATCAAAGATTTTTTTCATTTGTACTATTCTGTATCACTGCTTTGAACGATGGAAAGGCTAGGGTATAGTTTGTTAATTTCATTTTTTTTTTTTTTTTTTTTTTTACGAAAACAAAATGACCTTTGAGCTATTGGCTACCATATATTATGTAAAATTTCTAAATAAACAAAGTGTACAGTCGCTCTCCAAGGTACCACGAACCACCACCAGATCTCGCTGTCTGCTACTCCATCAAGTTTCCATAACGGGAGACATACCAAGTTAGTACGAGTTTTCCATCATCGCAAAAACCTCAACCACCAGACTACCTTGAACATATATGAGGTGTGCCTTACCTCTTTCAGAATTTAATTACAGTCTTAATTATGTGTTACATTAAATTTTAGAACGCACATTTTCATGTCTATATTACGAGTTCTCATTATTTTATACTGTCTTTTTTATTGAAACCTCAAAATGGGCATATTTGGATAAAAAAAAAAAAAACTCGATTTATGTATTGCAATTTGTTTCAGATTTTTTTTACCCCTCTGAAGACCTCAAAATTGAAGTGAAAGATGATGTGACGGATATAATGCAATGCCTTTCCCTAATAATTAATAATTGACAATATATAATAACCCAAGATCTTCTATCGAAATATGCAATAAAAATTTCATCCTTGCAGGTCTAAATTATTTCACTAACCCAGTATATAGTTCTCGATAATTAAATACTTTATTTATCTAAATTTCCTCCTATACTTTCATAATTTTAATTAACTAAAAAGCAATTAAACAATAAGGAAGAGTACTAAACAAATAATTACCTACTTCAAAGTTATTTTGTTATTTTTTTTTTCTCCCAGAGTAATTTTCAAGAAATACATTCTTTTAAATAATGACTTTTACAAAATCATTCTTTACCTTAAGATTTATTTTGTATATAAAACAATTTACGATGTGCTATAAATCTGAGCAAAACTCACTTTTGTAAACATCGTGACAGAATTAATGTTCACCATTGACCAGGTCAATGACGTTCTTTCTTTTTTTCTTTTTTTTTACCCCTAGAAAAATGATTTTTAACCAGGTTTATGACCCTTAAGCAGAGTTTTTATCAGGTCAATGACCTTTTATTAAGGGTAAGGTAACACGCTCCATGTTAAAAAAAAAATCCCATCCATGAAAATTATGAAACATACTGCATGTATCTTTAAAATTTTAATGTTCTCCTCTACATCCCTTGTCATGCTGCAGTAGTTAAAATATAAAAAATTAGGTATACAAATTCGATCTAGTTTTTATAATTATTAATTTCTAAAGTTAACATGAAAGTTCCATTTCTCCCTGATAAATTAGTCGACTTCAAATTTCATAAAAATAACTCGAAAACTATATCAAAATTGTATACCTGATATTTTAGCTACTGATAAGGTATACAGAGGAGAACATTTTAAAATAATTTTTCATAATTTTAATGTGTGAAATATTCGGTGTGTTATCTTACCCTTAAATTGACCCTCACAACTTTTGACCAGGTCAAGTTAGGTCAACGAACTTATATTGACCCTTGGACAAGAAAGTTTTGACGTTTATATTCAAATGTTGTAAGACAATCCAACCACAAGAGACCTGACTAACTAAACTGAATCTCATATTATGGAGAACCTCAGGTGACTATTTTACAATACTAAATGTAATGTTTAACTGTAGTTCTTCAATACTTAAGCTCAAGTATAGAGTGTGCTTGCGTGCACGAACCGCAGGACATGATCGCATGTCGCGGTCTTGAAACGTGTATCACGTTCACTATACTCAATATAATATAACTTGAATCAATTATAAGGTGTATTTTAGAATGATTTAACTTATAAAATCGACTTTAATGTTATAATATTGTTAATATAATTTACATTATGGTGCGTGCCTTTATAAATTTTATAATCCAAGCACGAGATTTTGTTTTTTATAACTAGAATTTGATATTATTTATTATTTTTAATAATGTATTATATTATAGAAATCTGATTCGTTATAAATTATTTAGTTTTTTTTATGTCACAAATTTATAATTCTTCAAAAAGTTTGCATGCAAATTTTAAAAGTTAAATTTATGTTAATTTTAACCTTAATTCTTAGCAAAATAAAGTTTATGTTTTTTTTAAAAAATTAATCTTGTCAACACATATTTTGGGCACCCGTATATCCACGTAAAAAGTAAAGACAACGATTATTCTTAAGTTACTGCGTTGATCTTTGTGACCTTTTCAATAAAATGATGATAAACTCTGCCTTAGAAGTATCAACAAATACTTAATTTATGTCTTTTCATAGAAATATAGAGTTTACAATTTTACCTATCGTTTGAAACAGAATATTTCAATGATTTTCAATAGAATTCCATGCATGCCAGAGCTGAAATAAATTTAAACTTTTATTCGCTAGCTCTTCTCGTCTAATCCCCTCCTATTTTGCACCATTTTAAAGGAAAAATGCGAGATTACATCTTCTTTCCTCTTATTGAGCACAAAATGTTAGAAGTTTTGTTTTGTCTCCATTTCATCCTCACTTTGAACGAGAAGGAAATAATTTAAGATGTGTTTTTGAGATTTAGACTTTAGACGTGTAAAGGCGATGAGTTGAAGACGTAATTTAACTAATTTTTTCAACTAAGGTGGCTTCTATACTGCAGCTATATAATTATGTATAAATATTTACTATAATAGAGTATTGTCCTCATTTTTTTTTATTGCAGAAATGGATAGAGGGTGCAAAGTTATGCTACCCTGATTTTTTTCAGATTTTTTAGAGCCCGGGAACTATTTTTAAAAAATTATTCCAAATCCTCTTCGTGACGTCACGAGACGCCGCTCCTTAAGAAAAAGATAGGACTTGCCGCCGCGTGACGTCACAAAAAGGACTTTCAATAATTTTTTAAAAATAGTTCCAGGTCTCAAAAAAATTTAAAAAAAATCAGGGTAGCATAACTTTGCACGCTCTATCCATTTCTGCAATAAAAAAAATTGAGGACAATACTCCATTATGTATACATATTTACTATAATTATACAAAATCAAAATGTGACAAATAACATTTCACTAGGGGTCAATTTCAAAGCACAGAGATAAGAAAAAAGCTCTTAACAGAAATTATATTAACTTTCATGTTTTGATTTTCTCCTCTCATAATATTGTCTAAATATTGTTGATAAATTATACAATATAAGATAAATATGCAAAGCTATTAGAGTATTAAGTTATTCATTCGGCTCAATATTATTCATTAAATTTATTCACGCATGATTCATATTTATTATAATATGCTAATTCTGTTTATATAGTTTGTAAGAATTTGTATTCCTTAAATTCTAACTAAGATTTTCTTTATCTATAATACCAGTTCAAAGCTTTCTAAGAATTACGAAACACTATGTTTTTCTTATAAAACTTGAAAATGTATTGTTATTTTAAAATAATGATATTTTACAGTTTTTTTTAACAATCGCTAACATTTTATAGTTTTTAGCAATAAAAAATAAAATTTTAAGTACAGTTATATTTAATTAATGTTCCAATCAATATGTGTTTTCTTTTGTAAACAAACAATAAAAAAACATGTTATCACATAAAGTGAAAAATAACAACAATGCATTGTAATCAACGTTTTAAAATGGAATTTTTATGGCTAAAATATTAAACTAGCTAGTCTATCGAGAAAAATATGATGTAAATTTTTATAAAATTATTAATTGGTGAGATGAATTTTAATAGTTAACTTTGTGAGTAATAAATAAAATTAGCAGACATTTAAAACTTAACCTTTTAAAATTTACGAGACTCAAAATTTTGTAAAATTCAAATGAAAATATTTTTAAATTAGAATGAAAAGTATAATAAAAATAATGTTTTAATTAAATTAAAAGCAATGTAAAAAATTATTATAAAATTTAAATAACTTAAAAGTTACGTACTATTAAAATGAACTATGTATAATATTAATTTAAAATTCTAGATGTTAATTAAAATATTATTTTTATAATAAAATTCAATTGTTAAAATTAATTAAAATAATCTTATATAGCCATTCCTGCCCTTACAATATCTGCGCTGTAATATAACCCTGAATTTAATTTAAAATACTTAGCAATTTAATTAAAGTTTAACTTTAAAAATTAATCGAACCGATAAAATAAACTATTAAGGTAACTGACCTTTATTTTACCTGCATTATGAGATACTAACAGGTAAGTGAACCATATCCAACCGTATAGAAAGCTAACAAACAAATATGGTAATAGTATCGTAAAATATGTGCATTTGCATTTTGATATAGCGAGAATTTAACAGAGCGTGAGATTGCAAAAGGACACATGTCCAGTTTAAAAATTAATTTGAAAACATTTAATTTTAATCAAAATATTTTTATGGCCTTACTATTTTACGATGATATATTTATATAATTGTATTGTTTTTTATCCCTTTTTTATAAAAAAAAATAAAAAAATTTATTTTAAAAAATGAAATTTCTTACCTTGACTGGGCGGACCATGCTTGTTAATAATTTCCTCGGTGGAATAATCCTTCACTACATCTGAGTGCAGAAGCTTTTCCTGACGAGAAATTTCACTGGTAGACACTTCACTAACGGCCACTGATCCAGTACTAGAAGCTGCAGAGATGCTGGACTGTGCTGGAAGTGGAGGAGGAATAGGAGGAGGCCTTTCACCATCACACGTAGTGGTGAAAATTTCATTTTGTTGCTTTAGGCCATTATGTTTTAAAGACTCTAAAGAAGCAAGGTCATTATTTTTACTACTTGACTTTCCTTTATTATTATTATCTTTCACTATAATATTTGAATCTGAAAAATCATTATTTGATTTAAATTGAACTTGTTTTTTTCTTTGTTTAAATTCTTGATAAGTAGGAATATGTAATGATGATAATGGTGAAGTATCTTCAGCTGATGAAAATGATGATTTTTTTAATATTGATTTAATTACACTTGATTTTTTAATTCTTCTTTTTCTAGGTGGTGGTTTTGGAGTAGGTGCACGTTTTTCTTCAATAATAATATTTTCAATTTCATCATCTGATTGGGGTAATACTGGCATACTATTTGTTCTATGTGATAATGAATTTTCTTCATTGTCACTTGTAATATAATCATTACATTCTTTTGATGTAAATTTTGATGAACTTGTCATGATTTTTTGTCCACTTATTGTAACATTACGATTTTTTGTTACTCTTGGTATTGTTGTTGGTATTGTATTATTCCATGTATCAACTTTACTAATTTTTTTATTAATAACTTTCTCTTCATCATGTTCTTCCTCATCATCTAATATTGCATTATCACTTAAATCATCACTTTCTGCTCCATCTTGTAAGTCGGTAGTATTATGATTTAAATATTTTGATATAAGTTCATAAGCACTCACGTCACATTCGAGAATCGACTTCCGTTTTTCACGTTCGTCGCTCGAATCTTCGCTCGAAGAATTTGATCGACTTCTCTGAGGGGGCGTGTCGTTTGAAACGACCCACTCGTCCAAACGTGACCGGTGCTCGTCAGACGTGGTTCTTAGTGGAACGGTCGGGGGAAACGAGAGACGAGCACGTGTTGGAGATAAACTCTTGGAACGTGCGCGCAGGGAGCCAGTCTGAAACATAAATAATATTTCATTAGTGATGATTTGTGGTTGTTGAGATATTTGACAACATTTATTTACAATAGGTCTCTTTTTGTAAACCCTGATAAAGGCGGATTCAGATGGCGACAACGACGATGCGACACGATTTTGACGTAAAAGCTGTGAAATCCTATGCGGCTGCGAATTCGCCGGGAATTGCGTTAAATACGATGCTCTTTTTGTTTAAATCGCCAAATATGGCCGCCAATGGATATTACAGCAAGTACGCATTATTCGCGTCGCGTTGCACGACAAAAATCGCCATGTGAATCCACCTTAAGAGTACTCTGAGCAGAGTCTTCTTGCGTATAAGAAGAAAAAAATCGTGACGTCATTTGCACCCTATTATATGAGCTAATGTAGGCATCAAGGTGTACTCGGAGAAGGGTTTACGAACACACCTGAAGGTAGAAGTGTAAGGATTTTAGCTTTTTTCACACCTCTAATTTAGATTGGAAGAAACAGAAGTGCGATAAAAATTAAACATTTAATTTAATTATAATTAAATTTACTTTCACTATGCACTTCTAATGTATTTTGACTTTATTTTTAAAGCTTCATAAATAAATAACAAAAATGTGACAAAAAATTGCTTTGCTGTACATGATATACAGTATTGTTTTGTGCTAAATGAAAATAGCATTTATTAATATACATCTCAATTTGTTATATAAAGTCGATTTCAGAAGTTAAAAAATTAAAGAAAATGTTTTTTAAATTCTTTAAAGTGATGGTGATAATAAATTAACAATAATGATTTGGATATTATACATGTACGTTGAAGGCTAAATTTAAATTATATAGCTAATGCCAAAGACATATACTTTTATTATTTTATTTGGGATTACAATGTAGTCATCACCTCAAAAAATTTCTCTTTGCAACCCTGTTAATCACCATGTCCCGCAAGAATAACACAGGACATGTGGTGATTAACAAGGCTGCAAGTGGGAAATTTTCCAAGGCGAAGAGCGTATTTTTTTTTTTTTTTACTTTCTTTCTAAAATAATAATTCTGCATCACGTAATAAGACTAATATGTTTATATAATTATTACATGTAGCAAAACTATATTACGCTCACTCAATTAAGTTTTAAAGTTAAAATAAAGAGAGGTGGAATGACTAATCGTTTTATTAATATTTTCTAATAAGTAAATGAAAGGTGTTACATAAAATAAGCTAAAGAAATTTTAATATTTTTTACTTTAATAATGACACTTTTCTTTTAACAAAAAAATTGACGTCAAGGAAGTTTTGACCATACAAAAAATACTTTTAGTACTTTAATTCAAACTGGATTTTACATAAATAACTATTACTTTTCATTATATTAAAAAAAAAGGCAGTGTGACATGAAAAAGGTTGCTGCCAATTTTATTTCCTTCCGTATAGAAAGTAATTTAAATAACATGTTATAAAATCATTAAAAATTTACTCATAATAACAGTTTGTTTATTTTTTTACTGCTACTATACTGTGAAATTATAATTCGATACGTTGTTAGATTATGATGAAAATTATAATAAAATAAAAGTCATGAAATTAAATTTTCGAAAAACAAAAGTTATGATGGGTGATGAAAAATTACGTAGTACTTAAAATTTGACTCAATAAAAAAAATATCACTTTCTCTGATAATTTTTTTCCACTTTTTTTTTTAATATTTCCTTATTTGCTTTTGTTTTTATTCTCATCAAAACGCAAATTCATCTTTTGTAATTTGTAAACAAGTCATAAAAAATCTAATTTGATAGCTGTATAAAAAAGTTAATAGTATTTTATTGCTTCTATACTTTAAATCTTCGTTAAATAATTTCTTAACTGAGTCTCGTAGTACCTCCGTGGTTGTGATTAGAAAAGATCGCATGTCTACTCTGATATTATTTTAATATAACGTTAAACAACAGCCTGTAAATCTTAAACCAAATCTAGTAACATAATAATATTATATTCATTATTATTAATATTGATATTCAAAAGAAATAGATCCAGATTTTTCATTGTAGACATGATTATCATAGGCCTAATAGCTCCCTATAAACTCAATGCTGGGTCGGGTTCATGAAGAGCCGGGAGGTCACTTGTGACCAGCAACCAGTACCCTACAACGGGGTTCAATTAAAAAAAAAATCACTAACACTACGTATATTATTATACGACTCATATGATTGCGGTTACTGAATCCTGTTGATTATAAATTAACATTTAAAATTGAAATATAATATCTAAACAAAAGATGCGAATGAATATAGTAATATAATCACTATAACCCTAATGGGCGCGATTCACGAAGCAGTTAGCCAGGTTTCTAACCACGTTTAGCTTAAGGTAGAGATAACGTCGGTCAGCTGTTTTTTTAGCTCCATTTGATTAACATGTAAAACTTAGCATATTCACAAAAATTCTGAAACTTTTTTGAGAGGCATGTATTAGTGCCTAAATGCCATAGAAAAAGTTTCAAAATAATTTGACGAGCCGATTTTTTTTAAATTAATTTTTTAGTTTGGCTCTCCATGCATGGGAAAGCCCTATGCTGAAATTTAAATAAATTAATTAAAAAAAATTGGCTCGTTAAATTGATTTGAAATTTTTTCTATGGCTTTTAGGCACTAATATCTGCCTCTCAAAAAAATTTCAGAATTTTTGTGAATTTGCTAAGGTTTACATGTTAATCAAATGGAGCTAAAAAAAACAGCTGACCGACATTATCTCTACCTTAACCACGTTTAACTATTTCTGTTTTACGTGTTAAACCACCTAAGTTAAACGTGGTTAAGCTAAACGTGGGTAGGAACCTGGCTAACTGTGCTTCGTGAATCGCGCCCAATAATAATATAGGTTCATTTTTATAAGTGAAATTATTGAATAATTATAGCGTTATTCGAAATGAAAAAAGAGACTAGCTTTTAAACACACCGAAAATATCATGTGGGAAATATAACTCGTCTGATATTATACTGCAACTAAAAACTAAATCACAAGAATTAAATATCTAAAATTATTGTTTATAATATAAATTCTAATATTTTTCAAGGTCTTTAATTTTGGTGCGAACAAAAAAACTAATTAATTCGATAATTAAATGTTTTTCCTAAATATAACAAAGAAACGTAATCAAAGACAGAACTAATTGCAGGAATTTTAATATCATGGCGGGATTAAATTCGCTTTTGATTAAAAAAAAAAGCAATTTAAAAAAATTAATCATTAAAAAAAAATGGAAGAATTAAATAATTTAGATTTTTTTTTTTTTTTTTTGGCTTGGCAATATTGTTAAACTATATCTATTAATTACATGGATTATATTTTATACGAAAAATATAAAGGCCGCAGATAGATCAGAAATAAAAATGTCTCGCGGTATACATGAAAAAACAACAATTTTTAAGTTAAGCCATTTATTGCTAGTTCAGTACTTTTTTTTATGTATTTTGGTCATTTTTGCATGATTTTTAAATATAATTTATAGAACTGTACTGCTACAAATAAGCTTAATTGCTTTAATTTTTAACACAGCTGCATATTCGCAGCATCAGAATAGAAAAACTGATATATAGATTTTCAACACTTTGACTAGGAAATAGCAGCTCATCTTCTAGATATGTACTAGTACTGTATATTGCATTCTTAGATTGAATAAATTCAAACTAAAACTGTAAATTTTTTTGAGCTTAATATTCACCAGAATTTATACACAGTTAATTAGAAAAAAAAAATGAAAATACCTGTGTATGATATTAATTTGTAATAATTGTATATACCGCCTTGAAACAGTATATTATAAGCTTTATACCAAGTAACGTCTTAAAAGGTGGATTTTCATTAGCGACAACGGCGATGCGGCGCGATTTGACGTAATAGCTGCGAAATCCTATGCGGCGGCGAATTCGCCGGTAATCGCGTTAATTCCGATGCTCTTTTTCTTTTAATCGCCCAATATGGCCGCCAATGGATGTTACAGCAAGTGCGCTTTATTCGCGTCGGGTCCAGGCTGGAAATCGCTCATGAAAATCCACCTTGACACTTATTTCTTGCTCTCGATTAAAATTTTGGGTTCTAGCAATGGTAACATTTGAACTATCCCGAGGTGTACATAGTAACATAGTACTATATAATATTAAAACTTCTTGCTTCGTTTTTAAGAATAGGCCGTAATTATAGACATATACTATACATTTAAAAGAAGGCTAAATATTTCCAATGTTAAACCCCACACTCACCTGTTTCTCTTGCAGGGACAACCTCGACCTTCTCATCATATCATAGGGGTCACATTGTGATGACCTTGACGATTTCTTCTCATCTTGTGGAGAAGTAGGGGTCGGTCGAAGTCTCATTGGAGCTATGGTAGGGGTTGGGGGTGGAGGGATGTTCAAGGCCGGTCTGACCTTGGTACCTCCCCTAACAGTACCACCCCTGACGGTACCTCCCTTATTCACCCCTGCTACTCGTCTCCCGCAAGTCTTGCACGGTTTGCCCAGTTTCTTGGTACCGGGGCATGCGCAGATGCCAGTAGTGTACGCGAGGTACTGAGGGGTGTTGGGACCAGCTGAAGCAACGACAGCAGGGTGGATGTGGTGGCGAACAGACCCCATGTGCCAGGGGTCGACCATCAGTTGACCGTGATGCTCTGGAGACAGTGCCCCGTACTTCTCTCGATACTCCTGGGGACATAAACGTGAATTATTAGAATTAACATTGCATTATTACATAGTGTAAAATTAGGTAAGCTTTCATTATTTATGTATTTTATAAGTCAGGAAGAATGTGTGGCTGTTTTGTCTTTCATTTTTCTAACATTTTCTAGAACTAATAATTTATTTATGGAATTTATTTTTATTGTTTTATATTTGTAAGCATTAATGTATAATATTAAAAGTTTATAGAGAAAATTGTACCCATATAATCTGCAAAAGGCTTACAATATACTAACAGGTAGCACATAGCAGGTGTACTTTTAAATATATATGCAATCAAGCAAAAAAGTGATACTAGATTAAATCTGCTCATACTTCTACCTTGTCCCTCTGTATGACCCATCTTCTCTTATCTCTTTGGCACCTTAATTAATCCTTATCAGTTTTTCTCTTTTCAACGCTCCAATTCTTAATTGCCCTCCAATATACCCATTCATCTCCTATTCTTGCCACCCTACCCCCTGTTCAATAGTTTGGAACCTGATTTCACCATCCCTCCTTTGCCCCCCAATACATTCTGTCTTCTCCCATATCCTCTCGCCACTCACCTGCAGGTAATCCCGGTGCAACATTGCGGCTGGATGGAGCTGCGGCGCCCTAGCCCGCTCCTTGCCTGGCTGCAGGCGGTGCAGCCACGACCTCTTGGACTTCTGGTAGGAGGCTGCACTGAGGGAGCCCATGAAGGAGCCTGGTGGAGGCTGCTGCTGGAACATAGGGGGCACGAGTCACTTCCGGTACCACACTGACTTCCGGTACTTTATCACACCAACTTAATTATGTGGTTAAAATTATATTTGGATTGTGTAATAATTATATGTTTTTTTCCTTATCGTATGTTTCAAACTTAGCACTCTTGAAAGTACTTTTGTTATTTATAATAATTATTATAAACAATAACCCGAGAAAAACAAAAATCATTTGTGCTATTTTACTATAAAGAAATATAAATAAGTTATAATATATCATTCAAATTCATATATTCAATGGTTATAGTTTATAGGTTTTTGTTATGTCTTGTTTGAAGATTAATAAATATTTGAATTTGCGAAAAGTGAAGTATTATAATTTATAATACTTCATTATATTATAATAAACTTATACAAAGATGTGGGAATAAAAAAGCTATCCAGTATTTCCTACAGGTAAACCAAATAAGAAAAAAAGCCTTTAATTGCAATGCTCTTTATTTAGCGTATTCGGGAGTTCAATTTTTAATTTGTATGTTCTGTTATTTTAGCAGTAAAAATACTTTCACTTATTTACTTTTAACTTTGTTTACAAATCAGCATAATACATGTAAAACAGTTATCAGTAAACGAATATATTTAATTTTTTTAAATAAGTAAATTTCAAGTTGAATAATTTAATATACGGTTGATAATTTAACTAATTTAAATTATCTAATTTAACTATATTCAAGATGGTAAATAAACATTTGAATGGATACAAAATGATTTCAAAAAGAAAGCTGCACAAATTTTACTTTAGCAATAATTAAAAATACAGCAATCAGAGGAAATAAATACTTATAAACTCATTATATAAATAATCAAATTTCTTATAGTTAATTCCAAGTTCATCATTAATAATTTATATTACCTACTAAATATTCAAAATATCAAAAAATAAAATAATTATTTATTTATTTCTCTTGTGGCTGTACATCATACAACATAGAGACAAGAAACATAGAAAATACCTTAAAAATTAAACATAACTATATATTGCATAATCTTAAAACTAAAACGTTTGAATAACTGTAAACTTAACTATAATTTTAAAGGGAAGCACACATTTAAATCCACTCACTTATTTCATTACTAAACACGTCCTAATCATGCAAAATACAGAGGCTCATTCTAATTTCTTATTATTTCCACATCTGTCTGAAGAAATTTCATATACCATGACGTATCTCACGCAGAAATAATTTTAACAACTGTAAATTTATTTCTCTCTGTGCAGTTCATGTCCTTAAATTTTGACGAGCATAAAATCAAGATGACAAGAAAAAGTGAGATTTTTTTTCTAATTTATTTTTTGAAATGTAATTACAGTGTCCCGTACAGAAATTGTATGAAAAGTGAAGAGAACAATAAAAGTATGGAAGATTGCAAGTGAGATTGCAATTTTACCACACGACTTATTTTTCTTGTAGAGTTTTGTATTTTATTACAGTTTTCTTCACGTATTTTTTTTATAACTTTAATTAAATTGTAAAACAACAATTAAAAAACATTTTATTATGTTCTTGAGAGAAAACACAGTTAGAATAATAGAATGAAAAATAAAGCAATTATTTTGTCATTATAATTATACTTTTTTATACTTTCTTGACCTTTCTATTACTAATGATGAATTTAGGAACTAAGTTGATACCATATAGTAGAAGCAATATAAAATTAATTTATTTGTTCTTAAATTTATTGTAAGTGTTCAAACTGATAATTTATACCACAATTTATAGATTTGATTTTAGTTTTTCTTCTTCCTGATTGGTGGGAAATAAATGAAAAGAAATTCAATTATGATTTATAATATGGACAATAACAAGTAAATATAATAATATATATATATATATATATATAATATATATATATATATATATATATATATATATATATATATATATATATATATATATATATATATATATATATATATATATATATATATATATATATATATATATATATATATATATATATAAAATATATATATATATTGCTTCAGAGCAAAATTAAATCAGTTGTTGTTTTAAATTTATGAAAAAAAAAGATTTTAAAAACAAGATTAAAGCTTTATTATATGATTAAAGTTTTTGAGATTGTGTTCTTTATTTTATTATATTTATCTTTAAATGCGGAAAAAAATAAATTAAAATCTACTTGTGCTTATAATAATCTCTGTTTAATACTTAGACTTAACATTATGTGGTTATCAACAAATTAAAAAATAAGAAAAAGGGTTAAGGAAATACAAATAATTTAGCCACATCCTGTGTCGCATTTCTTAATATTAAATTTAATCTTTCTTGACACAATGTGCTAATTACCATCTGTTATCGTTAATTTTGATAGTAACTTACGGATGTACAAATAATATAAAATTAATTATTATATATTATATAAGGATAGATCAAAACAGGAAAAACACAAAGTACCGCATATGAGCAGAACTATATTGTGAAAAAAAAAGTTGAGGAAAAGGAAAAATATAAATGCAAGTTTTCTATTTACTTGCTAATTTATTAAAAAAAAAATGCAAGTTAATTGTACTATCGTAAGTTTCCTATTTTGCTATTGCTAATGAAAGAATTGCATATTATATAACCTTTGCAAGTTACTTGGTTTTTCTAGCTAATATTCTAGCTGTAATTACGTATTTTTAAAATCGACCGTCATCTAAAGTTATCACGGTTTCCTTATAATTTAAAAGTAGTAAAAATACAGTTATGAGACGACTAAACTTGATAACTATGCAAACTAATCAGTGCGTTGACGATTTACAGTAGAAATTTAAAGAGAAATAAAATCCATTGCGACTATTATATTTGAAATGTTGTAATTTAATGCTGTTATTTAAGAGAAAAACGTGCTCATATTACAAAAACAAGGAAATTATTAAAAGAGTAACACGTTTTTTTTTTCAGCAATAGAAAATAGACGGCATGCACGTTGCAAGTACTTATTATATATGCTTTAACATAATTATAATTTATAAGACAGCTGCATTAATAATGCAATACCAATTAATACACTGCCTTTGTTTACTAATTACTTTACTTTGTTTACACGTATTATAAATAAATTTATATAATAATTACATATATTTAGTAATATTCAAGATATATGAATGTAAATAACGTTACATTGATGTTATATGATTTCTATACGTGTGTCAATTCATTAATATAATATTGTTTAATGACAATGCTTGAAATGCATGCTGTGAACAAATAATACGATATTTATTTACATTAGTTAACGAAACGCTTTCCATTTTAATCATGCACGAAGAAAGATTTTAAATATATTTCCTGATATTTTTATATTTACTTTAACAAAGACCAAAACAGACGTCACACTGTTATAGAAATTTCTTAGGGGGGTCGCAGACAGACTTCGCATCTCATGGTATCGTATCGTATGACTTCGTATGATAAAAATTTAGAACCGGCTCTAAATGAGAAACTTACGATGTCATACCATACGATACCATTCGAAGCTGTGTGCGCGCGCATACCTGATCGCATAGTTTCTTAATTTTTTATCATATACGCTGCGAAATCATGCGATTCTGTGAATCTGTCTGCGACTAGCCTTAGTGTGGAAAATTCTGTAGTACGCACTAGTGTCGATGGTGGCGTCATTGTTCGACCTCTCAAGTAGCTTTATGAGTCCACTGGCGCCATCATTGGGCGAGTGAGTAAATACAGTTCTTTGCCCTTCGATAATTTTCATTAAAAGTAGTAATTGTTTTTAAGCTTTTTTTTCTGCAAAATCACATGTTTCCTATAAATTTACGAAATAAAGAAGAAACGTGATAAAATAACAATAAATGAACAAAATCTTCAAGAAAATAAGATTATTATTACAATATTTGTTTATCTCTAAATATATGCAAAACTTCATAAAATCATCTGGAGATCGAGGCTTAATATGTACTGTACAGATGCTACTATAATATATATAATGATAATGTACTCGAAACTATTTTGATATAAATATTTATAAATTGATTTCATGTTTATAGTTATAACATCAAAATTTTTTCAGTAAATTAGAGAATCCAAAGAATTCCAAAGACAATTAAAATATTAGTAAAGTAAATTCTGCAATTGAAATAAATATTTTTTATGATTTCTTTATTGGTGGTTATGAAATTTATATACTAATTTGTTGGTTCCTAAAAGTATAATTACTTAAAAATAATATTCATACATGACATACATCTCACATGATCACACATCTTTATTTCATAACATACAAAAAACCACTACATCACAAAACTATCAATTAAATTTTAAAAATCTGACGCATGTGAAAAAAATCATGGCATGACTTTGATATTTTGCCAAATAATAAGAATATTCTATAAATTTAAACATCATTATTTCAAACACGTACTAACATTGTTACAAATCAACAAATGCATTGATCCGTTATGTAAAATATTACAAATACCTTAAGTAACAAAAGAAGTGTTTTTAAACAATGAAAATATTTCAATATATTTTGACGTAATCATTTTGGTATTTTGATCACGTCTTTTGATCTTCATTTTTTTTTAGATAACCGGAAGTTATCTAAAAACTCATGCAGACGCAGTCAGGGGTGAAATATTGCAGTGTGGACACGAGATAGCTAATTACGAGATGCTCGCAGGATATTGCAATTCTAAAGGCCTTGGTCAGTCGTTTTCTCTTAAAGATTTGTTATCAAATGTTGTAACGAATGTGTTGTACCAACTGGTCAATGACTAAACAGTTTTTTTTTTAATAATTTGGCTTATTAGTTGAAGTAATTTTTATAAACTTTATTTTAAATATCTATTAATGATGCATTTTATTAAACAAAAATATTGCAATAACATTTCAGGAATTTTTTGATAACTTTTATTAAATCAACGTTTTCAAATCAACTTTATAAACAGAAATTGATATATTTTTTTCCTACGTAAAATGAAAAACATACAAATAACGTATATTAATAAAAATTTGAATAGATTAATTTATATTTTAAAATTTTGAATATATAAATTATATTAGAACTTTAAAGTGAAAGTAGATAGTTATTTAATAATTAATTATATTAAATATTCTTATATGGTAATTTTGAGCTATTCATATTAGATCAGAACTGTTTTATACAACATTTTCTTAAACAATCTCAAATCTCAAAACATCATAATTTTATCAGACCTCAATCAATGAATAAATTTACATAGTCTCTCTTTTTACCTATTCATAAAAATACTTACTTAAACACTTAATTATAACAAATATACTGGACTTTATCACTTAGTATATACCGTTTAATTATAACAATTAAAACAATAATGAGAGTTTTTACATTAGAAAGCTAAGTGACTTATGTTAACTGGGTTTAAAGGTCTTCAAGTTGTTTATAATGGTCAGCTGTTTGTTTATAAGGGAAATAGTTTCATGTCAGTGATTAACAACAATATGTTGTTGCTGGGACTTTATGGACTCTTTAACATTTGCATTGTTGAAAATGAGAGAATAGTAATAAAATCTTCTTATTGTTTATTATTAATGAATAATGAGAAATCAACTTTTACTTCACTCTCTTAAAAATAATTAACAAAATGAATAATAATTTATTAATTAATAATATACGTAAATAGGTTATTTAAATTTTTATAAATCAGTCATACGTATAAAATAATTTAAATGAAATTTTAACTAACTAATTGGCAAAATTAATGTATATTTTTTGTACTACCGTTTCGATATATTAAGTGATAATTATAGGTATTTAAGTTTCTTAATATAAATGGAATTGAAAAAGATGATTGACGCATATTTTTTTTTTTATATTTATAAATATTAATCAAGATAAAATAATTTTACAATATAATTATGATACTTCAAATAACTCCAACTTTTTCATTTTTAATCAGCCATAAAGCTCAATTTTATATAATTGAAAACATTACTTCAAATCTAACGGTTTATCTACAGTATAATTATATACTACAAAAAAAAAACTTTCTTTAACATTATTATATTGATTTGTAAATAAAATTTGATTTTTTTTTCCAATGCCAAAAATTAATAAAATCTTTCACCTTGAAGAAAAATTCATTAACAAAACCATAATAAAAAGTTTTCTAAATAAAAACAGCTAAAAGGCAATTTTCAATTTTATCACAATTATTTAAAAATATTTAGGGCTTTAATATCACGATTTTTGTTTTAAAAAATTATAATACTCTTAATAAAAATTTATGATGATTTGTCCTAAATTGCAATATAATATTCTTTGTTTTCAAATCATATAAAATATTAATAGTGAAACTCTTTCTGACAGGTGCGTCTTTTGCTTGAAGGCAAACTACCGTCGAGTTTTATCTCTGCAGACAAACTAATAAGACTGCTGCATAAGTTTTTATGGGTCATCATCTTCTACTATACTGAGAGTTTATCCACCTTTTAGTATACCTTACTAGGCTTTAAGGTTTGGCCCATTCAGAGTCACAAAATGTCTCCTACCACTTTCACCTTCACCTTTCTATTTCATTATCATTCAAGCAATACATTACTGTGATGCTGCCTCTATCACGTTGTGTTATATTGATGTTTGATTTGTTAGTAGTTCATAATTAAGTTAATATAAATTAATTTCATTATTTTTTAAGTAAAGCCGTCTATGAGCCGGTATTATACGATGCAATTTTTCTGATTATTGCATACAATTTTTCCTTACAAGAAAACTTTAACTCCATTTGTTTGTATGGAGACGAAATTTTCTTGTAAGGAAAAATTGCATGCAAAATTGTATCGTGTAATACAAGCTTAAGAACTAAGAAGTTTATTTTTGCATTTTACATGTCTTAAAAGTTAATAAATTCAAGTTAGTATTGCATGGTACAATTTTTCTATTACATTTTTTTCTTACTGTTAGAAAATTGTTGAAGTTTGTAGTTTTCTTGTCAGGAAAAATTATACGCAATAATTAGAAGCTCATATAATTAAGAATAACGTCATATAATTAAGAATTTTGGATTTTCGTGTAAGGTAAACCGTTTTAGCATTTTCTTCGTGTTTTTTTTTTTTTCTTCCTTTTTCTTTTAATTTTTTTCTTATTTCAGATTTTTTGTTTCATCTTTATTTCATTTATTTTTTAAGGGTAAAAAAATTCCCACATTCGTCAACGAATACATATTAAACACCGTCATGTAAACGTAGTGATTGTTAAATAATATTCCAGCTAGTATTTGATTACTAGAGCAATCAGGTGTATCATTTTATCAGACTACTATAAATGTTAAGTTATTCTATTCAAAATTTGAAAATTAAGTAATTAGATTAATTAATAAATTTGCATCAGCTCTAATATGTTACTATGAACGACATCTATCGGATAATTCTGATCTTAAAAATTTATATAGAAAGTTTTTACAAGAAAGTTTACAGTAAATATTGATCTCTATAAAGCTCATTATCAAGATAAAATGATTGAATATTGATACTAATTCAAATAAACTTGAGATATGGTATATTAGATGCTCTAAATGAATAAGGAAATAATTCATTTTACCATGAAAATATATTATCGAATGTGTGTGACATTTATTTACAATGCGACGATGTCATATTTTAATTATCCTAACATTTTGGAGGTTATATTTATTTATTTTTATGTGTGTAATTTTGCAATAGTTAAATACTATAATCCGCAAACTTGTAAATATATGAGCGACCATGACCTAACTCAATCTTCCCACCATTTGACATATTAGCTGCAGAAAACCATATACAAACTTGCAGCAGGAAGCCCGACATACCCTATACCTTCTGAATTTAGAGGGTATATTTGTCCGAACCCTAGTGAACAGTCCACTTGTAGCCTTGAACATGCCTTGCATATATGCTCAACTATTTCTACATCCATTTATTAAAATTTTTACGCCTTTTTAGTATGCAACCGTTGCTACACCCTTACAGGTATCAAGAGAATGGTGAGGGTCTATGAGGTTAATTTTAATTATTTTTAATTTTAATGAGTGGGGAAAGACCTTATAATACTGTCCACTTAAAATCCAAAAATATCGAGGGAGGGATCCTTCTATGGTTTATCAAATTCCCATGTATAATCAAAAGTTTGAAGGACGTGAAAATTAATTTGAGAGTAATTGAAGTGTTAAATTTCTACGACCTTTGAAGATAACTTTCTTGAGTACATCCCAACAATAAAAATCCTTGATAAAATAAAATTGTCAGTGTAATTTACTATAAAAAAATTAAAGTTCATATTTTTGCTGAATCATAATAGTGTTATAATTTGAAGTATTGTGCAATTGCAGTAACAGTACCTACGTTTCAATATAATTACATTTAGTAGCATGTAATATTATTACGTGAGAATTGTACTTACAGATTCACACACAAAAAAAAAATAATTAAAAGTCTCTATTCTTTAATTGCAATTACTGTTTTTACATAATTTTGTATGCATTTTTTTATTTCATAATTTGTTCTTAAAAAAATTATGAAATAAAAAAATGAAAATGTTTTAAAATACAAAGGTCAATGGCAAAAATTATTTTCTCTACTCCAGCACATAAACTATAATTTCATTGATGCAATCAACATTAAAAATCAATTAGCATAATCTTGATATCATGCATCTCTCGGATCATGTACATACGACAATGAAAATTATTTAAATTTATCTAATGTTTATAAATAATTGAAATAAAAATTGTAATAACTGATTGATTAATATATTGATTGGCGTTTTGGGGCAATTGATTATATTGATCATGTATGCTCCTCCAGGCCCAATGAAAATTCATTCATAAATATATATGGGGAATATAGTTATGTTTCATGGCAATTGGAAGAAAAATGTTAAATTTTATTAAATTAAATTTATTGAAAACAATGAAAAAAAAGTTTATTAATTAATAAAAACAAATTCAAAAACAACCCCACTTGTACCGATTTAACCACCTAGAACTTGCGTAGCTCCCACCACAATTAACATTATAAATTATAATCTGTATGATGACGTCAAAATTTACCACTCAATCACGTGACTAAATGAAATTATATTATTTAGTTAAGGCTACGACTACTAGATGGCAGCAGTTTACCAAGTCTCACCTTTGCAGTGCCTACGGGTGTCCGGTAACCTACTTTGCATATGGGTCATCTGGCGCTGGCCGCTCGTGCTTATGGACGTATACCGTACACAGCTGCTGCAAACGACGCAAGCCACGCATCTGCCCATACTTTTCTTAACGTAACTTTTATGATTATAAGGCTCATTTTCGTATTAATTAACATTAAATATTAGACAATGGTTATTATAAATATTGTTCTGAAAGTTAATAATTCTTTTTTATCTTTATAATAAAATGGCTCTTGGGTGTCGTTTTTGTTTTGTTTTAATGAAGTCTACAGAATTGAGAGCAAATTAAGTTGTCAGTTGATTTTTATGAGATGTGTAAAAACCACAAAAATGTAATTTCTTTACAATAAAAGAGTATTCTGTATATTTCAATTAAAATAAGTAAATTAATTGACAAAATTTCACTTCGATTAAATCCAATTTTTTAGCACAGATTCCTAATTTTTTTTTTTTTATCAATTTTATACGGTAGCCCTATAATTTAAAGTTTCTCCATCATTTAAAGAATTCTTAGTTCAAAAACTTCAAAATAAAAATCGATCTTCTTCACTATATGATATTTATATAAATGACCATAATTAATATATGGCATGTTATATTTCATCGCCTCAAAATTTAAGATGGATACATTTATCGAAGTAAATGAGGGAATTTTTTTTTTTTTTTTTACAAGGATACACCCCTAAGAGCTTACAGCTCGCGGCGGGGTACTGGGTAGGGATAAGGTAGGGAACGGATATATAGTGGCCACGGCCTGCATGCTTACGCGTCCCAGCATTCGCTGAGGTGAGACTGAGGGAACCGTGGAAAACCTCAGTCAGGACGGACACCTCTACTTTTTCTCAATGGACCAAAGCGATGTCCAAAGCCTGGGGAACCACACACAAGTGCATCACTGCACTGGGTGGAAAGCGAGACGAATTTACCCCAGGGAGGGAGCAGCGTATTTTTTACTTGAAACGGTCACCCATCCAAGTACTAACCACGCTCGACGTAGCCTGACTTCGGTGATCTAACGAGAACCGGTCAATGCACTGCGCCACGCTCGACCTCTATCAGTTAGTTGACACGTACTTTTTTAAAACTTCTGCTGAAATTATTTGCATTTTTTAATAATTTGCATGCTCAAAAGGGTCATTTTGGTATCACATATTATGGAAAACTATCTTAAATAAGATTTCAATTAAGTCATACTTCATAAAGATTTAAAAAAATGTTATTTAAAAAAAATAATAAGACATTATATAAAATTATATATACCACCATGCTGCAGAAAGTCGGCTTTTGCATAGATCTAG
Source organism: Siphlonurus alternatus (assembly GCA_949825025.1). Lineage (NCBI taxonomy): Eukaryota > Metazoa > Arthropoda > Insecta > Ephemeroptera > Siphlonuridae > Siphlonurus > Siphlonurus alternatus. The sequence continues at coordinate 11,116,317 of OX463783.1, read as the reverse complement.
TAATTTCAATTATATAATATTAATAACGTGAATTGAAGTCTCCATAATAATATAATAGATCTGTTTGTAAGTATACAATCAGAAAATAATCAATCATAAAATGATCCTAATGTCCCCTGTACAGTAGGTTTATTTGATTATTGATTCATGAATCGATTGTGCTTGTGCATTTACGTTTAGACCTAAAAATATATTAAGATTTCAACATCTTTTGCAGTTCCGCTTCATTTTTGCAATGAATGACGTAACTAATATTACATAATATGATACAATGAAAATTTAGGTATATAATTTACATGAAGTATCATATAATTATATACGCCGCTCATCACTGAATACACAATTCTTTTCATAACATGTCGTTTAACACCTTTACTTGGCAATAACGGGGAGTCAAATCAACTCACAACATTTATAACCGGAAAATATTGTAGGAGTTGTGCAAAAACAAGGACTCTGTATAATTAGCAGTTGTTAGTCAGTCAAGCTGTTTCCGCAATGAACTGCTAATGAAAGGCATAAGAAATTGACAGAGTGTGAATTCTTTTAATTTTTAATTAATGAACGGTGCTCTTAATAATAATAGGTGCAAAATGTTTATATACTGGTAAAATTGAAGTTAATAAGCATAGTCAAGGGCGGTTGTACATGGATGGGTGACCGTTTTGAATCATACCTATCATTTGTACATTGATAAAAAAAATATATAGATAGAGGTGTCTATTTTGACCAAGATTTCCACGGTTCCCTCAGTCAAACCTTAGCATAGCTTTAATATGGTAGATCGTGCCATAAGTACTGTAAATATAAGCCTTAATCCTATCTTATTATCTCATTTGAATGAAATTTCCTTATATACTTACTTATAACCATGCAAGATCGATCATTGCATTCACTGGGGTGTATTCCTTTTAATTACAATAATTAATTTTGTTAATAGAATTGATTATTTGCTATGGCACCACCTAATTCTCTCTGTTTTAAAATATTATATTAATAATTTTCTTGCAAAGTATCTTCATATTTTTGTTTTAGTGTGTACTTTTTTTCTGGTGACAGTTATACGACTGTCAAATATGGGACAGAAAAACACGTCTTCTGATGTTGTTGATTCATTGACTCCACAGAGTGACGTAATGATTATCATATTCTCTGGGTTAAAGTACTGGTAACTCACTGGCATAAACCTGATGTACGAACTGTTATATTTACCTTTATTGCGGAGTTGTGTATACGATCCAGCGTTAAAGTCTCCAACTAAAATAATGTCTTGAATTTTAAACAGCTGTTTATGAGATCTCAGAATAATTTAGACTTATTTTTTGATGTGAATATGGTCATATCTATCACATTATTATTATCACAAATAGCTGAAAAAAAAATATAGAAAACTTTACTCTTTATAACTAATAAGAAATTGTACACTGTCTGTCATAAAAAATTGTCCATGCCAATAATATATTAAGATGACAATTCTATCGTTTGAATATTGATATATCTTCTGTTCTTTTTTTAAATTGAAATTTTCTTGACGTGTATATTTTAAATTGACTTCAAAATTTGCGATTCCTTTAATTATAAAACTAATTAAACATGTTGTACAACACAGTATATTTTATATTTTACGTAAAAAAGATAAAAGAAAAATCATAAAAAGCAATCTAAATTTATTAAAACTCCTATTAAAAATATCTTAAAAACATTTTTAACAACACTTTTTGTTATGAAAGAAGATACAAATCTTTTTACAAAATGTTATACACTAAAAAATCGTTCCGGTTCAAATGTTAAGATAATTATAGAGTAAACGTCGGCTTTCTTTTGATCCTTAGTGTGATGTTGATTGACGCTTGAAGGGTGTGAAATGTTCAACCCTCTAAATAAGTAAACCACCCTTTACAAGCATCTTTATATACCTAACACCCTAAAATCAAAACATACCTGCGAGCAAGACAGCTTTTAATTCTCTATTCACAGTAAAACATTTTTAGTTTAGATTTTTATTTTAATTTTCTAATAATATGAGTACCACAAAATTGCTGTTGAATTAATTAGCCCTCTTATGATATATATTTCAATCCAAAACAATTAGATTAATTACAATTTAATAACTGAAATCCTAGTTTTATTCATGATACAACTATAGGTTTTATTGTTATTATATTCAAAATAATTGAAGATATACTGGTTTTTACTAATTAATTGTTATTTGTGAGTAAATTAAAATAATCTGCTATTATTTCTCTGCAATCAATATGGCTTCAATCATATTTTTGTTAAAAACATATGTATATATATAATTAATATTACGTAGTATATTATAGCATCGACTCATGTGGCAAATCCAAAAACATTGTTAAAAATACCGTATCAAAAATTAAATTAAAAACATCACAATACGTAATATCAATTTCAAAATTAATTACATTCTTTTATACATAATTTTTAATTAATAACACATAATGAGTATAATATTACACTCATTATGAATACATGATATATAAAAAAATATATTAAGTAATTACATGTATCTTAAAGGCATATTATATAGGTCTATTATTAACACCTTAAAAAAAAATTATAAGTTAGGGGCTTGATAAAGGTGGCATTATTTCCTTGACTTTATTATTTCATTATTTTTTCTCCTCCTTTCACTTTTTACGTACGTAGAAATTGCATGATATGTAATTTCAAGAGGTACGATAATTTGATTATATCATAGTGTAGAAAAACTCAATAGAATCATGAAATGTTACGGTGTAACGAATGTTTAACTTTGGATGTCAAAAAAGTGCTGCATGTTAAAAATCTGATGATATAATATAAATAATATTTTTTGTTATAGTTTAATTTTAAATTGTTTTATATTTCTAAGGAAAATTGTATTTTTAGAATATGATTGTATTTTTACGTCAGAATTTTTAAAAATTGTGACATGAAGACTATACACGCTATCTGCAGTGTATACTCTCGAGTTGAAATAAATTTCATTTTTTATTCGCTTCTGTTGGCTAAATTTGAACTTTTTATTTTCAAAAAGTCTATTTTTGAATGTCATGTCTAACCCTCCATGGGGTATTGTCAGAAATAATTATTTACAGACATAATTTTAATGTCATGTTTATTTTCTCTTTTTTCTGTGACAACAGTTTATGCAACATATTCAGTAGATGTGACGTGTCGCGTAAAAAAACTCGAATGACTGCTCTCAACCCGTATTAGTTTCATCTTATGTAATACTCTGATGTACGTGGTATTGATTATAAATAAAAATATATGTACAACAAGCTAATATTACATCAACAATATCATTTCAATTTTTAACTTATTTTTATAGCCTCTATATATTTAGTAATAGCTTATTCTTTTTAATAGAGTACAAAGTATTGGTAAATTCAATTCTGTATTATTCCCAGATATAAATAATTACATTCTACGCATAATTTCATTTTTTTATCACAGAGACTTCATCATATAGCTATAATTAAATATATGCGTTACTGTACACTACTCTTTTTTTTACATTAAATTGATGGTCCTTGCTCTTTCAAATCTCCTCTCTTACGTCATAATTAGGCTCCAATAACATCGGTGAAATCTTTGTTAGGCTCTGATTTAACATTATACTTATGAACATTAATTGATTTTGGTAGCAGGGTGTAATAATATTCCCAGGGTTATGCATGCAACGTTGTGATTAAGCTAATTGTTTGTTTATGTGTGGACGATTAGCATCATGTCTTAATTAACAAGTTTAAGCCCTGTTTAATTGTATTGTGTATATAAAAATCAATAAATTTATTACGAATGAAGAATGTCAGAATCAAATACAGATATACGATATTTCAATAAAGTCTACCTTTCAGGTGTTGTGATAAGAAATATGGCTCATATCAGAAATGAAAATACTGGGTTTTGATTCGCAGATTCTCAATGAACAATCTGCATGCAATTTGTTATAAAATATCTGAATAGAGGATCTTAAAATATGTAATGCCAATTTTTTTTATTTATTTTTTACCTTCTAACACTTACGCTTTGACGTCAAATTCATACAATGTTTTCCTGTATGCTTGCATGTTTAATATTTACATGACTATGACGTCACAGCATTTTGTAACACTATTTTCAGGGTGTTAGAGAGTTCAAATAAATAACTCAAGCTCCTCGATCCAAAAATATGCAGCACAAAATTACATGCAGGTTGCCAATTACTATTGACAGCACATCAAAGATTGTTACTCACCATATTGTGCGAGCTCTGGTCTAGCAGCAAGGGCGGCATGTCCAGGTAGGAAGGTGCCAGCATGGTCAGGCTAGGCAGGGGGGGCGTGGTCACCAGCACCGACATCCCAGGATTCATCACAGGAAATCATCGTGCTGAAAACAAACAGGGAATTTAGGTTAAAATACGAGCAAAGAGAGCACAGAATGGTCACCATAGGGGGCGTAGAGGAAAAAAATAGTCACATATATATGGCAAAAAAAACAGGGTCACAATAGGGAGAAATATACTCAAAAATTAGGAACAGCACATTACTCTGCTATAAACGCAAACCACACAGTTGCTTGGAATTTCTGATAAGAGCTAAATTTGCCTTCCCTTTAAATGTCAAAAGTGACTTTTATTGCATTCAACAATATTGTTTTGCATCTATATAGTGATTTCAAACAATGCAAAAAGTGATGAAAAGTGCATGGGTGGTTAAAATAAGTAGAAGCTCAGTCAATATACAGTCTAAAATGTGCTATAATTATAGTTATTATTATTAATAAATATGGGAATATTAAATTCATAGAACCAATTTTTCAAAGAACATTTAAGGCATACTCCCCCGTACTAATAATATTTCGGATGACGCAAGCTCATTTTTTAAATATATAATAAATTAATAATCTTTTTATACAATATTTTATAATTCAAGGTAAAATTTCTATTGAATTAAACGTTTTATTGACTTTAAAATCTGAATAAAAGAATTATTAAAGAATGGACTCAATTTGTACAGAAACCTGACAATAATACAATTCCTGTCATGCCATAATATACGTATATCAAAAATTGTTATGTATTTTTCTTTCAATGCCAACGTCATATAATATTGAAATTCCATTTCAATATTAAATGCCTAGCTGCATTTAACAATAGGCATGTCCATATATTCCCGTGACAAGTACAATTAATATTATTTATTCTAACTTGGTCTACTCTCATTATTTATACTTTGACGTATATTTTCTAATAAAAAAAGAAAGTGATTCCTTTACTATATCATTGAAGGTTATTGTATAAAATTTATTATCAATGACATTGCCTTTGAAAATTTAAATTTGTTACAACTAAATGTTTATAATGTAGCATCACCAAAGATAACAAATTTGATCTGGTCTGGTATTGTATTTAAACAATTGAAATCATTAGTGCTTTACTGTTAATGGCCTTGTGTAGTTTTTCTTACTAACTGTACCTAATTTTGTTACTTTCACGATGTCTAAAATTAGTAAATATTTGTAAACGACTTATGAGATTTCGTTTTTATTTGTCATTTTGGAATCAAACTAAAAGCATATTGTTTTGTCAGCACACTTTCATCGGTTTAGAATATCAGAACCTTAACAACTACAAGGTTTTGATACAAAATGACCTTTAAATAATGTAATATAAGGTCTATATTTATAAGTAACTTCGCAGTATGTACAGTACATGTAATCTTAATTTTAGAGGTGACAAATTATCAGTTGTATATTCTATAAAATTAGTTAAATTAGGTGTACAATATTCTTTACAATATTTTGCATACAAACTTACATCAAATAACACTTCCAGCTATATATTTCTTTTGATAGTTATACATTTTTTATATTTTAAATTTATAGAGATTAATTATATATAAAATTTTACAGTCAGTTCATTGCATCACTTATATAATTATAAAAATTTAAATATTTTCTAAAAAAAACACTTTCATCTTTTTGGTTGTTTACATAAATAAATTTGTATTAAATTCACAGCAATTAAATATTTGTTGTTGAAAATAATTTGATAAAACAATCATAGTGTCTTCTTTCTATTGTTGCTAACAGCAAGCACGCGTCTTTATTATCGTGTGAATATTTCCCAGCAACTCCCAACTCAATGGTTCTAAATTAACTTTGTTGACTTAATTAATATAATCTTAAAATTCTCACAGCTTATGTTGCAATAATTATAGTGAAAGTTATATATTTTAATATTTTATAAATTCAAGTAATGTTCACATAAAAAAAATAGACAACAATATAAACTTATAACAATAAAAAAATAACAGTTTTCACTGAAATAAAAATACCAGTTATATATGAAAATCTCTCTAAAAATTCCCACCCATCATATATTTTAATTCTTTATACGTTTTTAATTACCGTAAGAATTATAAATTAAAAAGAAAAAAACATGTATTAACATGGTCATGGATATTTTTTTTTCTTTTCTTTTTTAGGTTACTGTTAAAAATGTATAATTTTAATTATATAGTTTCTGTTATTTTAATATTTATATAAGAAATGCATAGATAATTTTAATTATAATGCATTGACATTTATAACGGAGGATGGATTTCAAGGATTTAAAGAAAGGTTTTATAAATTGTACTGAGGTCAAGTCTGCAGGATTTATTTAAATTATAAAAAAGAGAAGGCAATACGACAAATTGAAGGCCATGGTGTACTTTTAACATATGTGTAGCATTTAATAATATGGCTTCGTTATATTTAAAGGTCATGAGAGGATTTGTCATTTTAATGTCAGGTTTTGAAACCAAATTAACATTTCCTCTGACAAAATAGCTATGCATGCTAATTTTGGTAGTCCGTCAAAAGTAAAATATCTGGATTTATCTGGTCATACATAAAGTAGTAGAGCCGGATAGGCCTTTTTCAGATTATATGAGATCAGATCATACCAGATGAAAAACACTAACTAACATTTGCAATAAAGGTTATTATTAACGTTAAAAGATTGAAAAATGGCTCTTATAAAAAATAAAACTCCCTGATGGTATCGTATTTGCAATTGGACAATTTTAAAGGATGTTTTAACTTTATAAATTATAATTAAAGAAGTATAAGCCAATTAATATTTAATTGGGATATTTATAGATTATAATTTATATTGCATGGATATTGCAGTGCCTTTAATTATATAAAACATATAAAGGAAACGCCCTGATTCTACAATGTTCAATAAGTATGCTACCTTTTTTATATCAGGGTATACCCGGTTTTGATATGTGTTTATATGTAGTTTGTATAACCTTGTGTTAAAATGTAACAAGTAATTTGCATATCTTTGGCTCAATCTCCATGCACTATATTAAAAACGTAGTATATAGTTATGAAAGTTTAATATGCAATGATTTTATTTTAAAATCACAGTTACAAAAAAAATTACTTAATTTTTTGTAAAAGATTTCACAAATTTTATAGAAACTCATTTAAAAATCAATTTTATTACCTTGCATTTTTATGATTTTAATATTTTTTCTAATTATCTCAAATTACAAATCGACAGTTGTTATTGTAATGTTGAAATAAAGGAAGTACGTTATTTCAAGTCAAATGCAATAAATTTTTAATTGTAACGACTGCATGAAATTTTTTTTATTATGATACATATTCTATTGTTTCGTAACTGAATAGAGATGCACTTTCTACAACGATAACAATCTTAAATATTTTCATACATAAAGATCTCTCTTTCTCATTGCATTAAAATACAATTACACTGTACTTCATTAAATAAAGATGTAATATATTTTTTATATAATTCAATTACATAATTTTAAATGTGCTTACTTTGCAAGTTTTTTATCAGACCATATTTTTCACACAATACCATTCTTATATAAAACTGATTATTTTTTTACTCTTATATTATATTTTTTATTATGTCATCTAATTATTCTAATTAATGTAACAGATCTTATTAAAATTCAAATTCAAATTCAAATTCAAATTTTTATTTCGATCATAGGCTGTACAGCATGGATCACGTCAATTATTACATTAAATATGTAACATACTTAATTCTAATTAAAATTAGCCTAAATTTAATAAATTTAAACACATATACCCAAACAATATTTAAAATATATATGATATATAAAATTAATACAATAATTAAAATTGTGTCCTATTAAACATCATATTAGCACCATAATATATTTAACACACAACTTTTAAATTCAATTAAAAGTCTATACATCATGACAAAATAATTGGTTATTTTAACAATTTACTAGTAGTAAATTAGTTATTTAAAAAGCACTTTTGCATAAATTGTCATATATTCAGATAATTTATTTCTTCTTTTCACAGTACAATAAGTTTCTTGATGCACTTACTCTTCTTGTATGAATTATTATGAAAATTATTTTTATCAGTTAAAGATAAGATTTTAATATGAAAATTTAACCACAGTCACATGTTTGATGTTATTTTTCCCTTTTTTTTTTTTTTCACTGTATCACATTATCTTGATGATCTTAATGGATGATAAGTTTTACATTAATATATTGGTTTTCTCACTATAGTAATTATTATGCTGTGTCAGCTACGTTCCAGTTTGCTACATCTCCATCTGTTATTTTTGTGTCCTCTGAATAAAATTCTTTAATATTGTAATACTCTTTTTTTATTAAGATAGTTTTCAGTTTATTTTTGAATACATTATCACTACTTTCATCTCGCAATGATTGTGGTATAAAATCGTGAATTTTATGCGTTTGGTAATATGGATTATTTTTATAAAAAGCAGATTGGTGTTTTTTTACTACTACCTTCGATTTATTTCTTGTATTGTATGGAGAAATGTCGGAAACTTGATCGTATGACTCAGCATGTAGTCTTTTATACATTGCACATTTGTAAATATAAATACATGGTAAAGTTAACATGTTCAGTTCCCTAAAATATGTTCTACATGAATCATATTTTTTAAACCCTTTTATTGTTTTAAGAGCCCTTTTTTGAAGAATAAACAGTCTATTTAACATAACATTATCACTACCCCACATTATTATACAGTAGCTTAAATGAGAATATATATTTGCATAATATACAGACAGTAATGTAGGATCTGACACAATTCTTTTTAATGAATACAACAAGAAATTGCCTCTATTTATTTTTTTTGAAATTTCTTTTAAATGTACATCCCAATTTAGTGTATTATTAATATTCAACCCAAGAAATTTGGTATCACTTGCTTCTTGGATAATATCCCCATCTAGTTTAACTGTAATATTTATTGTTTCTTTACTTGTTGGTAATTGAAATCTGAGGAATGCTGTTTTATCTACATTTAACAATAGTCTGTTGCATTTACACCAATTTACAAGTTGTTGTACAGTATTATTTGCTCTCAGTTCTAAATCTTTTACTGTTTTTGCTGAGATCTTTGCATTTGTATCATCAGCAAATTGTGATACCTCATCAGCATCAATGAGGTGTGATGCCAAATCATTTGTGGTAAAGTTGTATATACGGGGGCCCAATTTGGAACCCTGAGGGACCCCAAGGGTTACAGGTAGAAGGTCGGATTTGTATTCATGATTGACATTTCCATTTAGTTCTGATTTTATTTCAACATATTGATATCTATCACTAAGATAGGATTTAAACAAATTTAAACTGGTCTCATCACAACCCATAGCATTAAGTTTGGTAATAAAAATATCGTGAGGGAGGCAATCAAACGCTTTTGAAAAGTCACACTTCCGATCCTTTTTTTTTCAGTTCTTAGTTCAGAAAAGAGTTCAATAACCCTTAAAGTTTATGTCCCATTTAACTTAGGGGTAGATTATGAGATTCAGCCCTACGACTTATAGCTCATTATAGGAAAAGTACATAACACCATCCCATAACTCCTTATAAAACAAAAACCTTCCAAAATTATAAAAAACTCCTTCCATTTTTTGTTACGGTTTTATATAAACCACTGCCAATATAATATACTGTACTATTGAAATACAGTAACTACATTTAAAAAAAACAAACATATAAAGTTGTATTATAGTAATTTTTTTATATCGTCTTTTCTTGCGTAATTATTAGACACTATAAGATTTATGACTTTTTGGGGGGTTGTTGGTTCAGAAACTGTATGTAATGAGTTTATTTATATAGTTATTGAGGATGAGCGAAATCACTGTATGGTTTCTGAACTCCAAATATCCTATAAGAGCCGTACATTTATAATATGGTCTAACAAAATTACTTTTTATATAAAAAAAAAAGGTTTAAAGAAGAAAAAAAAATGTAGAATGATATTTTTTGTCAGTACAATTAGAGTAGTTTAAAGTAAATATGACGGCACCCACTTCACTTAGCACCAACGTAGAAGATCACGACCAGCTCAGGTCATTGGGCTCTCTCTGGTCACGTGGGCCTCGCGGGGAGAGCCCTCAGGGCACGTATGTGACGTCACAGGTTGGAAAAAACAAGGATATACGAAAGCAACCTTGCATGGCAGAAGACAGTAAATTATTAGCGGAAACCAAGAAGGATATAAGTTTTTTTCAATAAAAAATATGCTTTATCACTTGTTTAAATTCTTATAATATTATTAAATTTATAGAATTATGTAAATAAGATAAATGCTTATAAATACGTATAACAATGTATTGAAAAATATTAAAACATCATAAAAATGATATAAAAGTATAAAAAAGTAAAAGGTAACGTTAGATTTAAAACCGAATAATTGAAATTTTCAATTAAGTCTGACTTTCATTATTATTTGTATACGAAATATAGTTCTTATATCAGAGGTGTAAATATCCAGTTTTGATTTTGATTGACGTATAAAATTAACTTCAAATTAGAAATAATTCAATAAGTAAATTTTGAGTAGTAAGTCTATTAGGTTCCAGAATTGAAAATTAGATATCATAGCTGATTAGCTGCATGTAGAAAAAAAAATATAATAAAATCTCTCAAGCTATAAAAAAATGAAGCCCATGATAAATAATAAAAAAATAATCAGAGGATGTAATCTGTAGGTTGATATTTGCAGTATGTGTATGAAAGTTGTAGAAACTATAAAAATGAATGGGATTAAGAGTGAAAATATGTTTTGGATAAAAGGGGGTTTATATCTGAACCTTGAACTTTGATGACCTAGTAGTGGGGAATAGAAATCAATATTTATTTATTGAAGGTTTCTCTAAATAAAATTATTAAAAAATGTAGTTATTTATATAAATTCTTCAATAATGTTGAATTTTTCATGCCAATTTTTACATACTAGAAAAAAATTTGCATGTCAAAAGGGTGTGTTTAATCAGCTTTATTATTGATAAATATCTAAAGTCGAAACTGCAAGAATTTATTATAATATCCTTTATATGGTGCGCTTAATTGAAAAAAATTCTATTGTAATTTCTAATTTGATTCAAAATAAAGGTGTTGCGTAAAAACTGCATGAATTACATTAAATTATAAGATATGCATTAAAAATACTTGGGGAAAAAAAATCCATCGCTTTTCTTTAAGTCGAATATTTAATGCACATAACACATAACATATATCAAACATACAAACACACGATTCGATTGTTTCCCAGCGAAAAAATATTCTCTATTAAGCCACCATATAGTGAATATAAAAATTTGCTCAGTAATTACTAATTATTATATGTATTAAAATTTCAATAAAAAGGTTAAAAAATATATATTAATTAATATGAAAGCCTTAAAGTAAAGTGCAGCACACAACAAAAATTAAACAAAATTTTATGAAATAGTATTTAATATAGTTCAAATATTCTTCCATTTAGAACCGAAATAAAAAAAAAAAAAAAAAAATCACGCTAAAATTATTTAATTAACCGTAAATTGAAGGCATATATTTTGTACCTTATTTTTTAACTGACATTAACTACTATTAGTAGTGTACCCGTTATCAACGTATCATTATTTTACTATTATACTGAAGTTGTGTTTGAGTGATGTCATCTCTATTTTATAATAATAATCAGCAGCATAAAAAAGTTATAATAAATTATCCTAATTTTGGAAGATGATACAAAAAAGTCTGCAAATTTCAATTTTCTCAATTCGTTACAGAATATTATTATTCTCTTTGTATATATATGAAAATAGCTCAAACATATTAAGGTATTTTTTAACAAAAAATGGGCATACAGGATTTAATCTCGGTAATTCAAATTTCCCGCCTCGTCAGATGGTCATAGCTTGAGGTCAGTGTGCTGCCAGCAGGTATAAAATTATAAGTAGCCTTCAGGCATTTTATAAAATTAACGTTGAAAAGTGGATTCTGAATTTTTTAATAGGCTATAATTTATAATATAAACAAATGTCTCTAATTTCTTAACAGTAAAACACAACCATATTATGGGAAAGTTAAAATTTAAATGAAGAATGTTTGATTATAAAAATTAAATTAATTATTAAATATTTTGATGTCACCTTTAAATATTTTATTGGGGTATTTATCAAGCTGAGAAACAAATTAAAAACATGTCCTTAATTTGTTAATGAGTTTATAAACACTCTGCGATACTTTAAAAAATGCATCCTTTTCTATGACAAATAGAATAAAAAAAATCTATAAAATCAAAAGCTTTCGGACCTTATATTATAACTTTAAAGTACAGGCTTTGTATTGATGATCATTGGTGCTCATTCTCATTTAAGTAGCATAGACCCAGCACCGCCATCGGGAGAAATTTGCACTAAAATATCATGCACTATAGAACCTCCTAATATTACATTAATTATCATAGTTTTATCTGTTGTTGTTTTTATTAAAAATTATCTACTACTTTTGTTAACATTCTCCATATGTTTGAATCAAATTATGGACCAAAAATACAAGGTATTTGCAAAACGATCACAAATATATTTATTATATTTTGTAGGTCATATAGAGTACAGAAAAGACACATACAAATTGAATTTTAATTACTGTAATATATATAACCATTTCATAAGCTAATGTCGTCATTGACTATATATATTGAAGTTTTTTTTATTCACATAATATAAAATACAGTATATGACTCACATACATATTCAAGTGGGTAGAATATATAGGTAAGGTAAGTATACGGTTAGCATTATAATTTACATGCATTACGTAGGCATTGTATATTACAATTCAACTGATATATACTATTACGTCATAATGAAATAATCAAAATTATTTCAATTCTAATTGTATATAATTACAAAATACTTTGAGTATGTATACATCATAATATTATCTTCCTATGACCTTAGTATAAAATTATTTTAACGATAATTACAGGTGATATTAAGGTAATTTTATTATGACGTCATGGATGATTATGTGACTTTGATGATGTCACATGACTTGTTGTTTATTTCGTCACCCACGTTTAAAAGTTCATCGTCTTAGATCACATCTCTGTATAGCACATGACCATGAGTGCGCAGATTCAATTACAAGTCGCACCTTTTCAATGCTAAAATAATTATAATTAAAGCAGACATCAAACTTTTGTGTAAACTATACTTATAAGAATCCATCCTAATAGATCATCTGCTCTCTATATGTGAGGAATGATACGAATTCATGGTAAAAGGTATATATATATTTTTTATCTCATTATAAATTAAGAAAAATAATCGTAAATAAAGTTTAGTGTAAATATCAGAAAATATTTAAATAACTTCTTTTAGTATATATTTTTTTTATTTGTATTAATCGCATAGGGGCACATAAATAAAGTAAGATTTAAGATAAATAAAGGTATATAGGAAACAGGAAATTTTGAATTTCATTTCAAACTTAAAGCAGCTAATATAGTCCACGCTATGGTAAAAACACTGAAAATAATTTTTATATATTTTTACCAGCAGATATTTTCATTCAAAACAAGTGAATGTAGAATTGCATCATGCACAAAAAATATAATACGTCTCAGAGATTAATAAAGACAGACTTAATAATTGCTTCCATTTTAATGTGTATTATGATGATAAGTGTTTTTAATTTTGCATACCTAAAAGGGGAAAATGATTAAATTTTTTTTTTAATTGAAATTAATTTGAAATTGGTAGCATACTAGCAAGGCATACAAAATTGCAAAAGTACTTTTGAAATAGGATTGGTTAAGTGGAAATTTAATATAATTATTTTTGTTCTAGTATATAATTATTGAAATACAAGTCTCATCCAGTGAAGAAATTTTGAAATATCTAAACATAGATTCCAATTAAAATTACGTAAATTTGCAGCACGCGAAACTTGAATTAAATCTTGAAATGAAGAAGAAAAAGAGCAAAAAAATCTATTTATAAAGAAAACAGTACGAAGGTCATGGTATAACTAACCTGCTTCCCATATATAAAATTAAGAAAATTCGTGCAGATGTAATATTAATAAATTTTAAAGACATCTAGCTAAAGACGTATATTTCACACTGAGAGGTTCCCATCACAATCTCGTAGCATTAGAATCGTTAGATTTGCTAATGTGGAAGAACACGAACTGTGTCGGGTTGTGCCTTGTACGGGCTAATATTCATGGTGCATGCAGAGAGAGAGAGAGAGAGAGAGAGAGAGAGAGAGAGAGAGAGAGAGAGAGATGCAGAGAAAAAGGGCCTATTTCACTTAGAAGATACCCAGTTTTTCTCCTATAACCACGGTTAGGGTCAATCCTAACTCAATGACATATATCATGATGGTTAATGACAAACCTTGACATCTCCTAAATCATTGCAGTCTGCGAAAAAAAGGATATTATGAAAATGCAGGAGGCATAAAGGTGAATTTCATTGTACAGAGATGAGAAAATAGCATTTAATAGAAAATCTAATTGTCTTGTTTTGCATCTGGTGGTCTAAAGGTGGATTTACATGAGCGATTTCCAGCCTGCGACGCGACGCGAATAATGCGCACTTGCTGTAACATCCATTGACGGCCATTTTTGGCGATTAAAAGAAAAAGAGCATCGTAATTAACGCGATATTCAGCGAATTCACTTGCAGCGTAGGATTTTACAGCTTGCAGTACGTCAAAATCGCGTCGCATCGCTGTTACCGCTCATGAAAATCCACCTTTAATTGTATACAGAGAGAGAGAGAGAGAGAGAGAGAGAGAGAGAGAGAGAGAGAGAGAGAGAGAGAGAGAGAGAGAGAGAGAGAGAGAGAGAGAGAGAGAGAGAGAGAGATTATAGACGAACAGAGATGAGTGCAATAGACACTAGACAGAGAGAAAAAAAAAACATAAAAATAGAGACCGAGAGAGAGAGGGCGGGTGGCACTCCCTCCCATCAACTTGAGAGTAGAACTATAATATTGAGGTCGCGGTAAGTCACGAAATATCGGCAGCAGACGTACCGTAGCCATGCAAAGACCGCCAAGAAAAGAATTAATCCCGTTCATCCTCTCTCTTTCGTTATTCTGATATAATTTTTCATCACCTTTAAACTTTGCGAACATCTCATGGACGTACAAAAAGAATGATGACGTGGTATTATGTCGGTGATAAAAAAAAACGCTGAATATGCAATCAAAAGAATTCTTTAAAACTGTTTAGTATTAAAATTTCATGACAATGGTTAAAATAGCACAAGTTTGTTTACTCTTGGTTCGGATTCTCAACCTTAATGCATTGTAACGTAATTATTTACATCTGCTTACCACCAAGATCCCTTTATCACCAAGGTGTATTGTCATAGGGTTTTATTAAATTAGAGGTTCTGATGATCGAACAGGTTTATATAAACCATACAAGTAAAGGTTAATTCCTTATGTATCTGTACTGATAACAACCCTTTAGTGATCGAAAGGCAGTGAAGTCCTTTTGATCGCCTGTATATGGGCTGGAATTCTTATTAAGAATAAAATAAATAGCTATAAATTATTACAAATAACAAATAGTCTGTGTTCTAATTTTTGTGGTTTTCAAATTTATAAAACTAAATATATTGTAAATTTGTGACACTTTAAACTTTAAAGCATAAATACATGCACATACTTTTATGATTTTATTTTAATCAAAACCAATACAAAATTATTTTAGTATTTTAAAATACTATTGAATAATATTTCAGTTTAAAATTTGTGTATTATAGGGGCCATGAAGGTACACACTACATTCAAGGACAAGGTGTAAGTGATAAGCGTTATCACTATATAGTATATAGTGTGAATATATTAGAGGTTGTTATATAAGCTTCAAATTACGTTAATTTTAGTGGTAAATGTATAGAAAATTTCAAGGTACGGATTTTACTGCATCAGGCTGGTAGTTAAAAAATATTATTGATAACTAATACATGATAATTAAGTGCAAGGATATGCTACGTACATATGTTGTTAGTATATTCGTAAGGTCATAAAGTGTAATAAACATAAGTTAAATTTTATATCCAAGGCAGCGTATAAATAATTATAACATGTTATTTTAATGCATTACAATAATTATTTTATGGAATACAATGAGATTTTGTATTGTACCTTGAAATTTACCTGTTTGTGAAGACCATAGTAAATTAATTATACTTTGGAATAGCTAGAATGTTATTGCTATGTCTTCCAGTTAATTTATAATTTAAAGAGAGGCATGTATAATAATAGTTTTTGTTATTGCTGGACTATAATTTTGTGTTTTCTTGAAAATTGCATCTGCGACCATTTTTATTTATCATTTTTATATAATACGACTTAAGTATAAGAAAATACAGCATGCAGGTTTTCAACTGTCTATATAGCTGATGTACTGTAATTGAGTTGTACTGTAAAATTACTTTAAATTAAAATTAATAAAACCACGTACGGTAATTACTTTGTAATTTCAATTCACAATTCTAGCTTCTTGATTTTAATACCAGAAATGAAATATAAATTTTTGTTAAGTTTTTTTCTTAAATTGGAATTTCGATGCTGCACAAGATTGATTTCGATTTTTTTTTAATGTTTTAAGCTTAAAATTGTATATATTTTTTGCTTTTTACGAAACTGTTTCGCTTGCATTGACTACTAAAAATTAAAAAACACGTAATCCTCAATGCCACAAATATCATGATCCGTACTAAATGAAACAATAAAATTTATTTTTCTACAAAAATCCATCAATATCTCAAGGATTGCAACCACAGTTTCTCCGGACCATTACCTGCGTAATTAGAACCTTGAAGGTACATTGTACCTGACAGGTGTTGCCCTTTCTCCTCGCAATTCTAATCGAAATTAATCGAAACTCGTGCTTTCTGGAGCCTCGACCGTCTCTGTGAGATCTATTAACGACTGCCAGACTGATGGTTAGTCTGGTGCTCGTGAAAAACAAATGACAGACGATTGCGCAATCGTACTTGTTGCAAGTCCTGAATTTGACTTTGGTTTCTAAAATACTAAATTGAAAGAAAATAGTAAAATTTGTCTCATCAAGGAAACACCTTAGAAATGAAGTGTCGTATATAAATTACAATGTTTTGATGCAACCATAGATCTTATGTACATTTAGTATAAGATCTTTAACTGTACCAAAAAAGTGTGTCATTTTAGACATTTATATTTTGAGGTGACGAAACCTTATAACTTATAACAGAGTAAAATTGGTATAATTTCTTCCATATATATTTTTTTCTCATAGATTCTTCCTAAATATGCGAGGTTATAAGTATTATTTGTATAGAAACTATAGAAAGTTACAAATTTATGCATTTATTTATTGTGTGCAAGGCTAAAAAATGTTATAATCACATTGCATTAAAATATACACCTTACTACATGCACTTATGAAATATTTATTTTATAATGCGCTTGGCTATGTTATGTTCTTTATAGACAGTTTTGAATATATTTTAAACAGGCAATTTTGCTAAACTCTATTATTGGACAATTCAAATATAAATTAAATACGTACAACCTAATTTTTTATTATCATCAAATTTAATGAAAAACTTTTAGTACTAGCCAATATAATAAATTAATTAACTTTTAGAAATTCACGGCTGGAAAAAATCAATTTATTTTTACACTTTTATGAGTAAAAAACTGTTTTATTTTATAATTATTTTATACGTATTAACTGAATCTTTAAAAAACAATCCGTAATGAGACCATAAAAATATTTTTAATGAATTTCCTGGTTAATTTTAATAACAAATTTTAAATAATATAATTTTAAAAATTATAGTTATTATTTTTCATTTATATAATAAAATATAAATCATAAATTAATATTTAAGTCATAAAAATCACATAACAATTAATTCTAATTATTATATATTGTTATTTTAATATATTAATTAGAACTAAACCATACTCCATAATTATTAAACGGTATTAATAATTATAATATATGTTTGAATAATTAGTATCAACCAGTAAAAATT
Source organism: Siphlonurus alternatus (assembly GCA_949825025.1). Classification (NCBI taxonomy): domain Eukaryota; kingdom Metazoa; phylum Arthropoda; class Insecta; order Ephemeroptera; family Siphlonuridae; genus Siphlonurus; species Siphlonurus alternatus. The sequence continues at coordinate 11,097,951 of OX463783.1, read as the reverse complement.
AATACTTTAAGAGTGCTATATGATATATTTAAACAATTAAAATATACTAAAAAAACGGTACTAATAATTATAATATATGCTTGAATGAATAGTATATTAGAATCAGTGAAACATTTTCAAAAGTGCCATATTATAAATTATTTATCACAATTAAATAAAACAGTATTAATAATATTAATACATTCTTGAGTAATAATTACTAAAATCATTTGAAAGATTATAATTATGAAACCCCTATAATTATTTCGATAAAAATATAATAATCTTGTTAAAATGATTCTCATTAAGATACAGAATTGCGATATGGTTCGTCGTCTTACTTGGCTGCAGTCGTGTTATTGCGTTACAGAGCTCCGCCTTCCTACTTGGCTAAACGCCACAATGATAATAAATATTCTTGCATAAAACATCCTTTTACTTTTTAAATATATTTTAAATTCTTTAAATTCTTATTTTAAAATATAGTTTCTTAAAATGTCTGTTTTACATATAGATTTATAGCTCAAAACGATTTTTATGTTGATAATAACTTATAATATTATAAGAGATGTTATAAAACTATTTAGCATTTTAAAAAGTTAACACGCATTGAATTAACTTAACACTTGATTCTGAATATTTATTTAAGGAACAATTACTGTATTTTATTTGTGTGTACTTTTACGTGTAATGGCCTGCAATAAAAAAGTTGGAAATTTGCTCATCGCTTTGATTAAAATAGGTATATTTTTAAGAAATGAAGAATTACATCAGCAAAACTTAATAAAGGGCATACTTTGGTCAATATTATCAAAGCTCAGAAATTACTTATAAGGGGCATTCACAAAGCCTTAAGGCCACATTTAGGGCTCGATAATTTAAGACCAGAAATTTTGGGTCTAAAAAGCATGCCTAAAATCGGGCTTTAAATTATCGAGCCCTAAATCTGGCCTTGGGGCTTTGTGAATGCCACTTTATTTCTCTTAATTTATCATTATTAAGACACAAATACATTGAGGTTTCCACGGTTCTTCAGCTAGATTAGGCAAAATAGATCATTTTAATTGTTGCGACTAATAGGCACAATAGATTGAACTTACGTTATTATATAGAATCCTGAAAATACCAAAACATTTTTTTTATTATAAAATCGTGATCAATTTTAAAAAATTCCTCATAATTTTTATTACAACAAAAGTTGAGTCGCAACTTTACTTAAAATTGCTGGATAATTACTCTAAATTGCTCGCAAGGTTGTTCCAGTTGATTGCACAAAAGTTTACATGGTAAATCAATTTAATATTTAAATACCAACGCAATTAGAATATATGAGCAAGCAAGGAACAAACAATAAAAAAAACATGTAAAAACAACTAACTTTTACTATTGGCGTAATTATATCAGACCTTGATATTAATACTTAATTGCACAAACATTCAAAACAATAAAAAGATACAGGTTCAGTTTAAAAAATCAATGTTTTCCTGTTTAAACCCTGTATTACACGATACAATTTTGCATACAATTATTTTTCCTTACACGAAAATTTTATTACAATTATATAATAAAATGGGGAGTTCAAGCTTTCTTGTAAGGAAGAATTGTATCGTGTAATACCGGCTTAATTTGATGAATTTGGTTTGAATCAATAAATAAATAAATAAAATTCATAATTTAAGGTAAAATAACCATAATTAAGTATCTAAAGTATATAAATAAATTTCCTTTTTATTTTTTTGTATTTTGTTATCAAGTAATCATATCCATTTAAAAAAAGCCTTAAAATGTTATATTGTAACGAACAGGAGCTTTAATATGAATCAGTGGACAAGAAATAATATTGTTTTTTCTTTCTGTATAAAATCAACATTTCAATCTATTCTGGAGAATTGATAGTTAAGATATTATCAAATCCATTTATATATTAAATTCCAAATCCGCTTTGAAACGTGTAGAAAATCAATACGTGTTTATAAAAATCTAAAGTTAAAATTGACACATTATAAAGAGAGAAATTCACATTAAAAAAACACACGTATACAATGGATACAAATAAAATAATTTTTCTTTCTATATAATTTGCAATGTGCTTTTTTTGAAAACTGAAAGTTTCTCCGGTTGTATTTTTTCTCACTAACATTGATTGACATCTATCTATAATCGATTGATTTACTAAGATTGTTTTTCTTTTATATATAGTTTCTCATAGACCTCATTCCATTTATAATAATATAACTTTCATTATCAATTAACAATACATTTCCTTTACTTCTATGGACATAATTATCTCTCATTTCATTTGCAGAATACCAAGTAAATCAGGGACGTGTTGCAAATTTTAAAATTTGAGTTTAGTACCTCTATAAAGAAAGCAATGATGTTGGTATAGAGTTACATTTCTGATGAACATCATGAAAGTTTCATCTGCTTAATTTTCTGATAGTAGCAATTAAGGTAGAGATAACATGAATCAGCTGTTCGACGTAGTCCCCTTTGATTAACATGTAAACCTTAGGAAATTCACAAAAATTCTGAAAAAATTTTAAGATACATTTTTTAGTGCCTAAAAGTCATAGAAAAAATTTCAAAACAATTAAACGAGACGCTTTTCTTTAATAATTTTCAGCATAGGTCTTTCCCATGGAGAGACAAATAAAAACTTAATTAAAAAAATCGGCTCGTTAATTTATTGTTTTGAATTTTTTTCTATGGCTTATAGGCACTAATATCTGGCTCTGAAAAAAATTTCAGAATTTTTGTGAATTTGCTAATCAACATCTCTTTATTTTTTGGAGCTGTATCTGAAGTAAATTAGGCATGAGTAATGTTCATGATGTCCCGAAATGTTTAAAAATATATGCATATTTGAAATTTTGAGATAAGGCAAGCAGTTAGCCATTTTCAAACAAGTTCAAGTGCATCACACTTCCATACACGTGACAAAGCCAGCAAACAGAGCAGGGTTTTTTTAAGTTGATGGTATCCCAAGGTGTACATTAAATATGTAAATATGTATATCTCTGGACAGCACGAACTCTTGACTCACTTGTTAGAGCTGCAGCTCTAATAAACAGAGAGATGCAGATTTGTAATGTTGGGTGAGGTTAGAAGAGCACCCAGTCTATATCAAAAGAGTTTTAGTTCACCACGCTTTCGTAGACTGCGTTGTATCGTCTACAATTAGGGGCATTCACAAAGGCAAGACCCAAATTAGGGCTCACTAAATTGTGGAAAAATGGAAAATTGAGCCTTAAATCGGACCTTAAGCCTTTGTGAATGACCCTTCTATATTATATGAACGAAATGTCAACACTGCAACAATACTTTATTAGTTATCATAATTTATTTAATAGTGACCTACACTGATAAACAACATTAAACAGAGCATCACGTTATTAATAGTAAAATTAATGTACTTATCATTAACTCAAGGAGTTTTTTTAATAGTTTTTATTTATTTATGGATGGTTGATTATGTGTTACATATATGACCTTTCTTTGTATACAATTTATTAATATATTCTGTTCAGTGTATTGGAAAAATACCATCAATTTTTTTTATCAAGAATTAATATTTATAAATAACGTTTCTAATTTAAAATAGCTTTCAATTAATTAAAGACGTATTTAATTTAATACACAAAAAACAATAAAAAAATACAATTTGAAGTCTTTTTATCTTGAAAGATAGCATTGAAATTTTTTACAATATTCAACTTTTTGTGTATTTAAGTGTATATTAGGTAACAAAGTCATTTAATATTAAGGGAGAATAAAATAGATATAAATTTTATAATTTTACACCATTTTACAATATATTTTTAAATATTTTAAATAATATGAATGTTAAAAAGCTCTAATAATTATAATATACAACTAAAAGTGTGAAAAAGTAAATCATTTTCATTAATAAATCATCTTAATAAATTAATTTCATGACACAGTTATCATAATTATATAACATTTATATCATTAACTTAAAATTTATGTATTTTAATTACATGTAACACCTAAAAGAAAAAGACAAAAGAGATGCAAATTTAATATTTTAGACCTCAATATTCTTTATTTTTCCCACAACATTTTCTTTAAAAAACCTCAACAATTAGCAACAAAAAAATTATTTCAAACCTATAATAAACTATAGAAAATTTTAAAACCTCAAACATTTTTCATGTTACAAAAACTTATGGATAATTATGTACGATATCATTTGATCAAAAAAACACACATAATATCTTAACGTTCAATTTCAATGTAATAAATATATAAAAATGAGTCTTATAATTACGGACGTAGTGTGCGAATGTGGGACGAAGGGAAAACATCTCGCGACAAAATTTCTCCATGTAAGTGACACAAACACAGTAAGACCGTCCATATAAGTAGTTGACAAGTAGAAATTATTTTAAACGAGAGCAATAGGAAAATATTAAAAACAATTAATTGTATATTTAATAAAGAAAACATGTCCATATAAGAAATTGTTTTTCAATATAACAATTAGAATGTATTTTATTAATTAATTTTGACAGTTTCTAATTAGCTTAATTTTATAATATATAATTGCAAGACCTCTATAGATGCAAAAAAAAACTTGATAAGAAAAAATTACATTTGCAACAAAGGTTAATTTTCAAATAAATAGATCAGAAAAATAGTTCTCAGAAAAAGCAATCTAATCGAGTATTCTTGAACGTTTGCTTATTATACGCGTATGTACATGGCAATACAGTACGTATATTATTATTAGTCAAATTATGTCAATGATTGTTTACTATTGAACTCTTTCATATGGAAGCAGTGTTTTATAATTATATATCCAACCTTCAATTTATGAGGCTTATAGTTTTAATTTTTAATATTAAAGTATTGCAAATTAAAATTAATCTTAATTAATTGAATTTTACCTTGTATTGCTTGATTTATGCTGTAAAGTGTATATAAGATTGAATAAAGTTTATAATTTTGTATTAAATTAATTAAAAAAACATTAATAGTAAAAATTCATTTAACAATTTGCTAAAGAAATTCACAGTTTTCATTACAAAGAATCAGAAAGATCATAAAAAAATGCCACTTTAAATAGTAAATTGGTGACTTATAAAAACACAGTTAAACTACCTAAAGCATCGTCTTAAGTATTGTAAACTATTAATTTAATTATGTCCATGAGATAAATAATCATGTATTTATAATAACAAAGCCTATATAGCTAGAATGGCTAATTGATAATTATGTTATTATTATAATTAAAACATAATATAATAATCAATAACTTTAATAACTTGTTTGCTAATAAATACATTATATAAAAGGTTGATTTAATAGCCGTTTAAACCATTGCAACATTATGTCAACTTCTTTTCAATAGTATTTAATTGACAGGCATAATAATCGATCGATAAAGAAAAAGTACAAGAAAAAATCTTGGTGAAAGGTACAATATAAAATTCTTTTATTCTTTTTGTTTAAAAAACATACTATAGTAAGGTGTGCTCCAAATACCTAAATTGTAAAAACAGTCAGATTTTATCATAAAAATAATCGATTTTTTGCTTTCTTTTCATAACATTATTAAATAATTGATGTCCTAGCACGACTCTATTGTTATTTTATAATTGTTGAAAACTCAGAAAGATGATTTTCTGAAGATAAAAATCTAATTGTTAAAATCAGGGCGAAGTAGGAAGCAAGGCTTCACTAAGCAACTCATTGGGGCGTAAAGTTTTTCAACTGCAGCTGCAATGCACTTCAATGATCAAGTAAATGCAGTTATTACTTTGTAGAATATGTCAGGGTATATCTTGATATTTTTTGTGTTTGAATTCTCAAAAGGGATAATTTTATTGGTGTCAAATGAACATTACCTACTTAATGTATGTGAATTTATTTGTTAAATCATCCACACTTGTAATTGTGTCATAACTTTAAAATATTTGCTCAATGAATAAGCAGAAGTTATTGTGTATTTTATGTAAGCTGCAAAAAAATAATTGCATTTGTTACGTAATAAATGAACATCATCACAGCTTCAATAATTTTATAACGTCATAAATATAATGCTCATTCATTTCCTTTGTAAGAGATCAGTAAAAAGTGTACACAATTTTAGTATCACTATATTCAATAATATAACAATTTTATAGTGCAATTTATTAAATTTTTTAGTTGAAACAAATTTAATCTTTTTTTCACTTTTAACTTTTTTTTTTGTCACCATTTCTAAGGAAAAAGGAGAGGAAAATATGAGAATACGTTTTCTTTCCTCTTTTTGAACATGAAATTTAAAAATAAATATGTACAATATAATATATTCATGAAGAAACTGCACAACTGATGTCTAAAAAAACGATATCCCATTCACATAAGTGTCCAGCCACCCATGTCATTTAAATAATATTAGATTAGAGATTTTAAAGAAATTCAACTATTTCGTCGATCAACAAAGATAGTTAATTAATACATAACTAGAGACCTGATAAATACATATTCCTTGTTTCAAAGATTAATTTATTAAAAGACTTTATAATCCTAGGGAAAATTGAATTATAGTATACGGCTATGGAACATTCGGAATGCGCTGAAGTGTGCTACAATAAAACTGCATATTGCGTGCACTTCCAAGTGCATGATTAGGATGCAATGACCGAAATGCATGCTGCACACATCACGAGTCAATTAACCTTTTAAACTTTCGCTTATATATATAAAATGTTGCATACAAAAAACTTGTACTTTAATTGTTAAAATCTCAGATAACATGCACAATATAGAAGTCACGAATAAATCTTGGTATATAATTGGTTGAATTTTCACTTACAAGTATATAATTCATTGATGGTAAAAGTTTTGCGTGTTATATTTTAATGTATGCACAGCAATTAAAATTTTTAAATAAGATTTCGTGAAAGGATTATTTTTGATAGCACTTTCTTTGTTACGTTAATTGGTTGGTTATATAATAATATAGGAAATATTACATAATAATGACCTCAAGTATAATTTAATTATAATTTTAAATGTTTTGCAAATTTTCAATTTAATCATTGTATTTTACAATAAAATGTAGTATCTTTTAAAAAAGGAAGCATTTCCTATTATTATTTCAAGTACAAATGAGTCAAATTTAATAATATACAATTATTAAAATAATACAACTTGAATAAAAACATCAATTTTAAATAACATTAAGTATGAAATATGATCATATTAATTGCATATTATAATCAAAATAATTGGTAGTTAATAATGTTGTTATTGAAATGCCAATTTAATACACTAACCAGTTTCCAGTTCAACGCTAAATTCTTCACAGAAAAATAATTTAATTATTTAATTGTTTTAAATAGAAAAAAAGTAGGTAAAAATAATCATAAGAAACATAAAAATGAAAATCCAGAACAAAGTTCAAAAGATTCTATCTTTTAAATACACAAAAAAAGATTTAATTTAATTAAAAAAAGTAACATTAAAAATAATATCAATTAAATTTCACATAGAAAAAAAAAGAAAAGTTTTTCATATAATTTGTGTCTTATTCTTTGTTTTCACATATAAAATTAAACGCAAAATCATAGACAAAAAATATAAGAATCATACATGCAATAAAACATGTGTGATCACAGGATCTGCAGGCAAATTATATTATAGTTGCCCTAAGCACTTTCTCCCATGACCTTAAGGGCATTAAAAAAAAGTTTCAGGGCATAATTACCATTCTCAGGTATATAGCATGTTTACTGTACAATTTTTTTATTGTAAAAATAATCCCAAGCCTATAAGGGTATCGTGTATTAGTATTTTTCCTTGTATTTTTTACACTTATCATGTATTATAATAGCCTTTGGCTATTTTAATATTTCAATAATAAAAATATGAATTACAATTTATTTAAATGATATAAAGTTTTTTATTATTAATGTTTACTAATCCGTATGGAAATATATAATTTTTATTGTATTTTATAACATAAAATTATATATGGAGAAAAAGGGAGGTTTATTTTATTCCATGATCCTAAATTCTCATCAAATATATTTATACACAAAGAATATTACATAAATGAAAATTTTGAATATACCATCTTTGGATTTATGACATTTTCTCTTTATTTAACACAGAAAGTAGGTTATTTCATTTTTCCATAATTTGGAAATAAGTTATTTTCTATTACACCAAAAAACATTACAGTACATTATTTTTAATATACATTATTTGACATATGAAAAAGGTTGACATTATTATATAATTGTACTAATTTTATATAAAAAGAAACACCGTTACATTATAAAAATTAGTATTTAAATCTGACTTATATACATAAACATGTAGGATTTTGTATCATAATTTTCAATTATTATATGACAGTTTTCCTCTATAATAATGAAAAGTTAAGACCCGTTGATTCCAGTAACATATGATAGGTCAACAATTTTCAACATGATACAAAACAATAATTACTGATATTTTTTTCTAGATAATAACCTATAAATGTCGATCATCAATAATTTTTTTTCTTTCTATAGCTTTGACCTTAAAAGAAATATAAAAGATCTTAAATATCGTTTATAAAAACTATTTTTAATACCATGGTTGTATGCGATTGAAATCGACAGCATTTAGAATCGTGAGAACTAAAATTTTTATAGGTTGCCCCTGAAAAAAAAAAGGTAAAAAAAGTATATCATCGTATACAAAATTACTAGCCATGATATACGAATATATCAGCTACTTAAAAGATGTAATTTTTGTGTAATTTAACATGTTTTAACATAATATTATTCTCAAAATTTGAAAAAAAGGAAAGGTATTTTTTATATTATAATTATTTTATTATAAGGAATTTTGATATAATTCTTAATAGTTTTATAATTTTATTACTATATATAAATAATACCCTTGCAGTTCTCCCAAATCTTAAAATGATCTCTATAAATATTGATATAGATTGTAATTTATTTCTGGAGATATTGGGGGACATTCACAAAGCACTTTAACCCCAACTTTAGCCCCAAGTTTTATACCTGGTACTAAACATGGTGCTAAACCAGGGGATAACCATGTATAGCTCTTAGTTTAGCACCATGTTTAGTACCAGGGATAAAACTTGGGGCTAAAGTTGGGATTAAAGTGCTTTCTGAATGTCCCCCATTGTCATCTGCTAAAAAAAAATCAGATATATTTCTGTCATAATAATTTGATTAATTATTTCTAAAATTGTATGTTATGCTATCCAAAAAGTACCCTTTTATTTTATAAAAATATACATGTTAATGTATTGAATTATGATAAAATGCAATAGTATACTGCATTGCAATAATTATATTAAAGATCTTTGTAAATAATAAGATTTAAAATGTTTTTTTTTTTTTTCTTCAAGTTTTGAGACTTATTTGCAAAGAAAAGTAATCATAAATTGAGTTGCCTAGTTCCAAAACCGGCAATATGCATTTTCAGTAAGGGTTAATTTCCCGGTAAAAAGGTTGGGTTTTTTATCTTAGTTGAAAATGCATATTGCCGGTTTTGAAACTAGGCAACTCAATTGTAGCCTAGAAGTTTTTTAGTGTCAGATACTAAATTGATATCAAATTTTAGTAATATATTATAGCATTTGTATGTCACATTGTATATAGATTTAAAAAAAAATACAACAGAAAACATTTTTATATAAATTTATAATAATCATTGTATTTCACTCTAACTTCTTATAAGTAACAATTTTAAGCTCTTAAAAGTAAAAAAAATAAATCAATATTCTTCAACTATCGGCGTCAAAAATATAATCCCTTGAATACCAAATAGAGACCATAGAGAGAAGAGCATACATTATATAATCCGATAGTATGTGTTTTGATTCTTCGCTAAATATTAACGTCATGTGTCAGTTTGCAGCTTTTTATCATCTGCTAATCTGACGTCAATGTCTTGACCTTGCAAGCGTTAAAGTCTCTTTTCGCGTGGGTGTCAAATAAGTTGCATATCAACAAGGGGCTGTCACATTTTGATCGATCAACTCAGAATATTATATTGATGTATTATTATAGGTGTGTCCAGTAAACCTACTTTTTATAACCTTCAATGTATAGTGGTTTTTCCAAATAAAGTAAATTTTATTATTAGCAAAAAATTTGGGCTTCTTTGTATAACCTATAAATTGAAAAATAATATTAATGTTCTATTTCAATTTGTCTGTTTTGATGGCTTCGTCACGCAATCTATGGTAAACTATGGAAAATTTTGGTGTGGCTAGCACCAGGTGCTTTCTTGTTTTAAGACCTGTTTTTTTGTGTCTTGACGCTGCAGCCAATCAGGTTCTTGTTTTCCCGAGGTGTACACTGTATCCTTTGTTTAATAAATTTTTATTATATAATTTCTCATTTTAATGTCATTTTCTCTCTTTGAAATAAATAATTGTAGATTTAAATACAACTGTTACATAATTAAAACATTGACATATAAAATCCATGAAGCCTTAAATGTTTAATTCAATAATAAATTTACAGGTTAAAGCACTTTGACATTACTATAGAAACTATACATTGCACTATATATTTTACAAAGGTTAAAAGGCCCCCCTGTAGTGAATAAAAAGGCCTCACAGCATGTATTTTTTAACAATCCAACCAGCATGATAAGGCATTTAAAAGGGTCACTGTTTTGATAACGAACTTTAAAAAGTATCTCTCATAGCATACGCGTGTACGTGGATGATTTTTTTTTAAAAAACTAACAATATTTATTATCACCAAGTTGATAATAATTCATTTCCGCTTTGTTACATATACTTGAGAAAAAGGGGAGAAAACAAACAAATTTTTCTGTTATTTGAAAAGTAAATAAACATTCTAAACACGAAGAAGTTTCTAAAAAAATTATCTTATATACAAAAATTGAAAGAATTTGGTGTTTACACTTTTGTGGAAAATTTCTTTAAAAAAAAAAAATCACGTATACATAGAAACTGTTTCTTCTTTTATCTTAAATCAAAAAATAAATTTAAGTAGTTGCTTATTTTCGTTTTTTAAATAGAACAATTTGAGTAAATCCATCTTATATGAAATTAACAATCCTTTTTACACTACACAAAAACTACATATTTATTGTAATTTCTTTTTGCTGTAATTAGTATTTTAGAAGAAAATTCTTGTAAAAAAAAATATTTATAAATAATAAAATTATTGCTACAAATAAATTTTGAGAATTTCCAGACGGCATTTGAACAATACATCAACACTAATGCCATCTGTTAGTAAGACAAATTTCAAATTTCCAGTGTACAATGCTAAAATATGACTATAACTAAATCCATATAAAAACTTACTGTACATATTTTGTTATACATCATCCTGATAAAAAAAAACTGTATGTTACTTTTAATTCACATGAAACCACCGTATATGAAGTAAATTCTTATATAACACATCCAATCAAGCATATCAATGAACAACTATAATAACAATTATAGAATCTATTGTTATAGCTCACAACATGGTATTATCTAACAATACCTACGCTACAAGTGATTTTCATTGTCGTTGTTAGATCACATCACACCGCCGTACACAACAGTTAATTGATTGTTGTATGGTCACATTGTTACATGTGTTATACGAAGAAATCGTTTTGATATTAATGTTCAAGGTACAGTATATTTATTATCGTGTCATATAGTTCAAATGCTTCGTTGAATTTTAATACGGAGATTTCGTTTTGCTATTAAAAATTAGTTGTATTAGTAAAATTTAAAATTGACGCGTGATCCATGCTGTAAAGCTATATCGTCCCTTGTCGGAATAATGAGCTATCTGCTTACTACGATTTTGTTGCAATAATGAGCCATCTGCTATTTCAGGTGAGCGCAATTATAAGCTTTAAATTAGTATAAAATAAAGCTCATTTTCACGCTCACCTGAAATAGCAGATAGCTCATTATTGCAACGAGATCGTGGTAAGCTGCAGGTATAGCTCATTATTTCAAACGAGGGACGATATAACGATTTTTTTTATCGCAAAAATTATTGTAACCAATAAAATCATATTTCTAAAATGATCATATAGTTGGTTAATATTTTGTGCATCTATTACGCTGTTTTTTTGTACGGATAATTTGCACTACACTCATGTTTAAGGCACTAAAGCGCAGATCTAGATCCTATATATACTGTATAACCTGCACGGGCCTAAATAAATATCTTTATATTCCAATATTGAATGACCTAGGGGGTGTTCAAATTCTTAAGTGACTGTATTTGAACTCCCCCAGAGCTCTAAAAAAGAAATATCATCAATTTTAGTAAAAAAACAAAGAAATAATCTCTCGTCAACTTATAGCTTAGGACAAAGGCACAGCCGTACGTAAACAAACACTAAACTGCAGTATGAAACTATAGGATTGTTAACAGCTAGGATAAAATAGGACGTACAAATCACTCAAGACATGTACGGTGCTAATTTGCAATGCATCCTACTGATTTGCATGCTCGCGTGGTTGCTGCCACTCCACACATTATGCAGCTAGGTAGGCAGCAGCAGGCGCGGGCAGCTGATGACCTCCTGAGACGGATGGTACCGTTACCACAGCAGCAGCTTGGCTAGAGCTAGGAGAGACAGGCGGTGTAGGCAAACACAGACACGAGAACTCGCGTGCAGACATACCGAGCACCTCAAAAGGAGGTACACTTAATACCATAGAATGTTCTCCAGGTGGTATATAACGTACACTTGAGAACCATTTATAATAACTTTTTGAAGGGCACGCCTCGCCTTGGAAAATTGCTATCTCGTAGCGAAGATTTTTTTCTGGAGAGACGCTTCATGTACACTTGGTACCACAGAATGTTATCCAGGTGTAATATAAGGTACACTTGGGAACCATAATAACTTCTCCAGGTGCACGCCTTGCCTTAGAAAACTGACATCTATTGGCGAATAATTTTTTTCATAACGATGAATCATGTACACTTGGTACCATAGAATATTATAAATGATATGACATGTATATTATATATATCAAAATTTTTGCTTAAAATAAGTAAGATTAAAACTAAAGATTTCTATTCGTCTCCAAATATTTTCCAAATTATTTAACAATAATTTGATAACAATAATAATAGACAATAATGGTTGCATTTCTTTATTTCATAATTAGAAAATATACCTAAAATTATGCTTTTCTGAATTTTTTTCAGATTTTTTTGAGTGCGGGAACTAATTTTTAAAAAATATTTAAAATATCTTAATTAGGGTGGTACATCTGATGGGACAACCGTGACGTCATCAATAGCCAATCATAGCAACCGTGATGTCATCAATAGCCAATCATAGCACGACAAATGACGTCACGGTTGTCCCATCAGGTGTACCACCCTAATTCAGAGATTTTAAATATTTTTTTAAAATTAGTTCCCGCACTCCAAAAAATCTGAAAAAATTCAGAAAAGCATAATTTTAGGTATACTTTCTAATTATGAAATAAAAAAATGCAACCATTATTGTCTATTAGTAACAAATATAAGAAGTACAGCTGAGAAAGTTTCTTCATAAGCACACTTATACTGTAAATCAATATTTGACATGGAATTTAGCATGAGAAAAACAGAAAGTTGTGAAATATTCATTAAGTACTCGTTTTAGCAAATTTTCTTTATATGGTATTTTAATTAAGTTATTTGCGTATATTGATGACAAAATAAATTTTACACAACACAGCTTAAAAATAGGTGAATCCCTACAGACTTCAAATGAAAACAACATAAATGAATTAAAATTTCAGTGCACATAATAAACCATCACGTCTATATTTATATTAACGAATTAAAACTTTCTAGGTCTCCGTGATCAAAATTAGACAAAGGAACTATTATCGTACACGTGGGTTAAATGAATGATTAAATTTCAACTCATACTCCACCCAAATCAACAAACCTTTGTTGAATTTCAATTTGTTTGCCCCTGAAAAACTTCCTTGTTTATTATTGTTATGTTTTATAAAAACGTAATTATTAATAATTATTTCAATCGTATGATAAAATTTTACTGAATTTCTTTACATAATTTTAAACATAACATGCAAAATAATCCAAAAAATCACGATAATATTTTAATTTAATCAATTTTATCGCAAAATAAAATAAAACAACAACAAATAATCAAGAAAAAGGTTGAAAATACTATTAAAATATCAATGAACCTATTTTATTAACATATAGTGAATAAATAATTAGTAAAAATAAAAAAACAATTCAGAAGCAGGAAGCTTAATCTAAAATGTTAATTGTTATAATTTAAAACCACATTCCATAAAATGTGGGTGTGAATTTTAAAATTATCAAATTCGATACACCAAATTTGATAAGTGGACTGTACCAAATTATTTTTATCAAAGAACCGTGTTAAAAAAATTTATTTCAATTTTAGAATAAATTAGCATTAAAATTCCAAGTGCAAAATATTTTTGCCCTGCTACTCTCATTTCCTATGCATAGTGGCAAATTTAACATTCAACTTCGTGTTCAAAGAAATATAAAGACAAAACAAATGTAAAATACTACGATGTCAAAAAACAAATTAACAAATATCTCATTAACTATTAATCATACGTACTTTAAATTTTAACCAGAAAAAGCTAATACTATTATGTATGAGCTCCGTAAATTGTAATTCATTCACTTTAAATGCACGGGAGCTACAAAGGTTTTTAGTTCGAGACTACGTCATGACTGCGACTCTCGTACGGTTGAATGGCGGAGGAGATGTACCGTTTTACGTGGAGTGTGAAGTGGAGCTAGCCCAGTCGGGCGAGGTCACGCGACGACGTTCGTTTTGCCATAACTAGACGGTAAGTGACAGGTAGGACGAAATATCACATCTACTTGGTACCGGCAAAATCTCAGACGAACGTTAAAATACAAATAAAACTTTATTGCATATTTGGATAGAGAGAACCTCGAGTTATTTATTGCATTTTCATTAATTTTTAGCCCTCTAAAACGTTACGCTCATGGTCAAGTAACTTTTTTTTCCTAGTTTACATGTTACATTTTTACATGACTGTTACGTCACAGTCTTTTCAGTTGTTTTTTTTAATTTTGAAAATGAGAAAAAAATTAATAATACATTAAACGAGGTCCAAATATGCAAAAAAAAAATGTCATAAAGACTGTTCATTGCACTGGAAAATGAGCTCAAATTGTTTAGTACAGTCATATATAAATAGTATATGGTACAGTCATCTCATTAGAAAATATCAAATTGTAGCCTCGTTAATCTTCAGCCTTGTGTGTATGCAACCAATCCTACACCCACGCATCAATGCCGCATGTGCAAAAATATTGCAAAAAGATAATAATTATAATTTAAATATATTGTATTATATAATTGGAAAAATTATAAAATAAGTAATCATTTCTGGACAGCATGCACGAACGTTACTCCTGCTCTCTCTCTCTCTCTCTCTCTCTCTCTCTCTCTCTCTCTCTCTCTCTCTCTCTCTCTCTCTCTCTCTCTCTCTCTCTCTCTCTCTCTCATAGAGGTACCACGCATGGAGGGTGGTGAACCCATGAACCCACACGATTTTGGTGCTATTCCTTATAATTCATTAAAATCTTTGTCTAAGTAAGTATGGAGATGAATGTCTAAGTATACATAAGAAAAAAAAGCAGTCAATTCGATGTTATCCCGATGCCTACAAAATGAATTTCATTTTAATAATTCTAGTCCTAATTTATAAAACTGATGTCTTCCATAAACTGCAGATCTGTGCCAAATCTTTGTTAACATACTCATATTATATTTCATAAAATTGAGATTTTGTTGTAATTTTTTACTATCGAATAATTTTCACAGACACGATCATGACAATACAAGATTACTTACATTTTTTGTTTTCAATTGACCACATAAGCTACTGAACTTAAAATATTTTTTACTTAAAAATTTAATACTAGGTTCATAATTTCCGCTGTATAATGATAAAACGGTACAACGTATACGAGGAATTATGAAAATTAACGTAAAAAAGTATTGTTCACATGGATGTCGTTTTTGTCGAGCTTCGAGTCAACCAAAAAATCGTTGAGTAATCTCGGAAATGTTTTTCGTTGTAAATAAAAAAAAGTAACATTTAAACATCATGTACAGAGAGAAGCAAAAGTAAGAGGTTTCTAGCAATTAATGTCTTTATTTTCCGCTTTCTTATTTTGTGAGATATTAAACATTAAATTTATTCATACTCACTCAATGTGAGTGTTGAAGTTTCGTCAATTAAAAAAGTAAAAGGGCTTATAATATAAAATATTTATGTTGTATTTAAATTGGAGGCTTTAATTGCGAATAAATTTATTTATACTGTAACTAATAATTTACACTTAAATTTTAATATTAATATATTTTGACTATAAATATTAAATCCTGCTTGTTTCTGCTGACAAAATATCTATTATTTAATATTTAACCCTGATTCACGAAGGATGATATCCAGGTTTCTTAATACTAATCACACGGTTAAAGTTAGTATAAATTAATAGCATGCATTAACCGTGGTTAAATGGATGACAAATCTCGACAGTTTTCTGGATAACTATTAACTTCTTTTGCGCATTATAATTTTTCAATGTGTTACGTCTATAATATACTGGTATAATACAATAAATTGAAGTAGTGGAGTAAAGGTAATTTATAGTTATAACTTTTTATTATCGCACTTCTTAGTAATCGACATGTAATGTTTTTTTGAATTCGTATAGTCATCACAAATTGTGTGTATAATTTTTTTTTTTTTTTGCTGTGTTATATAATTCATTTATCGCAAGTCAGAAGTATATTATGTTAACTACATAAAAATTACATTGCACACGTATATAAAACACAATCTCATGTTTTTTTTTTATATAATATATGTTATATGACGTTTTTGTTTTCACTCTATTTAATGTTTGTACATCGCCTGATTTTTCAATTATTATAAAACAATTGAACAAAATAACTGTAAATTATAATCAATATTATATTAAAAAATATATAAAATTATCTCAACCAAAAATATCTTCATTGTCTGTTACGTATTAAACAAATATTAATTTTATGGCTTGTAAAGTTTGCAGATAAAGATTTGTCTTGTATCTGTCTCATATAAATTTTTATCACATTCGTATAACATGACAATATGTTGAACCAATAGGGAGTTACTGAAGTCGTTTTAATTTAATGTTCACAATAATAAATGTTGAGACAACCTTGACTGAATTAGTCTGGCTGTGATATTTGAAAATGTCAGGGGACGATATTTTGTATAAATATTAGCACGTACAGAATGAAATTTGAACTAAAGTGCATTTACTTTCGTAAAAATCAGGTCTATTTTTTATCACTGAACAATAAATTCATAATCTTAAATCATTCATGTGATTAAATGGCTCATTTGATTATTGAATTAATTATACATTACGAATAAATTTATATGAGTCTAAATGTAATTATTATAATGATCATTACAGGGAAACTATTGATTATAAATCAAAATGTTATAATTATATTACTATGGAATAAATTTAATTTGAATTTTATATTTTTTTTTCCTCACAAAGAAACAATTTTTAATAAAAAATCAATACTAGCAGATTGAATTATATAATATATTTTTAAGAAACTTAAGACCTTATTACCCTCTGTGTATTAAAATTTATAACTGAAAACAAACCTAAAACTTGTTTAACTGTCGTTTTACTTTATTTCCAGCAAAATTAATAAAATACCGTCCGACCTTTATTTCTACGTACCCTGTTCCTCGGTGTTCCAATCTACATGCATGATAAAAGCATGCAGCAACGATCTCTCAGTCTCCGGTACTGCCCACGTTCCCTCTTACCCCACTTTTTATACACTTTAGATGTGAGCACCAAATATAGACGTACAACAAAAAAACTGCTGTTTATGGTGTAATAATATTTGTACTGGCAGTCTTAAAGTAAATTAATTTTATATCAGCTCAAGTCAGATTAGGGCGAAATTATTATCGTATTTATTATTGACAAATATTTATTTATAATTAATCAATAATAAAAGTATGTTTAAAATTTTAAGCTGAATAAATATTAAATTGTTTAGGAATTGTCAATATTTGTATAGTACACATTATTGGTTTTAAAAGAATATGTTGTATAAAATTATCACATAATTTTATATTTGTTCAATCAGCATTATAACAACATTTAGAAACAAATCATATTAGTTTATAATAAAGATTGACATAGCATCAGATAATACTAAATGATTTTGATAATATAGACATAATACCTCCCGTATGCAGAAAACATAATACTAAAGTTTAAATTTTTAGAAAATCAGTCATATAAACTATAGTTATAAAAACAAGTTTTTAGCCTTAGGTTTCGGTGGGAGGTAATAATATATTGAAGAAACATCGTTGTTAAAAAAACAACTCTAATTTGAATTTTACCAACTCGTTCACAGTAGCGGTAATAAACAAATTTACATCATATAACAAACGAAGCGATGAGTTTTGTTATGGTGCTTAAACAATTTCATTAATTAGATTAATTATAAGACTGTGATTTGTAATTAAAGAATCCTTGAAAAGCGTCGTGATAGCGTGAAATAAACAATTCAAAATATGCAAATTTATCACATTTTTTACGTTATGTTTGATGCTGTAACGCGTCTGTTGTTATTTATTACATAATTAATTTTAGAGATGAAAAAAATTGTGTTTTTTTTCAGGCCAAAAGTACAAAACACCGCAAAATTAAATTATATCAGTGCATTTTAATAACCTATTTTTTAATTATACTTCACTAATTTTTAAAGATCATCATTTTAACTGTTAATTTTATACTAATTTTCAAGCAACATTATTTTTATATAAAAATTCAAATACTTTATAAAATTTAGGATGAAATTGCATATTCTTGATTTAAGAATAATAAAAACATTTGAAAAGCATGCATTTTATTTCAATAGTTATATAATTTGATTTTAAAATTAAGCTATAAAAACTTCTTATTTTTTTTTTTTAATTCACACCTATTAAGTGTATCAAAACTGCATCAATTACAGAACAAAACAAAACATTATAACAGTTAAAATCTTCCAATTGAGCTGTCCATTTTCATTCACCCCCCATCTATTTATATACTGTTATAAAAACAATAAGCTCCCTAACTAATTCTGGAACCTGATACATCCCTGATGATACACACCTGCGCTTTACCACCGGCGTTTGTTTCTTCACTCAAGCTTAGATCCGTAACAATTAAACCACAAAACTTGCCTGCTGAACATCCCGTGCATTCTTATGATCACGGAGCATGCGAAATTGAGCTTTATGTGCCGAATAAAAGGGGTGAAAATGTACATCATATAGAAGGGAATGACTCAACGTACTTTTTAAACAAATGTTTTATTTTGTTATAAGATATTTATCTCTTTTTAACATGTAATGGTTGTAAATTACATCGCACATAACGTTTTTAGAAGCTTACATGTTAAATTTCAAGAGCATACGATATTTGAGTGTAGGAATCATTTAATAAACTTTATATTATATTAATAAAATTCTTTATTGGTATATTGTTAATACTAATAAATTTGAAAAAAAAATCGTGACAATAAAAATATTATAAAAATTTAAATAGGATCTTTTACAATGTTAACATGATAGGTGATATTAAAGGTCATATGTAAATTAAGAGAGATTTTTAAACATTATTATAAATTAATATTGATCTTTATAAAAACAACAGTAACATTAATTTTTCTACACAAATCAGTGTGGGAAATCTTAACTGTAAAATACATAAGATGATATACATAATGTCGCACGCATATAAAGGAAAACATTAGGTCGCTAATATGAAAGGTTATGCGTGAGTTATAAGACTACCGTGTTAGTTTGCATGTGGAGGAGAGTCGAGGATGGAAAAGTTCTCACGGTTCTAGATAGACGATCCTGATTATGCAAACCACATGTGTTTAAAAAAAATGAAGGAACTGTGGTAACTATGTGAAGGATATCATAAATGTGTTAAATTAGTTGAATTTTAAATTAATTTAAGTAATATTATTATATCCTTGACTTATATTGTAAAATAATTATGGAATTTTTATTAAAATTAATTCATGATGACTTGAATCTTAAATTTCAATTTAAAATTGAGATGAGAATTGTTGTCATATTTTGTACCACTTATAATAATATAATAAGAGGTTGAGAAAAAATGTTGAGAAAAAATTAAATTATCATTTATGTTTTCATATTTTGTATTTTCAAATGCACCAATCAAACAAATGAGAATCTGTGAATTTACGAATTAGCCCTATTAAATTCTTCAATTTTAGCACTTTTTTAAAATATTAATTTAATTGAGCTTCTTGCAATTTATTCATTGCATGTTTGTTACTCAGTTTTTAAATATTAAAAGCCTTCTTTGAAATTAAGATATAATATTCAATACATTCAATACACACTAGAGCGGCCGGACTTCAAATTTAAAAAATCAGCTCACGCATTTCCTGTATAAGTTCTGCATCGTGAACTTGTGGGTTCTTTGAAAATTATCAAATAATAGTGACCGCTGTATCCTGCATAGTAAAAAAATATGCATAACGAAATTCAACACGTTTTGTATGTAATAACAAAAAGTACAGTTATAGGGTGGTTGATTTAGTAAAAATCTCATTTCCGCTGCAAGTTAAAAAAGTAACAGTTGCTTTAACGACATTTTGCTCTTGTAAATAAGCTGTGAAGTAATTATAATTAGACAATGTGTTTAATTCTTTATAATGTGTTGCTATTTATGTTAGTAGAATTTAATTAAATAACATACTGAACTTATAAACAGATATACATGATTATTAAAATTAATAGTACTATAGCTGTATAGAGTATATAGCAATTACGGTATTTGTTTTATTTACAGCTCTAATAATAAAATATTAATTATTATTTACAATTTATTTTACTGTAATTATTGTAGATATATATTGAATCATAATAAAATTATCATAAAATTAATACAAAATAAAAAATACACTAACAATTTATGGTTATATCTCCAAACTATAATCACATTTATTTTTATAATTAATACAATTTTAATGCTGAAATTTCAATTAAAGTAATATTTTCCATACAGATTCAATTTAAATTAATTTATTATTGTACAATTAAAACATTGATTTTTACTGAATAGTTTATACATAATAAACATTATAAAATAAATTTAATACAACAACAATACACCAAACATATTGAGTTTTAAAAAAGTTGGAATCTATTTTTTTAAGCTCTAAATTTTCAAAATGAAAACAAATTCCTTGAACTATAAACGAAGGTAAGTAAATGATTTCGCTATTTTTTAGTTAACTAGTGACACCTTCTGCTCACTTTCTTAAACTGCCTGACACAAATTGTCTCTTGGAGGTACTAAAAACAATCAACTTCAGTTACTGACCGGGTTTTTATTGACAGTGGAGTGTAGAAGACAGGTAATACAAAGTTGCACTAAACAAGAAAATGCACTTCAAGGTAGATAACAATTTGACGTTTGAATCTTACATTTCGTACTACAGCATTTAACTATTTTAATACCATGTTATAAAATTTTATCAAAATATCATTTATAAAACAGACAGTATTTATGTATTCAACATGCAGCATAATATAACAGTACAAAATATTCATATTCAAGTTATTTTTATGTATAAATATACACATTACAAATAATTTTAAAAATGTCTATTTATTCTGCTTTTTTCCTAAATCTATGCATTTTTAAACATAATATACATATATATACATCATATATACATACATAATATGAAGTTATGAAGCATGAAGTTTACATTGCTATACAATAATATCATGCAAATAAGTGAAAATTGATGCCACACATTTTGTTGACTTCTGTAATTTTTTTACAATAGCTATTGAAAATAACAAAATATAGACCGTAGAAAATGAAATGAAAGTGACAAAAACTATAATTTGATATAATAACATTCATATGACCCATTCTCACATTTACGCATTACAAAAATAAGATTGTTATATATCAATATATCTATAATATGACCCAGAAAAGAAAGTATTATTGTTAAAAATCAAATTAATATATCAGAAAAACATTTTAAAATCTCAAAATAAAGTTATCGTTAAAAAAAAGTTGAATGGAATTTTGAGTGCATCAATAGAAAGAAAACATAACAATTGGACATCATTACTGAAGTATACAGAGTGCATCACAAGCAGTTAATACAATTGCATTTTATATAAAGTAGATTTTCATTCATATGTCAATCATGTCTTACTAATCAACGATAAAATTTTATTCATAACAAGCAGCTTTCAAAATATACATTATAAAAAAAGAGAAAGAAATTTATAATATTTATATTCAAAGTAGTAAGAAAATAGATTATGTCCATTTTTAGATCAATCATAAAAGGAAAAAGGTCTTAAATTTAATGAAATCGTATATTACTGACATTATAAAAATTATTAAATGCCTAAATTGTTAGGGAGCGGGTAAACGAATCGAAAAAATACGAATCGAAAAGTAAACGAATCGAAAAGTAAACGAATCGAAAAGGAAACGAATCGAAAAGTAAACGAATCGAAAGGGAAACGAATCGAAATTTATAATTTGGTGGAGGGGGTTCTAGCTCCTCCTCCAAGAGAAGGCGGGGCCTATGAAAGTGCTAGTGGCAACACCGCTCACCAAATTTCGATTCGTTTCCTCTTCGATTCGTTTCCTTTTCGATTCGTTTCCTTTTCGATTCGTTTCCTCTATATATAATTATATGATTGCTACTATTCAATCGTTATTCTTTCTGCTACTAATATGAAAATCTCCAAATATATGTTTGTAATTATTTATGAACCATGGTTTCGAAAAATTTTCGATTCATTTCCTTTCGTTTCCTATTTATTAATCTGCAACACAACTAACATTTAAAAACTCATTTTAAAAAGAATTATAATATTATAATTATAAATTTCGATTCGTTTCCTTTTCGATTCGTTTCCTCTATATATAATTATTTGATTGCTACTATTCAATCGTTATTCTTTCTGTTACTAATATGAAAATCTCCAAATATATGTTTGTAATTATTTACGACCATGGTTTCGAAAATATTTTCGATTCATTTCCTTTCGTTTCCTATTTATTAATCTTCAACACAACTAACATTTAAAAACTCATTTTAAAAAGAGTAGTATATCTTCCACTATATTATAAATTTCGATTCGTTTCTCTTTCGATTCGTTTACTTTTCGATTCATATATTTTCGATTCATTTACCCGTTCCTCATCAGACTATAGTAATTTTGGAAGAAAAAATTAACAGACAAGAAAAATATGGAAGAATATAAAATATGATATATAAAAACTATATTTCGTTTCTTTTCAATTCGTTCCACCTGTCCTTTTTGACTGGAGGAAATTTAAGACAATAATGGCTAAATATATAATATAAAACTGCCTGTACATTTTTTCGATTCGGTTTCATTTCTATTCATTTTCTTACTTGCATACGTGCCATGCTGATTTAAATATATCGAATATATAAAGACATGTAAAAACTCCTATACAATCACCTGTCACATTGATGGGGGAAGGAGGGGGGCGGGAGAGAGGGACAGAGATGTTCAGACAAACAGGCACACAGACAGAGCAATCACATTCCTTAATGATAACGAGTTATTTTAAGGCTTAACCTGAGAAATTTGGACGAAAAATTCGCTACAACAGATTTTCTTCAAATTAATTTGGTGGACTCACAACAATCGTCAAATTAGCTCTGAATTTTTTCGGAATTTTTTAACCGTTGGTTTAATTATAATTAATTTATTTAAATGAGAATTTTGTATCCTTCCAATGTTAAATTTGTTAATTAGCATTGCAAAAAAACTATACAACAGATTCTTTTACTTTTTTTTTTACTAAAGCCTAATTTTTTAGACTATTTTTCTGAATTGTTTTCATATATTTTGAACCGTGGCGATGATCGTTTCCTATATGTGATGAGAAATGTGGCAACGTTCTCAAGGACTGTTGTCACCACCCCCTCCTAAAAATTTAAGCTCATTCCAATGCAAACAGTGTTGCCACTATAGCCACGCCTCTTAACCTTGACACACAAATTCTCAGGTTATACCTTAAGGAGCAGGGTCAAACTGGGGTGGGGGGTCATGGAAAGAACTTATGAAAATTATGAAATTGTGTATATATTACATTAATGCATTAAGGTAGAGATAATATGTATCAGCTGGCCCAATGCTAAAAAAATCCCATTCATAAAAATTATGAAAAAAATTTAAAATGTTCTCCTCAACATCCCCTATCAGTAGGCAAAATATCAGGTATACAAAAACGAGCTAGTTTTCGAGTTATTAATTTTTAAAGTTGACTAATTTAACATGGAAGTTCCATTTTTCCATGTTAAATTAGAGAACTTTAAAAATTCATATCTCAAAAACTAGCTCGTTTTTGTATACCTGATTTTTTACCTACTGATAGGGGATGTTGAGGAGAACATTTTAAATTTTTTTCATAATTTTTATGAATGGGATTTTTTTAGCATTGGTCCAGCTGATACATATTATCTCTACCTTAAAGTACATGGCAAAAAATTAATCTTGATTAAATTGGTTTAACAATTAATCTCAGTTGGAAAAACATTGACAATTTTACGACAAATGAAAAAATAACAGGCCATAACACCAGAAATTCTCAAAAAATTTATATAGATGTTGCTAAGTCTGAACAAGAAAAGCGAAGCTTATATTTATTAGGCCCAAAGCTGTACAATAATCTTCCTGATACCTTAAAACATCTTATACCTAGTAATCAACGGTTTAGGTCAAAACTGATTGACTTTTTACTGCATGCAGAACAATTTTTATGCCATAACAAGAAAAAGAACAGCTTTAAATAGTTTAAATGCTTTCCTTGTAATAGATTGATTTAATAATATAGTTATTAAATATAATAAAGAATTAGTTCAGATTGTTTTCTATTAATAAAAATGTTTTTGTTTTTTTTGTTTTATATAAAAGTTTTATTTCTCAGGTATTGTGGACTGACTAGATAATACTATATTATGTATTATTGTAATTGTAATAATAATATAAAACTGATGATAATATGTTTTAATTTTTATGTTTCTTTTACAGGTATTGCAATACTAAAATATTGTAAACATGCATTTTGTACCTTACGGTTCTATATGTGCAATAAATAAATACAAAAATAAATACAGTTACTGCTGGAGTCAAAGAATATTGCATTGCAAATTAATGAAATGTAATAAATTTTAAAAAATAAAAAAATTCAAGAAAAAAAAAAGTTCTAAAATTTAATTAGGCCAGTCATTTCCAGTCAATATAGGTGAAAATCCTATCTTGACCTCTGATAAATTCCGAAGTTTGTGCATTTTTTTTTTTTTTTTTTTTATTACCATCAGTAAAGAACTCGATGCCCTGATAGTTCAGTAAAATTAAGTTTTGACCCGGAAAAAATTATTAAATTTTGAAATTTTCAGGCTCGATGTAGACTTTTGTCGTAGATCACATACCAAAAATCACCCTGGGGCATTTCCGGTTACCCTTAAAAAATGGCTGCTAAAAAGCACTTTTTAAAAAATTCGTAATTAAATCCCTAATTAAGCTAAGTTAAAAACTTCAGCACATAATTGAAGCCAAGAGTTGACATTAACAGCGAAAATATTTTAAAATTGAGAAGTTAATCGGCGTTTAATCGGTTATTAAGTAAATTTTTAACCAAAGCTTGCGGATGGATTGTAAAAAAATCATAGATATTATTTTTTTAGGAAAAAAAGCTTCAAGTAAAAAACGTAGCTCATGTTCTCTAGTTTTCATAACTGTCATAACCTTTAATTTACGTTTATCGTTTATATTTAACGGAGATATGAGCGGATGAAGAAGAGCGCGCGTGGTCGCTCGGACGTTCAAACGACAATATACAGCCGCCCGCTGTGCATGCATTTAGGCTTGCGCGCTCTCTTGTCGCCCCCTTTACTAATGTCGTGCAAATATTATGTGAAGTATGGGTGTAGTAAAACCCAATTTACCCCCCCCCCCCGAAAAATGAACATCCCTGTACGATGAATGCTATATTTTGAATTTTGCTTATTTAAGAATAACAAATTAAGACTTTAAAAGCAATTGCATCATGTTGAAATTTTATTATTTTTATTTCCTCATAATAATTTATTAAAATGTTTTTTAAATGAAAAACATTTAAATGAAGTCGGTTTGTAAATGCAAAATCGATTCATGAACCAATAATAAAATTAATGAAGTTAACATTCTCTATATATATAGAGGGAACATAATTTATTAATTATGGTTCCTCTATATAATATGTTTTTTTATTGCGTATTTACGAAGAGACCTAATATAGCACAGAAAAAAATTCTATGTGAGATAGTATTTTTTGGATTTCAGTTTAATATTTCAGTCCAGTCAATGTAGGTGTAAATCCTATGTCAACCTAAATTAAATTGGGAAGCAAGATTTTTTTTCTGGAATCGGTAGAACTCGATGCCCTTAGTAACATATTAGTAATTAGCGTAATTAAAGATACTTAATTAAGAAATTAACTTAACTTTTTTATATTATAATGTGCCCTAATATCTCAGGTTCATTATACAGTTTGAATTTTTTACCTAGGTTCATTAGAAATTAAGTAAACAAATTAAAACCAAAGGTACTATTGGCGCGTCTTTCCATCAAGATAGCGGCGAAAGCTCCAGGGGGATTCCAGGGGGGTTTGGATATGTTACTCAGGGCGTCGAGTTCTACCGATTCCAAAAAAAAAATCTTGCTTCCCAATTTATTTTAGGTCAAAACCTATATTGACTGGACTATTTTGACTACTTCAGTTATTTTTAGAAAATAATAACTAAACCTTTTTTTTTCATAGCAACTCTACTTTATATCCTGGATATCTCAAAAACTAGACCGACCATTGCTCCATTTTTTTGGCTGGATATTTATCAACGACTATATACTGGTAGTAAATAGTTCTTGGATATTTATGTTATAATATAAGGAAGATTTATTATAATTTTCAGTTCACCATCTCCTAAGGCTAGTGACAAAATAATCCTTAGCAAACTCTCTAATACATACAATTAAATATAATGTATATATATATAGTACACGACACAATATAGTAATAGGGAGAAAAGAAGCGAGAGCGAGTGTTTCGCACGTCGCAGAGCTGTTGAGAAACACTCGTAAATAATATAAGTTCAAAAATACAAGCTTGAAAATTTCGCGCGCTCTCCCTGCCTCGATGATGATGGTGAATGACGGAAATAGCTGAACTAGGCGTTCTATATAATTCAGCCATCATATATAGCAATCCAAATAAAGTGATTGTTGTATTTAAGGTACATGAATTGAAAAGGAAACGAATCGAAAATATACCAATCGAAAAGTAAATGAATCGAAAGGTAAACCAATCGAAAAGGAAACGAATCGAAAAGTGAACCAATCGAAAAGGAAACGAATCGAAAAGAAACGAATCGAAAAGTAAACGAATCGAAAAAGAAACGAATCGAAAAGTAAACCAATCGAAAAGGAAACGAATCGAAAGGTAAACGAATCGAAAAGTATATGAATAGAAAAGGAAACGAATCGAAAATATACCAATCGAAAAGTAAACCAATCGAAAAGTAAACGAATCGAAAAGGAAACGAATCGAAAAGTAAACCAATCGAAAAGGAAACGAATCGAAAATATATCAATCGAAAAGTAAATGAATAGAAAAGGAAACGAATCGAAAGGTAAACGAATCGAAAAGTAAACGAATCGAAAAGGAAACGAATCGAAAAGTAAACCAATCGAAAAATAAACGAATCGAAAGGGAAACGAATCGAAAAGTAAACGAATCGAAAAGGAAACGAATCGAAAATTATACAGTGTTGCCAGTTTTTAAAATTTCAACCCACCAGGAGGCGTGGCGAGGGCGTGGTTATGTAAATTTTTCGATTCATTTACTTTTCGATTCGTTTACTTTTCGATTCGTTTCCCTTTCGATTCGTTTACTTTTCGATTCGTTTACTTTTCGATTCGTTTATTTTTCGATTCGTTTACTTTTCGATTCGTTTCTTTTCGATTCGATTCACCTGTCCCAATTGTTATTATTTCTTCAAAAATGACATCAAGTCACCTTAAACACTACGAACGTTATCCCTGCTCTGTTTAAGGCTTTTGCTACATAGCTTATGGAGGTGAATATATTGAACTTGAAGTTTTTGAGAGTTTTTAAACTGGGTGCTCTTCTTACTTCTTATCTTCCCCAAAATTAAAAATATGCATCTATCTGTGAATTTGAGCTGCAAGGATTTTGACTAAACTGATCATGAAAAATTTAAGAATTTGCAGAAAGATTTATACCAGGGATTTTAACCTAAGTGCAAAGTCTTAGATCTTTTATGATCCTAGTTTAACCAAAATTCTTCCACATCCGGCTACTTCCGGTGGTAAGCTTACATTTTTTTGAACTGTAGAATTCTTGCTATTCAGAGATTTTACATAATTCTATGATCCCTCAGATGAAAAACAAGATAATCACTTTCCCATAAGAGCTATTTTCCTTATCAGATACATTGAAAGTGAGCTTTATTGCTAATGTTTAAGTTGTCATATTTTGCATCTTATTTCAGTTCAATGACATTAAACCTTGACTTCTGTTTTTCCCGCTATCACAAATTATAACGTTATATATAATAATGAAAATATTCAATATCTAATAATAATTATAATCTATATTTACCAGACAAAATATTGATGACAATAATATAGCGGTGCATATTTTCATTGTAGACAAAAGCCAACACAATAAGAAGAAAATTTTCAACAAAATTTACCGTAATAAACTTTTGTGAAATTTAATAGCCTATAGGTAATGCAATATCGTGATGGAAATATTCATAGCTTGTGATTCGTTCACGGTACAATTAATATAGGGAAGGTCATAATAAGAATGCGTGACATAAAAAAAAGTAAGAAAGAATTTATGCAAAATAGTTTGTAAATATTTACAAAGATTATAATAAATAAAACAAGAGTTATATGTGGAAGGTTATAATTTTGTGTTGGCATTAAGATACGAACTATGCAGCCACTAAATGTAAATTTTGGAATAAATTGTAATATTATTTTTCACAGTTAAATAATTTACATATGCCGTAATTTTTATTGCGTAATGATGCAGATAGTCTCAAAAATATTATTATTCAATGTTTTTATTTATAGCAAAAGGTTTTAGTTCTTATTAAATTGGCAGATACACTAATTGACTCACTGTCAGATGTTATTTGACGCCTTATTTTGTAAGAAGCACCTTTTGCCATAAAACAACCGTATTATTATACTAATTTAAATTGAATGCATTATCATGTTTAATTATACTATTTTACTTTCATATAACTTGATTAGAATTAATCAAATATTATACAAAAAAAACTATGACATTATTATTTTACAGTTACAGAAATTCTATTGGAAACACAAAATCAGTTATATTTGTGACGCTCAATAAAATCGAAGAATGAAAGTTAAATTTACTGGAATAGATTTTCAATAATCACTTTCATTTTATTATGGGAGAATTTTTACACAGAAGCATTTTTGACGCTATGGTGATATAATCTTAATTTGGTGCCATTCAGCACAAAGTACTCACATATAAAATTTTATTGTTAACATTACAGGATGTCTTAAACCACAATTAACGACACCCACAGGCTAACAAAAACAAATAAAGTTACTTTCCCTGTCGTTGTTTTACTACCTTTATATTTCCGATCATTAAAATTGTATGAGGCTGTATATATATCACTTTATCAATGGACCATTATTTTATATACTACATAAAAATCAGAATAGTTACATGTACTATATATATATATATAAATTGCAATGTTTTAGTGCATTTTTATTGAACATACTGCAAAGTAAACCTTAATATTGTATACTTTATATACGTACTTAATTTTATTCAAGGTTTACGAAGAGAATTAATGTCTTGAAACGAAAAAAAAAAGTGATAACAAAGATGGCCTCCATAGGACTTTTCAGCAAGTGCGCATTATTTGCATCGCTCTAATTGCTCATGTAAATTGAACAACTGACTATAAAAATTAATATTCGTAAATCTATTTTCATGTAATTTAGCAATCGTTTCCCTCACCTCCCTCGAAATTTAAAATAATTAACCCCTACCTGACGTAATTTTACAGCATCCATAAATCAGTCAGAGGTAAGAAAGCTTTTTCCAAAGGTGTACAGTGTGTTTATTAGAAAATTTCACAACAATGGATCAAATGACCTACCTGTAATCAAAAGCAGATGGACGGAGAGGGTTGGTATCAGAAATAGAAAAATACCAATGCAATGATGATGAAAATATTAAACAAATATCTGTACAGTAATTCCATTGATATGAATTATGAATTTTCAAATTAAACAAAGTGGACAACTCTTGACAGTACCAACTTTACTCCTCTCTAAATTGCTCCAACAGACAAAAAGATGCAGTTTTGCAATTTTGGGAGATGTAAGAAGAGTACACAGGATACCCATATCAAAAGTGTTTTGGTTCACCATAGACCGTGTGGTAACGCCTACAAAACAAAGCAGCAGGAGTAAAATTCGTGGTGTCCAGAGGTATACCTTTCTCGAGAGAGCTGTACCTTGTTCTACCTTCCCTACTCCTCATGGTCTGGTACACAAGGCGGTGGTACCACCACGAGCACCAAGCAGCGCTAGCGTGACTTAACGACGCCACAAAGTCGACGAGATCAAGTTCCCATAGAAACCCAAGAACATCAGCTATAGTTACATACAACCCTCCCTACTATATATGTATAAGGAAATGCAAATTGTAATAAAAGTTGTTGAACTCAATGTTCTATTATAATTTTTATGGAAATTATAACAAAAAAGAACGGTGTTTTTATATATTATTTATGTTTCACTTCAGACTTGATTTAAAGTATTCCTTTAAATAATTTAAAAGTAGCATCTGTTTCAACTCTTTTATTCATTTTTTTTAAATAAAAATACAGATTTGAAAGGCGTTAGTTTAAGAATAAAATTAAAATAAATATTGCAAATTTAATTTAGTGTATAAATTATTGTTGAAAAAATGTTAATTGGACATCATTTTAATTCTTGAATGAAAGAATTTGTATTATTACATTAATTATAACAGTTCTTAAATTAAAATATGGTTATAAAGAATTTGCTCATTATAATATACAGTGTTATAAATGTTATATAAGTTTTGAATAAATTAATCTACTTAAAAAACTAGTTTTTTTTTATTATTTGACAGGAAACAAGTTGTACTTCAATATGATGAATATTTAACATTATTGCTCAAAATTTTCACACCAGTTTGAACTTGTTTCTTAAATAAGTTCTGCGTTCAAAAATTTTTTAACACAAAAAAATCAAAATAGATATCCAAATTTAGCTATCAATATATCATCCATAAAAATCGATATTTCTTGGGTGGTCATATATTATCAAAAAATCAAATTAAATTTGATTCGCCCTTCCAATTGATTAAACTTGACGTTAGATGATATAAAAATACACGGTTGAAAAACTTACAAACCACGGTGATAAAATTATAAATAAAAATACGTCGTGTTCACTCAACTAACTTAACCATAAAACTTCTCGGCTCGATGATTAAAACAAAGCTTATACTTTAACTTTAAAAATATATACTACTAAAGTCTAATTTACTAATTAATTACAGTATATTATTTTTATAATTTTGAAGTACTCTTTACTTAGGTTACAGTATAAGTAGCAAGCTGATTGGTCAGACTGTGAAGGAGTTAACGGAAGTAACGTTGTGATCACGTCGCACTGCGGTAGCTAATGCGGAATTGCGGCAAAGGTTCAATCACCGGCGGACTTAACTACGACGACGAGCTATCTTTTACTTCCGTTCTAGACTCGAGCCTTCCTTGCAAACGTATGCCCTTGTCAATATCACCTGCTTCGCTTTTATTTTTTATCTATAGTATAGCGGTCAGAATGATGTGCAACTTTTTAGTACACATGTGTGGACGTTTGAGATAGAATCGTAAAATAGCCGAAGAATGAAGTTATTTGCAAAATATGAGTTTGCAAATTTCTTTTCGTTTCAGTTTTGAATTTGAAACAGTAAAAATTTATGGCTAATTAATTGATTTACATAGGAAGAAGGTCAGAATAGTAATTTATATATAATTCAATAATTTACTATTTATAAGCAACGTTGTTATATCGAAAAATAAAGTAGAGAGAGAGAGAGAGAGAGAGAGAGAGAGAGAGAGAGAGAGAGAGAGAGAGAGAGAGAGAGAGAGAGAGAGAGAGAGATTTTGCTGCCTCTAATAACTTATAAATTAACATAGAACTTAAGAATTATTACTGACCATCCTGATTCAGGTTTTCACGTTTCTTCAGTTATATTAGGCAAATGCTGAGCTTGCCACAAAACCTCTCCTTTTCACCATATCTCCGGGTTCAGTATAAGCTAAAATGGACTCTAGCATGTTTATATACAACATAACCATAAGAATCTGCGAATCATGAAATAAATTTCAATCGTACTGCAGTAATGAAGGAAATACGAGTTTGACATTATAAACATATGATGCTTGACATAAACAACATGTTGTCAACTAATGTTGACCTTTTACTATGAAAGTGGTTATATGGAAAGTCAAGATTCTCCGTAGATACAATCCTAGTCGTATAAAAGTGTGTCTCTCTTTATTGCTAATCTGGGGGTATATCATTATGAAAGTAACAGTAGATAATAAAACACACAAGTTGGGTATGAAGAGAAGGTTAACTAAGTACATATATAAGAAAAGAATATTAGTTTTTACCCCCTTGAGTATCCGTACAGGATATTTGTTCATGGCTTTTCTTTATTATTGATTTAACTGTATTTTTTTTTTTCGAAACATATTCTAATTTATGTTTACATTTTTATCAGATTACAATGAACCAAGGAGGATACAAAGTTTAATTTTTTTTATAAAAAATTATGTAATATCATTTTTTTATTGGTAAAATAAAATTTATTTGGTTAAGTAATATCCTGTTATTTTGCTATAGACTTTGTAGTTTGTACACTCGTCGCTTTGGAAAATTTCTCATTATGCCCTGTAAGAACAACACAGGGTATAATGATTAACAAGGCTGCGATGGGAATTTTTCCAAGAAGACGAGTGTACCTTTTCAGATATATTTTTATTTACAACATAAAGCAAAGTATATTTAAACATTATTCTAAAAATAATTCAACATTAAATAAAATCACCCTATTTACATTATTATATATCAGTGAATATAATAAATTTTAATACTTGAAAATATTTTCTTTGCGAAGAAAAAGATGTTATTTTTCCAGGGAACCCTTGCCATTAGTTTTCACATAAAAATGTAGAGCGTAAACATCCCGGTTTAATTTATATAGTAACCATAATAGTTTAAATAAATTGGACTGATTCTGACAAAACATTTATTACAGCTGATGGGCAAGGGCACCTTCAGCAGGTAAACATGTATAAAAAAGACATGTGTTTTTTATAAGACTATTTTTAACTGCTTTATTTTTTTAATAATAACCTAGCGGTAAATATAGGGTGAATATATTTTTAAATAAATATTTTCTTCGTTAAAATAACCAAAACATGCATCTTAAAATAAATTCTTAGTATTTACTTTTTTAAACTTGTATGTCTAGTCTGAATTAGTTACTATTTAAAAACAATGATAATTATCAGTTATTATAAAAAGCTAATTTGTTGTATCCGTTAAAATTTATCTTATTGTTAATCGTAAGAACATAATAACTATAGTGTTTCCCATATAACAATTAACTTCATACATTTAATGATATCAATCTTATTATGTATATCTAGATTAACATTAAACATTTTTTTAATTAAATGCTTGTCAAAAATTTGCAATAAATTGTCTTTAAGTCAGTTAACACCTTGGAAAATTTCTCTAACAGTAAGAGATGGAAATTTTAGCGCTAATGCATTGTTTGAACAAAGTAATATAAAATGTAATATCAAGCATAATACATATATTATTGACGTTGCTTTTTTCGTTTGACGAAAGTTAATTTTCGTGAGCTATGTTCTTAAAAATCTAATTTTTTGACAAATATTTTAAATCCTACTGTATATATCAATAATTAACATTATGTTATAAAAAAATAAGAAATGTTTTGTTTTAAATATAACATATCCGATCAAAAGCTGAATTTACAAATCAAAAATACTTTTTATGATAATTTGAATCCACATTATGATTGATTGATTGATTGATTGATTGATTGATTGATTGATTGATTGATTGATTGATTGATTGATTGATTGATTGATTGATTGATTGATTGATTGATTGATTGATTGATTGGTATTTTGGGGCAATTGACACATTTTGATCATGTATGCCCCCGAATCCAAATATATGTATAATACGTACAATAATATGTATTATATAATGCAACATTTTTAATGTTTTCTTATGTAGATTTTATATAAACTGTTGTTTACAATACAATATACTAATGACTAAATGTCTAATCATTACTCAATTACTAATCATTTATTAATGACTGACAAATTACATATACAATACGGTTAGCACATATCTATAACATACCGACCTCCGTTTTAACATGATCAATATATTCTCATATATACAAAGGTAAAACTCAAGGTAAACTGGGATCAAATCCGGGACCATATGACCACACCCTCTTCTTACAGTGCTGCTAAACTGTTTCATGAAACCCTTGACCTTAGAAGCTGCCCAATGCATCAAGTTACTGTATCCTTGTTGTAAGAAGAAAGGAGGAATTTATGTGGGAGTAGGTTATTGTTTCAAATGCCAACTCTGGGAGGAGTTTCTAGTTCATAAGCACTTCCTTCGAATGTTTTAAATTGTATTTACTTTGTAATTAGAGCAAATGATGTCATTTTCTCCATGTAATTTAAGTAAAACTTTTGGTGGCTGTTTAAATGTAAACTTAAAGCCAAAGAAAATGTCAAATAATGTTATATTAATATCTGATCTGTTCTATTTAGATAAGAAAATTCTCTACCAGAGTTGTATATCTTGAGATATCTTTGTTTTTAGAAACACGTGGTTTGATATTTAATTGACAGAGACATGTCACTTGAAGAATTGAAGATTGGACACAATTTGGTTCTGTGCAAATATTCAACCTTTTAAAAATTGTATCCTAAATAATGTAATGGTAATTCCATTCTTTATTATTTACAATATTTGGATTAAAATTCATCACAAATAAAGAATAGTTTTTTTAATTTATCAGCACTTTATTTTCATTCTCCTTCTACAAAAAAAAAAAAAAAAAAAAAAAAAAAAAAAAAAAAAAAAAAAAAAAAAAGTCAGATATGCCAAGCTAAAACGCTAGAATTTTAAGACACTTAGTGTCAATATTCAAACTTTTTGCAGTACCAAGTTCAATTTAGCATTTTTTTCGCGAACTCTATTCAATTCACTTCTGAACAAACTTTTGTCACTTATTTGTGACTTATGCTTTGCTTTCAAACGTACTGTCTTATATAATTTATTTCACTATTAAATTTGATTTATTTTTAAGCTTATATATATAAAAAGATTTAATTTAATAAATAATATTCTTTAGTCAGTCCTTTTATGTTCATACTTTGGCTTGCATTCTGCTATATAATAATGATAATATGGATTTGTAATATTTAAATACACTCTGTAACATAAACAAGGCATAATGTTTTTGGCACCAACCTTGCATATTATTATAATAGAAAGATTGTTGTTTATGCTCGATTTATAATATAATAAAGGTTATGATAATGTTTAATGTAACCATAACATTATAATAATTCAAAACATTTTTATATGATTACACTCAAACAAACATAAAACGTCAGCTTTTTTAATCTTCTTGTAAATATGCAACCAGTTTTGCTTCCATATATTATTACTAGATAAGGAATGCTTATAAATTAAATTAATGCATTTAATATACGATCAAAAATGGTTGTATAAAGAGTAAAAGACGTAAACAGAATTTTGTATATATTGTTTGCGTAAACTAAATTAATAATCCAAGATAATAGGATTTCAATTGGAATGTGCAATATCAAATCACACCTATAATAACAAAAATCAGCCTTACTTTTATAGCACTATTTGATGTTGAAGATTTCGGTGTGTGAAAGAATGTAGAGGAATTTACCTGAAACAAAACAGATTATACAATTATTAACAAATACTCAGAACATTTTTATTTGATACATAAATTTTTCATGATAAAACAATTTTTTACAGTAAGAAATTCATTCTAGCAATGCATTTTTACAAGATATATTATTTTCCGGATCAAGTCACAAAATATAAGGAACGTTTTCTCATTATTAATTGAATTAATTCAATCGTTAGCAATAAAACCAGATTATTTTAAAATATAGTACTTGTTCTTTTATATGTTAGGATGATAAATCACATCCTATATTTAAGTTATTGCCATAAAGAAGCTATTGTCATTATGATGTACAACAATTTTTATATTTTAGACTATTTTTCATTTTAAATCAGATGGAACAAAATTATATTTTTTTACTAATCTGATCGAGGTTCTAATTTTATTTTAAAATATAAAAAGAAAATATTAAATTTATTTTCAGCACATACTATATCAGCTTAAAATTTGATCATAGTTATACTATATTTCTATGTTAGATTTTATTAATTTTGAAATTTGATTACTCTATAACATGCAACTTAATACGTCGTATTTATTTATGAATATTACACTTTGTAGAGGAAAGAAAATAAAATTTTCATTCCAGTAAACAATAAGGATAATATTGCAACAACTTTTCTAGAAATAATAACAACATTAAATTCTCCATATAAGAACAGTTCATGACATAATTTATTTAGACCAAGAATGTAAAATACTATGTACTTTCCTGGGTTCGAGTTTC
The DNA here is from genome assembly GCA_949825025.1 of Siphlonurus alternatus. Lineage (NCBI taxonomy): Eukaryota > Metazoa > Arthropoda > Insecta > Ephemeroptera > Siphlonuridae > Siphlonurus > Siphlonurus alternatus. The sequence continues at coordinate 11,060,895 of OX463783.1, read as the reverse complement.
ACCAAGTTGTACCGTTTTTATGGACGATATGTAATAAAATTTAACATTGCAGAAATAGATACTTTTTTACAGTAAGAAATTCATTCTAGCAAGACATTTTTACAAGATATATTGGATATATTATTTTCCGGATCAAGTCACAAAATATGAGGAACAATTTCTCATCTATAATTATTTTATAGTAATAAATTTACAGTATATAGAAACATATGTTTTTTTATATATACACTCATATGATAAAGAAAAACGTAACTGTTGTTGTACGATTCAGTTAAGATGTGCAGTGGTACATATAACTTTTGAAAAATACGTAATTAAATTGCAAAAATTGTTAAAAATACACGAATGTAATAATAAACATTACAAAGTTTTTAATTGGTTCACTACTATATAATGTACATGCAAGGGCTTGAAATCATTGCAAGCAAGTTATATGCCAGTTTGCATAAGCCATTGAATGCATTTATATTTAATATTTATTGCAGTATACACCTCGGGACAGCACGAGCGTTACCCCTGCTCTTTTTGTGAACAATGCCATGCTATATAGTTTATATTTATTCGACTTACAATAGCGAGGGTAAGGCAAAAATGCCTTTTCTTACCACTGACCAGAATAATATAAATTTATATTATATAGGATGATCCGGATGATGATCGACCATCAGAGACCCTGATCGACCATAATATACACTATATTGTAATATACATTTTTTACCATTTTTTTTGTGTCATTTCAAAAAAATGACATTTTTGTATTTTTGAAAATGTATTTCTTGTGACACACGATTTTTGTGTCATTTAATTTTTTATTTCAGTTATTTATATATTACATAATAATTGTCACAGAAAATTGCATAATAATTCAATTGTAACGCATTGGCTGGCTGTACTCTATTCTATTTATGAAAATAATTATCATAAAACATATACAGTTATGAAATAGTAATAGAAAATAAAATCTTGATATATTTCAATTAAGTAATTATCTCATATATCTCTCTATATATTATATATTTAATTAAATATTATAATAGAATAATTACTATGATACTTGCATTTCACTATTTAATAATGCATAAAAAAAATACCTGCATATTTTAAATGTCACACACCATGCAGGTAAGTAATTTTTTTTTCTTTTTTAAACCTGATTCCTTTCACTTACTATAAAGCTACTATATAGCCTTGATGGCGTTATATAGAAGTAGCTATAGCATTCCTTTACTTTATAATATATATAACGCCCCGGGACGTTCAGACATAGGACAACATATCTTGGTAAGAACCAAGCAAGTCTCGCTGCTAACTTGGCTTCAATTGCAACATAAAGTACACAGTACAAAAATATTTCAGTACGTTCATATTGAAATGGATATTTAATTCTAAAATATTACATGCCAATTAGTTTTTAGCCTAGAAAAGTTTGTTTACAAAATTTAGTTTAGTACTTAAAATTTTAGCACTAAAAATAGACTAAAATCTGTGTCAAATTCTTTGAATGGTTCCTACTGTGATAATAGATTTTTTTTTATAATTTTAACAAACAAAATAAAATTCTTTCTAATTTGTAGCACTATTATTCTTGTTAAAATAATAAATTTGGTTCATGAATTTGTAAATTTGTGCTCATTTTTTTTCTAATTAAAATCAACGATTAATTATCTGTACAGAAGGTTCATTATTGATTATTGATTCACAAATTAATTGTTTATTTAAGAAAAGAAATAAAATACGAAAATGAGCAACAAAATAAAAAAAATATATATAACATTATATTCCACAATGAATTCATAAGAGATAGTTAATATTTAGAAATATTTATTACATATGTAACTGTAATAAAGCTTACTTAATTACAAGTCTCTTTCAAGAAATCAGACTAAGCTTATTACATCAATAATGATCATTTTCACTGTAATAGAGATTGTGATTTGAACTCTACTTACAAACTCCTACAACTTTAATATAAAATGGTTATACGGAGTTCATTAATGTATTAACTGTGTAATGATCGATCTTACGTATATACTCCAGTTGTGGTGAACCACATTTAAATGATATCCATTAATAATATCATTTTATCATCGTCATCAAATATCAGTGGCGAAAATTGTGAAATAAGGAAGTCGAGTTTCATAAACTGGATTATTTATATTTGTGGTAAAAATTATTATTTTATTAATATGAAATTTGATTTATAATTGAAGAAATGCTGTATCGTGCAATATGAAATATAAAATTTGAAAGTTATGTTCAATTTTTTGTACTGCAATTTTTTTATTTTATTAACCAAACATCATAAATAATAATGATTTATTATATAATATAGTAAGAAATTATACTACGCAAATATATATAATCGATGTTGTTATTAATTTGGCTAAAATTTTTGAAACTAGAATAAATTTTGTTAAATACAATAGAATGGACAACATACATGAAAAAAAAAATTATTGCAGAAATGAATAGAGGGTACCAAATTATGCTACTCTGATTTTTTTTTCAGATATTTTTGAGACCCAGAACTATTTTTAAATAATTATTGAAAGTGCGGCCACGCCCCCTGGAGGCGTCAGTATAGGCGTCCAGTCTCTATCCTTTTTACTAAGAATTCAGGGGTACCAACTGAAATCACAGGACTTAATTTCAATAATTATTTAAAAATAGTTCCGGGTCTCAAAAAAATCTGAAAAAAAATCAGAGTAGCATAATTTGGTACCCTTTATTCATTTCTGCAATAAAATTTTTTCATGTATGTTGTCCATTCAAACGATATTTTTTACTTTGCTTTTTTATACTTGCAAAAATTAAGATATTTGAAATTTAAATGAATTGACCCTAAATATTCTTTGTACAAAAATATTTTAAAAATTGACAACTTTATTAAAATAATATCTTAATAATTTCACTACATAAATGAAAGGAAAATGATTAAGAAAAAATATTAATAGATTTTTAAAGTTTACTACAAGAAAGTTCCATTGTAAACGTTTTAATGCGTAAACTTTCATTGTCAATTATGTGAAGTCTATATAAGCTAAACTGCATTCATTTTTACTGCATGGCGGGTGTATTATTTACAATACAATAACTTTCAATAACCACTAACTTCATGCTTTTACTTTGGATCATTGAACATTTAATATTATTTAAACAAAAGAATGTATACTGCTTTTACCCTGAAAAAGTTTATGAAATGGCAATGTATCCAAATATCTACGGTATAATGGGGGCGATTCACGAAAGAGATATCCAAGTTTTTATCCGCATATAGCTTAACCACGTTTAGCCAGGTGATTTAACACGTGAAACAGGTATAGTTTAAACGTGGTTAAGCTTAAGGGTAAGGTAACACGAACAATCTATTGTTGATAGTCCCATTTGATTAACATGTAAACCTTAGCAACCTCATAATAATTCTAATTTTTTTTTAGAGACAGTTCTTAGCACCAAAAAAATGTGAAAAAAATTTCAAAACAATCGGTCGATCCAATTTTTTTAAATGAATTTTTTAAATTTTCAGTATATAGGGCTTTCCCATGGAGACCTAAAATAAGAAATTAATTGAAAAAAATTGGATCGACCGATTGTTTTGAAATTTTTTCCATATTTTTTTGGTGCCAAGAACTGTCTCTCAAAAAAAAAAATCAGAATTATTATGAGGTTGCTAAGGTTTACATGTTAATCAAATGGGACTACCAACAATCGATTGTTCGTGTTATCTTACCCTTAAACGTGGTTAAAACCTAGCTAACTTCTTCGTGAATCGCGCCCAATATTTATATAACTTATATATATAGTTTAAAGATCTTCACTACACTAATTATTGAAACAATTCATCGAAGTTTTCGAATTTGATATTTTCTGAAAGCTGAGGTACAACCTTTTTTCATTCACTTTCATATTGAGACAGCAGTCGCAAAAAGCAATATAATTTTCTGTCGTATATCACAAAAAATTATGTTCGCAAAACTTTCATAGACAAACCGCACCAGGAGTTGTTAACAATTATAAGTACAAAATAATTACATTTTGCCATTTCATCATAAGTTTGTTTAAATTGATAATTTTGATCTTCCCCATTTACGACTTTTTCAAACTCTAGGGTATTTTTATGTAATATCTATAATATGTAATGGAACTCTATTCAATAACGTTTTTACGTTTTTTTTTTATACGATGATCTCTATAGAGTATTGAAATTTAATCTTTTACTCACAGATTAATTGGTATATAATCTTTTTTCATAACAATATCAATTGAGCTGTTCAAATCTACTAACATGCATTTAATTGCAATTTCATACTTGCATGACTAAAACTTAATGTTATAAATACGTTATAAGTAATTTACAAATACCGACGAAATAATGTTAATATTAGAAACTGTTTTAATATAAATAAACAATTATAAAAACATTAGGAAAAAGAATTAAAAGTACAATGATGTAAAATAAAAAAGGTGAGATTTTTCACCTTTCTGTAATAAATTCTTTAAATAAAAAAAGCAAAAGTGATGTGAAAAATTCCCAGATAAAATATATAACACCAAATAACACTTTTAAATAAAGAACATCATATATTATCTCTTTCACGCACCACACTTTCATTTATTAATATATTAATTTAATTAAAAAATTCTTAAATGTTTTAAAAAAAAAATACAAAATTTCTCCTTAAAAAAACAAATTATGCAAATACATCCTCTTACAGAAAACCTACGCTTGATCGAGTGAAAGTGTGGATCTTTACTTGTTTTCAACATGACTTTAAATTCATTTCCTTATGTTAAATTATACAATTTTGAACTTTATTAACATGAATGGATATTTAATTTTAATTATAGCTGTCGCGTCAGTTTTGTGGCTTACTAGAAACACGAAGGCACGAGCGCACTTCTATGAGATCCAAATTTAAACATGCAGGCTATGCCCTTTAACCCGATTTTATGTTATAGCATGCACAACCTCTACGATTTTTGACATGATCGAATTATGACATGAAGTAACTTTCGCATTTATTATCTATTTAAAGAGAGGTTACTATTGTCAATATAAATAATATCCATAAAGAAAGTTTATTGTATATTGATTTATCAACTTTAATTGAGTTCATTCGTGACAAATATGGTAGTATTATTATTATAATTTTAACAATAAAGCTTGTCAGATTAAAATATTGATTTATGTCTAAAATGAAATAGTTTGACAGGTTAATATTTAATTGGGTGTCGTGACTATGTTTAATTCAAAATTAATTCTATTTGATTTACACTCCAAATTTTGTCATATTAACTCTATTGCATAAGACATTATGGGTGGCCGCTTTTAAAAGTTGAGACAAATGTTTAAAATTGGAACTATATTATTACAATTATGTATACTACTATCGGAACCAAAAAGGTGTGCCCCTCTCCTTATGGGAGTTATGTGCTATTCAGGGGCACACCTTTTTGGTTCCGATAGTAATATTATTATGTATTGTGTTCTTATTTTGTTTATATAATATATTGATTATTATTATTAATATATTTTTTTGTTTATATAATATATTGATACTGTACAATATAGGTACAATTTTGTTTGTATTTTGGGCAAATTATATTTCATTTTGGTTTGTATAATAATAATATATGTATGTATATATAATCAATATTATTTTTTTTTTTTATTTTTTTAGGTTATTATTATATAATATTTTATAATCTATTCTGTACACTGTTTTTGTGTTCAATAAACAATTTATTATTATAAAAGTTGAGACAAATTTTTTTAACAATAACATTTTAACTGCTGTATGTCTCATTACAAGATAAAATTCATCATTTAGGAAATCCCTTGCTTACATAATATTTTATAATGAACAATAACAAATAAAATATTAATAATTAAAGTTGTCTTAATTAATATGGATCAATTGTAATATAATTACAGCTACAATGCAAAAACCTGCATCATGATTTTTGTATTACATATTTACTATTTAGCACCTCTATTTTTTTATATTCTTTTTAACCCTATAATATCCTCAAAAACGTCGTTCCCTATGTATGCGTGCTAAATATTTGCATTACTATGACGTCACAGCGTTTTACAGAACGATTTTAAGTGTGTTAGAGGGTTCTAAAGAACCTGAAAATTTTACACAATACATAATTCGAGGTCCTCTATTATGCAATAAAATTTTTATTTAGGTCGTCTATTTTATAATACAAAGTTCTTTCAAAGTATATTTTAGCCCATGTACCATATTTATATCGATTCAGTACTTCAATTTGCAGTGGAATTTTAATAATAAATATTTTCAGGCTAAATTAATGTAAAATTAATAGCCCGTATTATATTATATCTAAAGTATTGTAGACTTCAAGAACATAATTTATAAAATTTGTTATCAAATCCATGACTAATTATACTAAAGCTCATCGTGACTTAATTTTTCAACATTCTACAAGCACGAACTTAAGTTTATATTTGACATTATTTATTTACAACAATACTTTTAAAATTTCAAAAACATATGTTGTGAAATATCAGTCATAAAATACTTATTGCCATACATGTCAAAACCATTAAAATTTTCGTGGTATTATACCAGCAACAGTGACTTCAATATCAAATAATTTCGTAGTAAAATATGAAATAACTTCATTTGCTCGTCCGATATATCAAATTTTGATAGCTTTGAGAAAATTGATAACATTCTGACACTGTTCTTTAATTTCATATTTTTATTGCTCACATATTTGCACGTACAAATTTAATGTGCAATAACATCCATAGAAGTAAAACAACATAAGGCATTGACAGTTACTATTTTAGAGTACATCAAATTAAGATTCTTATGAAAAAATACTACGCAAACTTTCAGTCATGTAAACGAGGCAAAGTTCGAAATTTTTACGCTCACTGCAGTCTTTTAAACGCTATGTCGTGCTCAAAAACACATTCCACATTCACATATTGCACACTTCAAACAAGCATAAATAAAAGGTCCACGATTTTATAAGACTACAGTTATATTTTTGCATGGAGATTCAAGAATATTTAAAATTCTAGAAGAAAAACATTTTATTTTGTTATTTATTTTTTATTAAACCTCATTAATTTCATGAAGTACTACTTTTAGATTTCAGTATAATATATTAGCAGAAACGCCATGTAGTTTAACAACACAGTACAATTTATACATTTCTCATGTAATGTTATGTTATGTTATATTTCTATTCTAACTATTGTATATTATATGAGCAATTATATAAGCAATTATGTTTTTATCAAACAAAATACTAATGCCTAAATTAGATACAACAATACTTAAAAGCAATGAAATTTAAAACTATAATTATTAACTTATCAAAACATATAATAATTATATATTCAAAATATAATAACAATATAAATTATATCATCATATATCTTACTCATATTATTCACATCATTAAAAACAATTATTACATCCTTTAATAATAAACACACTAAGGTATTTAAATTTTTATATTTATGATCTGTCAGAGAAAGTCGAGCGATTATTCTTAAGACAACAGAATAAACTTTTGTGGTAGCGACGGCTAACTTGAGAAGTTGTGGCCTTATTTCCATGCTTAATGGTAAGTAATGTACTCCCTAGAGCTCATCATGTTGGGAACTAGGTCGTTACTCCTAGCTAACATTAGATAGAAAACATTACAATATAACACTCAATTTACATGATAATATGAGAAAGTATTTTTTTAATCATATAAAAAAAATCTGTAAAAAAAATATACTTTAACAATAATTAATTATTTTTTATTTCAAATAAATTTACTTTAAATTGTTTTTTTATTATATGTGAAAAATAAAGAAAGCATATAAAAGTATAATTTACTTGTCTAATTTACATATTATAATGATAGGTCATAAATTTCTTGGAAAATAGAGATGTATTGTTTATTTTTATAAAACAGTTTTTATGAACAATTTGTCATTGTTAATATTAAAAATCGTGATGGGAATAAACTTCATGTGCATAAGCAGTTAATTTATTTTGACAATTTAATTATAGGAAGTAGGAAGTGTAAAAGAGTGCATAATATGCATGGAAATCAATTCTGATGGTTTTGATGCACAGTAAGTAAAAACAAAATTAAAAAAAAAAAACTTTTATTAGGTTGAATGATAGGACAGATAGAGTAATACTGATAGTTACTGGGGTGGTTTTCAAGGGCTCCTCCATTATTATATGGCTTCTCTATAATATGCTTGTACAAATGTAAATACAGACTTAATAAAAAACAATAGAACATACGTTATATTGTATGCTTTTGCCTTTTTTTGCGTTAAACTGCATTATACCATGCACTGTATAATACCAAATTGGCGTACTTTAGTAGTTTTATAAAATAATTAACTGATATAAATGATATATAATTGCAACTTACTTATTGCTTATTTTGTAAATTTTCCTTACCTTTACGTTTTTCATTGTTCATGTATTATTTTGTTTAAACAATTCAATACATTATATAAGAAAATATAGAAATTACTCTAAATATTTTAAAACAAAAAATCAATTATTTTACAATAATGTTGTGTTTAGATAATTTTAGTAACCAAAAATGAAATACTTTCTCTAATGAAATGATATTGATTGAGATACACACACTATAACTAGCAATGCAAAACTGAAGATCCGTGAGATCTGATTGACTGTGGACATTCCTTAATGCTATACTGTATACTTTCCTCTTCGAATTACATTCCCCCATCAGATGCAAACTTGCTTTAAGTCAAGGCTATAATATGTTGTATATTAGAGGTTATGTACTTGAAACTTGAAACCCTTATATATTACTTTCTTTAAATACAAACCTGAATCAAATTGTAAAATCGAACAAAGAAAGTTTTTTAATTCAAAATACACCTTGTTAGAAGTTGTTGTTTTTTTTTTTCCTTCATTTTAAAACATCGTGCGTAAGTTTCCATTCCTTTCACTTAATGGTTAATTTATGTACTTGTTGATGTACTTAGATTTAAAACACCGACAAAAAATTATATTATTTTTACTTTCTTAAATTGATGTTTATTGGATATACTTTCAATTTGTAAATCATAATTTTACAACGGGAAATTATATATTTAAAAATTACAATTTAAATTGAATACATACAAATATTATAATATGTAGTTTTATAATGTACAATATTTATAGTAGTACATTTACTTGTATATAATAAATTGATTTACCATCTTAATGCATCCTTTTATGACTTGGCACACTACTTTTTATAAATTATAAAATATTTTTGATATAACGTGAAGATACTTTGTACCAAATCGTTTTAATACAGTCTATAAAGTTTTAAATTTATCTTAAAAGAAAATCAATAATTTTTATGGTTGCATTGAAAAACGCTATAATTATACGATGCAATATAAAAAATTTTAACTATAATATATTTATTATTAATAATAATAATAATAATAATAATGGGCATCCAGCTACGGGATGGGCGTAGGCTCTTCTCTGGCTCGCGGTACGTGTCCCCCCGCGCTCAGGAAGGACATGCGGGTTGGGGGTTGCCTTGCGAGTGTGACCTCTGGCCCGTAGCCTGTGGTTCTTGAACCACAGGGCGGCCAGGGCATTGGTTTGGGAAGCCCAAGATGCATCCTCACCTCCAAGTGCCCTGGTTAAAGGCATCCAGCACCCAGAGTGCTAGCGGAAATATGTCCCACCGCGCCTAGGATAGGACCTGCCCGAAAGGCTGTGTGATGGGCTATTTGCGGGTGTACCCGGGAAGCCCTCATTGCCCACAGCTGAGTAGGAGACGCTGGATCGTAACATCCCCAACAGGATCAGCGGGCGCCTGAATCTTGGCCCAATTGGGCCCGATGCTGGCGCTTAACCACCCCAACTAGGTTGGGAGTTTAAAACCCAAATAATAATAATAACTGTATATACCATAGAAGAGCAGAAGTATAAATCACAAAAATCATCAAAAGTATCATGATTAACCTGTATGATTTTTTTATTATAATATATTTGGATAGAACAACTCGAATTATTTATTGTCAATTTTTTCAGTTTTTTGTGAGCCCCTTTAACTCCCTTAAAATTTTGCTTTAAAACGCTGTGACGTCATAGTCATGCAAATATTTAACACGCAAGCATAGAGAAAGGCGTTCGATAAACAGGATTCATAAAAATATGAGAAAAAATACAACTGGAGGTCTATATACAAATATTCAATACAAAATTCAAGCAATTTGTCCGAAGAATAAAATATGCATGAGGGGAAAAATGTATCTAATTATGCTTCTCTCCACTTTTTTCAATAAAAACTCTTTATTTTTAGACACATTCTTTCACGATACATGAATGGTCAACCGCTGTCTACCACATATGATTTAACGTATAGCTTGCAGAATATTAACTTATCAAATGGCCTATTTAAGTACCGCTATATTTTAGCGACGACAACTGTTGATATGTGACTTGTGTTCTAATCAAATGAATAACGCACATACAAATATTTTTTGGAAAGGTTTTTCTATAGGTGTTATATTATGAACAGTTAAACCTCATTTATTTTTTTATAGACCGGAAACGTTGCAGACGAACATAATAATTGCATTAATGTTTTTATTTATTCCCATAGCTTTAAGTGCATGTATCTCATAAATATGCATTTCAATTAAATTTGGTATACATGTGAAGATGCTATTTTTTGTTTACAAACTTAAAAAAGCAGAACTTTATAATTGAACTAAAGTATTTTAAATTTAAAATGAACTAAAATAACTTTAAAATGTGCAATTATGAATTAGAAGTTATTAACACGTTCAAATTATATAGAATATAATTAATGCCTTGCGGATAAAAACAAATTTTAAGTCTTTAGGTTCATTATTTGTTAAAATAAGATGAGAAATTAAACTTTATGCAATCACGTTTGATTCACAATTAAACAAATGAACAGATCAAGATAAAATATTGAGGAAAAATTGTGAAAAAAGTGTTTCAAAAAACAGTCCCAAAATAATAATATCCTCTGAAAATAAAAGGCTTCTTCGTAAATCCTGCCCAGTGTACTACACTTTCTGCATTCGATCGACTTCATATCAGGGTAAATTGAAATATAATATTATGCAAAAAATATACACAAGGTTTCAGGGTTAAGGTAAAGCTCTAATACAAAAATAAACGAATATTTTACTTCTGGTTTACAATCTTAATAATAAAAAGCGTCGAGACGATCGTATCTATAAATGACACAATCTACAATATTTTTGCTTATAAACTTGTTTGGGTTTTAGTTGCTATGACAACAAGTTGCATTAGTTTACGTTAGGGGAGGGAGGAAGACAGGTGGGGTTCTAAACTTGCATCGTTACATTTGAGTATTTTTTATATAACAATTCATTTGCAAATGTTATAACTATATTTTAAGTATTTTTAGAGTTTTTAATTCATTTAAAAGGAACCTCTTATTATAATATAACAATAAGGAAACAGATGTGTAATATAGCTGTAAATTTTCGCTACAGGATGTTGAATGAATTAAATTTTATATTTTTTTTACGAAAAATTGCAAATTTTTTATTGGAAGACACCTTAATGTCAAATATCATAAAAAAATTTATTAATAAAAATTCACACCATCTTTTTAGGTAAAAGTTACCTTTCGATTTTTATGGATGGCCTATTTTTAATTGTAAAAAAATTAAATAAGTGAAAATATATTTATTATTTTTATATAAAATATCGGATATTGCTAAGTTATTAAAATATTTATAATGACTTCCCTACTTTTTCAGTATTTATAATATCTTTTTACCAAGGTCTGATATAGAGAAAAACTTTCTCTGCTTATGTGTAACTTTTCTTTATGTTCAAATTTTAATGTCATTCTCATAAGGATAAATGAAAGAAGATTTAACAATACAGAAAGTAAAAGTGTGAAAATTGTCAAAAGTTTATTATATTGTTCGGGGTCGACCACAGTTTTGTCAAGATTAAAAAATATAAAGACTTAAGTTAGAAGGAATTTTAGTCGATAAAATATATTTTTATACCAGATAATATGATTATAGATTGCTAAATAGCAATAAAATAAATTCTTTAAATATATTATAAATTTCAAAAGAAATGTTGATTATATTGTTATATTAATAATTGTAATAAAAATTAAAAGTCATTGTTATTCTTTTAAATGCATTAAATATTGAAAACAATGTAATTATATGCACTTCTTTAATGATGAAATGTTTGTTTCTTTATATTTTAATATAGTATATATAGAAATAATTTTAATGTGTGCATTGGGGACATATTTTTTATTATTATTATTTTACTCTCAAGATTGAACAAAAATTCCATACCTAAACTCAAAATTGTAACGTTTTTCTTAAAAATTTTGAATTAATTTTTTTGTTGTTTCTCGAAATTTGAAAGACACAAAACTGCCCACTAGATTCCTTTAAACCTACATTATATAGCGATCAACAATATCATTGAAGAAAAAAATTTTTTTTTTTTTTTAAATTTCTATAGCTAAAAGAACCTTTGATATAATTGTAGAATTTGATTAATGACATTTTTTGTCGTAATACGCGTAATAAATATTTTAAGTACTTAAAATATACAATTTTTTATACATTGTAATAAAAATAAATTCAGGTTAAATTTTAAAGAAAGTTATAATTAAAATTCCAGCCCTTAATAAAACTAAATCAGTCACAAAACAATAAAGTAATTTCATGCAAATTTGTAACTTAAAACTACTACGTGTTTTTGTTCACATCACGACTTAAATAAAAATTGTACATGGATAAAAATAATATGAGAAAAAAAAATCTTGGTCCATCTTTTATAAGCCAGCATTGATTAGAACAACTAGAGCACATCTTTTAAACGTCTTGGCCTGAATCAAAACCATGCATCTTTTAAAAAGAGAGTACTGTTTTTTTGCAATAAAAAAATATTAGCAATAAAGAATTTTAATACTTACAGCTTAGGGTATTTAAAAAAAATATAAACAAAAAAATATATAAAAGTTTTATTCATTAACAAAGATATTCTCGTAGTCAATGAAGTATATAATAGTACTGTATTGTGAATCAAGCACGTTTTACACTGTGTTATTTTTATTGTAAAAAACTTTCTTAGTGAAAAGAAATTGTAGTTAACAACTTGATTAATGTTTAAACTTTTATAAAGTACCTCAATATACTCACTGGTTTTATATAAACTGAAATCGTTAGCCTAATAATTAATGATACTTGTTGCAAAATATAACATGCCTTTTATTTGAATACTTATTTCGAAAAAAAATATTTAAAGTAGATAAATTCCTTTTAAATCCGAATTAAATTGCATCTGTTTCATTGACTGATATTGTTTTTATACATTTTTACTATAGACGATAATCTTTAATTCAATCCCTGTACAGTTTTTAATCCATTTTAACAAGATGATAAAACTATTAATAATATTTTATTACCAAATATAAAAATATATGTAACGCCAATTAAAATTACACAAATCATGTAACAGTATTACAAATTTCACGAATTAATAAAATTATTCTGATATTTATTAACAGTATACATCACGCACATTTTTTTTTTATAAGACCGTTGTAATCAATTAAAAAACTATCCACTCTCTTCCGATCACGATAAATAATTTGGCGGGTAATTTTGAACTTTAACCCCGGAAAAACTATCACTTGTTTGATGTTATTATTTGACTTGCACGATTTGGGAGGAGTTTTTTTAACACAACAATACTATCTGACTATATGATATAACAATGATAATAATAGTAATTGTTATCAAATAACAAGTGTTCTCACTCCTTTCGATTCTTTAATAATATCCCTTTCTATATGCAAGGTGAGAAAATTTTCCAAAAATATTTTTTGATGTGTTAACGGTTATAATATAATATTATGTGAAAATTGATGCACAATTTTATTTAAACACATGATTGTGGTAAAAATTTGCGTTCAATGACTTTGAGAAGTCCTTTTTTTTTACATAAAAGATTTTTACAATAAAAATAACAATACTTTTATCTTATTATCAATCTTAATACATAATTTTTAATGTTTGTACTAAGAAAGAACGGTATTTTTATATTATTGTTATTATTAATCAAATTGGCTGAGAGTGTGGTTAAGAATCATGAATTTACAAAATTCTTTTAATAAAAATATATTTCCTATATTTTTAATACTGTTATGAGTGTTATGAGATGCACCATGCAGAAAATTACTTCAGATTTTATAATATTTTTAATATTTGCATTCATATTGTAAATAATGGTATATTATATATTATAAAATTTTAGTAACGAAATTTCAGTCAATTATACGAACTATTATTTTAGCTAAAATTTATACTACGTCATTTTAAGTTACTTTTTGTGTATATCCCCCCAGCTATGTATAAATATATTTGTATTTTAAAGCCAAAATTATTTTAAATACACCAGAAAAATAGACATAATCACAGCAGTTATTTAAAATAAACATTATAATAACATAATTCTGTATTACCTAGTTTTAATTTTAACTATTTAAAGAAGAAAACTCCTTGAAACTCAAAATCAAGGTATTTTATTTTTTTTAATTCATGTAAACTATTGTTATTATTTTCTAAGTAAGAATGACAGTCCGACAAATTTACTTTAATTTGTACTTTCCTTTACCCTTGACTGCCTCTAATACAACGGTGGCGTCCCAAATCACTTTCTCGTCCCCTGTAGGGGCCCTAAATGAACTTTCCCCTCCCCTCCAATATGGCCGCTATATAAGTAGGGCGCATATGATGCGCCCTAAATTTCGCCGCCATTGTAGGGAAGGGTAGGGTAGGGTAGTAGGCGAAAATGGACATTTGGGACGCCACCAACGACTTTAATTAAAAGCCAATTTTCCTCCAGGTGACGGCGACCTTACAATCATGAACTTGCCACCTGAAATAACGTCATACCTACATAAGTAAGAGACGGACCAGAAACAATTCCTTTTGTTTAATTTAAACACACGACTGATCTTTCACCGTTGTGACAATTAATGACAACTTGGAGATCTAAATACAACCGTGACTTTTTAGAGAAATAAGTTGGACAGGAGAAAAAAATAGTTGAAAAGGTTCGATTTACTAAACCCGATACAATATTATAATTGTTCTAATTATTGAATACAATTTTTTGTTACAAGAAATTCTCCAAGTCCATAATAATTAAGTTGGAGTGTTCTTATAACAGAAAAGATATATATTATGCAATAAATTGAAAATTTGTACCGTGTAATACTGGCTTTATAATATGATATATACAATTTATCATAATAATAAAAGCATAATTCTCTGGCAAGGGAATTGTATGCAAGAGTATATATTTAATAATAAAATATACTATATTATAATTTAATTATAAATACTTGCAATTTATTTTATTTTTATGCTAAAATATATTTGAGAGGTCTATAATATTTACCGTAGGAAAATTGTATGCTGGCTTTACTCATTTCATCCTGTATTTAATTAAACTCACACTATAGCTCCACAATCAAAATATTTACTTTTTTAAAGATTTTTCAAATTAAATCAAACTGAAAAACCTTTTACTTCTAGACCGTGGGAATATTTCATTTTTTGGGGTTCTATTACCTTGACTCTCATGAAAATTACAATTTTCTAATTTTTATTCTCAATTGACAATAAATTGTACCGTGTAATATAATTAAAATCATATAAAATTTCACTGTTAAATATCAAATTTCAATTTTAGCATTTAAATTAAATAACATTGTAAATTTTCATGACATAATTTAATTATATATTTGCTAGCAGATGTCAGTTCATGATGCTGGTGTATAAAATTAGCATAATGTAAATTTATATTCCATCTGTAGAGAAATGTAAACAACCAAACGTGCTACTTGTCTAAATATGTTTTATTTTTGGAACTTTTGATGCGCCTTTATTTGCGAAAGTTTTCTTTTATTAACATTATTGTGGATTTTTTATTAAAACACTATGATGTACGTGTACATTAAATTCTGTCTTAATTAATTTTAAATACATCATTCAAATACCTATGTGCTATGTGACTTTTTTTCAGTGAATATAGTTCATCATTTTTGTAAAAAAAAAAAAGTAGTTATTGGGGGACATTCGCGAAGTACTTTAACTGGTGCTATAAAACCAGGGGCTAAACATGGTTAGTCCCTATTGTTAGCCCCTATTGTTAGCCCCTGGTTTAGCACCAGGGATAAAAATCGAGACTAAAGTGGGGGTTAAAGTGCTTTGTGAATGTTCCCCATTATTTTCTCAATTTAAGTGGATATCAAATTTCAATCTGCATGTATCAACATCCTTTTTTAACTCTTGTTAGTTCTTTTATGATTTTATACTATTGCCTAATTTACTGGAGCAGCAACTCCAAGAGACAAAATTTAATGCATGCAGATTTGCAATTTTGAAAAGTAAAAAGAACATGCCAAAAATAAGTTCACCACACCTCTTAAGACTTCGTGATAACATTTATTTATTTACAAACAAATC
The DNA here is from genome assembly GCA_949825025.1 of Siphlonurus alternatus. NCBI lineage: Eukaryota > Metazoa > Arthropoda > Insecta > Ephemeroptera > Siphlonuridae > Siphlonurus > Siphlonurus alternatus. Next base: position 11,044,340 of record OX463783.1, on the reverse strand, counting down.
AGAGGTAATGTTTTTAGTGTCCCGAGGTGTACACATTAAACACGCATTTTGTATATCCATTTTTTTTTATAAATTTTGCATACAAATAAATTTTGATAGTTTTTTTTTTTTTTTTCAAATTTCTGTGCAAATTTATATATAATTAAATTAACCTATCAAAAAGAATTTAAACTTGACTATTATAATTTTACACACAACATTCAAACTCATTGAAGCTTATAGCGACATAATTTATTTTTATTATAAAATAAATAAAGCGTTAAAAAAATTTAATTCGCTTGGCTTGTCTTGTAAAGGATGATTGCACGATCCCTAACCCCGGAAATCTAATCTTTGGTGTATAGCCACAAGGAAAAAAAAGTCAATCTGTACTAATAATAAATGTTAGAGCAAGCTAAAAGTCGTGACCCGTGTGATGCTATAGATTATAAAATACTATCATTTATTTACACACTTGAATAACGTTCGCACGGTTAAGTTCAAACAACAACAAAAAAAAACTCCGTAAGCGATGACATTATACTCAGCAAAACGGCAATTAACTGTTAAGCACACGTTTTGCCGTTTTGTTTTGTATTATGAGAAAGTTTTATAAGTACCGATATAATTGTAGTATATAAAAGTACTTGTTATTAATATTATAGTTTGTGTATTAATTTTTATTAATAATAAATTGTTGTAATTGTTTTCTTTCTCGTATGATACTTAAGATTGTATTAATTAAAATGGAATACAATTCTATAACATGTTCTTATTATACTTTGTTGTTAAATTGATTTATATTGAGCATTAAAACTGTACATATTAAAGATTAATATTTTATGTTTGTATAACATTTATTTTCATGATACATAAAGGTTATAGGTTTATAATTACAAATTCATGTATTTATATTTCAATGAAATAATTTTGTGATAAATTATTTGTATATAACTGTAAATGAAGATATTAAATCGCATGCATAATAATACATTGTATAACATTTGCACGTATAATTATGATGCATATGGGTAATTGCATAATAGGAATATGAAGGAAATTATTAATACAAAATGCATTTTTCTGCAATGATTTTTCCATTTTACTCTAAAAAAAAAAGACTGAATAGAGTAATATATTATATTATTAATACCTTTTTACAGAAAATATTGTTTTTATGATTAAGCTGTCTTTACATGCCTACATCGTAACTTAAAAAATAAAAAGCTAACCCATTTTCACATCAAAGTTTTTAATATATAGGTATGAAAGAAAAGTATCGACATTTTCTCACAATTTCAATGACGGAAATAATTTAAATATATTTTATTTCCGATTGTTTTTTGAGAAAGTGAATTCTAACATATTGAATAATGCAGCAGTATGATATTGAAAATACATAAAAAAAATTATTGTTTTATAATACAACCATTTATATTATCAATTGTTATTTTGCAATATTTAATCTATTATTGCTTAATTTACATAAGAACACAAAAAACACTTGATCACAAATAATAGATATTATTACTACAATTTGCATGTAAATTTAAAAGCCCACCCATATTATTTATAATCGTATATATGAAAGTTAACAATATATAAAAGTATTTAACCCAGATATGAACCCGTATAAGTGCGGTTAGATGCCATGGCTTTATCAATACATTGTATTTATGTAACTTATGCATTTCAACACATGGTAATTTCATTACTAAAAAAATTACATTATTTACAAATATTAATTTAAAAAAAAATCGAAAGTAATTTAAGAAGTAAGCCAAGTTTAAAATATTAAAAATAATTGGAATTAGAGTTATATTAAAAATGTGATCTATTCTTGATATAAAAATTGCTCCTTTGGGCTTGATGATAGCATTGATTATACCGAATACCCGTATGTTTATTATTATAATAAACAACCAAATATGAAGCATTGAGGTCATTATTTAATATTTTTTTAAAAAAGATGAAAGCTTTTCGTGTAAAATTGGATCATCACTTTCGTATTTCAAACCATTCAACGATAAATTAAAATTTTATCATTTTTAATATCTCGTCTAAAAAATTGTACGTGAAGACTGTTATATTATATTAGTATGTATTAGTTATATTAGTATGTGAAATCTTGCACCGGCAGATGAGATTATTAATTTAATCTCTGCTGGACAATATCTGTAAAATTATGAATGTAATAAAAAAAAAAAAAAAAAATATTATAGCTATCAATCATGAAAGCATCAACTTGCTTACGGAAATCAGCATACCTGCAACCGTTGAAGAATGCAATGTATATAAAATGCATTTTAAAAGGACATTCCAAAGTTCTATGAATTTTTTAACAAAAAAATACACTAATATTTTTTGTATAACATTAAAGCGTATACAATTTTGCTTACAAAAGTTCAATAAGCTTAGATAATTTTTATTCTTTAAGCATTTAATATAGTGTGATGTGCATATAATTTATTGTCTTCAATGATTGTAAGTGATCCAATGTAGTTTTCATTTTTTTTTCACTGCTATTCGTACTTATACATAAATATTTTGTTTCTTTCAGCTTTATTGATAAATGGTTACAATAAAATTAGATTTTTTTAAGTAGAGATGGTTTATCTATTATAATTATTGAATCAATTGTTCAGTTATATACAAACAAACCTAATATTACAAAGCAGTTGTTGCTCTACTAATAATTGGTAATGACGAAACCATATTATTTTGAATTTTTTAATTGAAATTTATTGGTAACATTGACAATTTCAATGATGAAAATTATATTTTATAATACATACATCTTCAGTCAAAACTTTCGTTACCCCTGCACTATTTTTGGTCGATGTCATGTTTTTTGTGCAAGCTTTATGAACTTTAATTCTTCGATAATGGATTTACCAATCGCTTCCCTGCTCACCTCCCCCGAAACTTCAAATCATTGATCGTATATACTGAATTTACATCATCCATATCAGACAGGGGTAACGAAAGTTTTGTCTTGAGGTATACACCACCCACTATTAAATTTAATTAGATCGTAACAAACAAAATTTGTCAAACAATAATATTCCCTCCTCACACATACTCATTACCAAGTAAGTGTTAAATATGTACTTTTTTTTTAAAAATCAGGACGCACGGTTGCACAGTTTCGCAAGTGCATAACGCCATTTGAAAGTAGTTTTGCATCAACAAGACTAGCAAGGCCTACATAAATAATATAGATAGAACTTTTGCCTTGTTCAGTCACGCTTCAAAGACATGCAGTATATAATATATACTAAGTAAAAATATATCATGTATACGTATATGTTAAATTTAATTTCACAATTATACATTAAATTTAATCTTGTCTCGATAAAAAATAAAACAGAGATTACAAGACAATTGCATTTTCTAATTATCTCTAAAAAAAAGTTGAAAGTACTATTTTTGGGTTGTGGACAAAAGGGGTGGTTTTGAGAATATACCCCCCCCCCTTAATCTAGAGGGGCCCCTCTAGATTCACCATCATTATAAGGAAAAATACATTATAGTTGAATCCAAGATCCCTAAACTAGAGCATATAGGGATCTTGGTTGAATCTTCTCATCAACCACCCACTAGCTTTTATGGAAAACCCCATGGATATTTTCTGACACTTTCTTTTCCTTTATTGTAAATGTCAACTACACCAGTTTGTATATATTGTTCTTTTTTTAAACCGGTGGGTCAAGAACTTTTACTATATGAAATTTTATATTACAGTGTGGGTGGACTTGCTACATTGAGATTAATAAATTACAATGAAGAGTATATAAAATGCAATAATTTCTTTGTATTGAAACATACAAGCAGTAGAAAACATGGAAACTTCAATTCCAAGAAATATTATTCGGAATGCACTTAACCGAGCGTGTCTCTTTTATAGATCTTCAATAAAATCTAGATAATTAATGTTACAAAACATTCATGTTAAATATTATTTTTTATTCCTACATGCACTTTATCATGAATTACAGTAGAAACATTAAAACTATTTTGCATAAGATTTTAATATTTTAGCAAGTAATTTTTTAATGACAATTAATGGATTTAACATGGGCAATATAGGCATTTCCCCCACTCCAATTTTTTTTTTTAACATTGGCCTTATGGAGGCAGCCCCTCCCGAATTTTTTTTTCTGGATCCGCGCCTGACAATTTCGTATACTGTCGTACCAGATTTCATAATTTTTGTTATATATTAAGATTATTAAGAATGCACAATTATTGCAACTTGATATGAAACTATACAGTTATACTATACTTATATAATTTACTCTTTTAAAAATTCAACCAAATTTCAAATAATGATATATATATGTCAATCACTTCTCTCAATTAATGTACAGTACTCTCATTTATACATTTCTTACAATGAAACATTAAATTAGATTGCAAGAAATTATTAGTAATTTACAAATACAAATTTGTATACAAATTTGTAAAATACAAATTTTACAAATTTGAAAAAATACGAAACGTCAAAATTTATTTTCCTCGAAATTACTTTTCGTTTTACCGTAATGTTTCTACTAAAATTTTAATGTCAATTAATAATTCATATAATGTACCAATATGGGCTTGGCACAGTAAAAACAAGTATGAACATGTTTGTGAGCTAAAGTACTTTGCAATATAAAAAAAAACATGCAACTTTGGCAATGTGGGAGTCATAGTAGGAAATGAACCACAGGCCTATAAATTAGAGACTATATTTAGACATGAGCCTTGATTTTTTTTTTAAATTAATCGAAATGTAATTGCATTATATTGTATCATTATTATACCGCGCGTTTAAATTACAATTTCAACCATATATATATATATATATATATATATATAGTTTTTTTTTTAAACCTTTTTTATCTGGCATTGTTTAAAATATAAAATGAAGAGATAGAAATTAGCATAGAAATTTTAATTACCAAATTACTGATACAGTATAAATAATTAATATACTGAATCTGCATGGTACTAAAAAAAATTGGCATAAAATTGAATAAAAATTCATCTATATGCTAATTAAGTTATTTGTGAATATATATAATACCCCCTATAATATTATATTATTATAAAAAAAAAAATAAAAAACTACATGGTTAATATGATCGAGTTTTAAAAATCGTCGGCACAAAAAAGTAAATTATATCTGACATCATTTATAATTTTTAGAAAAAATTAAAATATATAAATTTACCTTTAACAGCACGTAGAAAAATAAATCCTCCAGTAGATGTACACAGAATTGAACGATTCACTTCAACACTAAATTTTATAAAAATAAAATTAATAGCAAGTGTCCATAAAAAAACACAGAGAACAATCACGCGAGATGTGTTCGCGTCAGCGCACTTAACTCGTCTGAGCTCTGAGGAACAATTTTCAACTCTTCCCACTCGTTTTGACCTGACACTGGTCACGTGGTCTGTAAGAACCAATCGGAGAAACGTAACGTTAATTGTAAGCCAATCAGATTGCAAAACACGAGTCTAATTGCGGTAATATTTTTAAACTTTTTAAAGTGCAGCACAATCATATTCTGCATACAAAATGTAGTCAAACATTCTTAATGAGTATAAATGGATTAAGTTATGTATCTTTGTTCCATATTCAGAGTTAATATTACTTATTATAGACTTGGAAAGCTGCAAATCGCAATAGTTTAAAATTTACGTAGGAACGTATATTCAAGCCAATCAAATCTTTTCATTCAGGCACGTGACATAAGTAGCCAATCAACGTGCGTAAATAAATGGCGGCCATGTTTGTAAAAACATGTGTTTTCAATGTGACGTTTGTAAACAGTTTTCTTTACATCTTTTTTAGTCTGGGTTTACATCATTTAGGGAACTGTCTGCTGCCACTTCGGTCGTGGTAGCATTAAAGATACTTCGGTTTATTTTCATTGGCTAACAAACGATGACGTCATAAACCGAAGTGGCTGCATTAAAGATACGTCGGTTGATTTTTCGAAGTGTAACATATGATTCATGACGTCACTAATGTAACAAAAAAATATAAATGAACCCGCGAGACTGTTAAAAATCGTACTTGGCGTGTTGTACGCTTTTATAAAAGATTAGTAATATTAAAAAATTGCATAAGCATAATAGTAGCAGGTATATGGTCCCTGTGTCTGTTGGTGAAAGTATTTATAATATAATATATGATGTATTATTATTATGTATATAAACAATTAATGCTGCAGGGCGCAGGGCCCGGCACTTACAATATTAATTATTATATATTATGTTATTTAAAAAATACGTAATAAAATTATAATAAAATATAGCTAGAAAAAAAATGTACACATGCAAAATTAATAAATTTCAAATAGCTTTAATAATTAAGTGGTACAAAATTTACATAATTTTAGAAACATAATTAAATTATATTATATATGAGCTATAGCACTTTTATAAGAGTTATAAGTTAATTGTAGCACAATCGTTGCTAATATTTTTCTTTGGTAGAATATAAATAAATAAAATGTTTATAATAAACAATTGTTTCCTCAAAATATAATTCGCGGTTAGCGCGAATGACACCACACGCGGATGGAGGTGAAATTTTCTTGCAAGGAAAAATTGTATGCAAAAATTGTATCGTGTAATCTACCGGCTTTAAATTAAAATGATTCAAAAATTGTATACGATGTGCACCAAATTTCTACTCAGAGGTTAATTGGCCTTAATGGGTGCATGAACTGCATGAACACTTGCCCCAGCATGGACTTATATTTGTATATTCAATTTTGACTATAATATATAATATATGCTACATTATTATATTATAGTGCCCATGAAAGGTCCGAGATAATAAAATAATAAATTCTTAATCTGTTAGGTGTTAATTCAAAAATCAGACTACCGCATTACTTAATTTTTCATATTTTTATTATTAGCACACATATATTAAATAAAATTTACACTGAATCATTATGTATAGGGCAAAGTTCTTGATGATTCCGTAACAGGGGCGTATTATAACTTTAAATTATGGGCCCAGGGGTAAACTTTCAGAGTGGGCCCCCTTGGCGGTGTGGCCGCAGCGTTTAAGGGTAAGGTAGGGTAAGGATCAGCTGACCCAATGCTAAAAAAAAATACCACACATGAAAATTATGAAAAAAAAATAAAATGTTCTCCTCTACATCCCCTATCAGTGGCTAAAATATCAGGTATGCAAATTCGATCGAGCTATAATTTTTTAGTTATGAATTTTTAAAGTTGACTACTTTAACATGGAAAACTCAAACTTCCATAATAAATTAGTCAATTTTAAAAATTCATAACTCAAAAACTAGCTCGCATTTGTATACCTGATATTTTAGCCACTGATAGGGGATGTTATAGAGGAGAACAATTTATTTATTTTTTTCATAATTTTCATGTGTGGGATTTTATTTTAGCATTGGGTACCTTATAATTTATATATACCCTTAAAGGGTGAAGGCAGAAACCTTGCCGATGGTGTGATTTTTTTATTTATTTTTTATTCGTCGTCTTTTTTACTTAATGACAATATTTAGCAATAAAAGTGAAATCAACAACCGTCCTTTTTCCAAAAAAAAAAAAAAAAAAATTTAATTGTCATTTTTAAAAAAATATATTTTTTTGTGCTGCATGGAACCGAATATCTAAAAAAAAAAAAATCCATTTACAGAGGTTCTCCAGAAAATTCAAAGTCCGACAACAGGCTCTGACAGAATGAATCGTTTTATACGTTTTACAATGTATTTGGGGTTTAACTTGACATAAACCACTCGATTTACTCAAAGAATTTTCGTATATTTGTGTTACGAAATATATTAATATATAGCAGTATTAGCAGTCATATCCCCTGACATGAGCTTTAATCAAAGAACGTCTAAAATAATTTTATTACGAAACCAATTTCCAGCAAGAAAATTAAAAAAAAATATTTAATGTTAAATCCCATATAAGATTATTTATTTCTTGAGCAGGAAACTGGTTTCGTAATAAAAATATTTCAGATATATATATATATATTTTTTTTTTTCAAGGATACACTCCTAAGAGCTTACAGCTCGCGGCGGGGAAATGGGTATAGGGATAAGGTAGGGAACGGATGATGGCCACGGCCTGTTACGCGTTCCAGCATTCGCTGAGGTGAGACTGAGGGAACCGTGGAAAACCTTAGTCAGGACGGACACCTCTACTTTTTCTCAATGGATCAAAGTGATGCAGGGTCGGACTGGGGTCAAAAGGCCTACTGAGCAATGAAAGGCGGGGGCCTCTACACCACCGGGGGGTTTGGGGGGCGGAGCCCCCCAAGCAGCCCGCCGCAGGCGCGATTTTTTTCAAAAAAGGGGCGTGGCTTGCTTATATTTTTTAATACAAAAATGTCTAAACATCACGAGATTTTATATTATTTTTTTTATGAAATTTTGGATTCTAAAGAAAAACTAATTTAAACCTTTTTTGGTGCATGATAACGCGAGTCATATTTTCTGTATATTTTTTCAATCACCTATTTTTTTTTTTTTTTTTTTTTAATCGAGGAGTTTTGCAAGCATTAAGTCCCAATTTAACAACTAAAACTTTATTGGAACATTTTTCTGTGTGACTTTGGGTCAAAAAATGCACAATTAGAAAAATAATTAATCTTATCAAATTATTGTGGAACATATATTAAATACCAAAATAATTGTAGTAATGTACCAGAATATGTAAAAAAAAAAAGTGTTAATTTTGGTTCACCTTTAAAATTTTGATTTTCAATAAGGATTATAACACTATACTCTTGGATTCACAAATTGAGTCACCTGAACTTTGGAGAGTTGTAGCTCTGCAGGTTTCAATAAGCCTAGAATATTGTAAAAAACATACTGACACACAGCAAATTTATTTCTTAATTTTTATTAGTAATTTCATATTTTTGAAGCAAAAATTTAAATTTCTGTTATTTTTTTTGACAGAACATTGCAACCTTGGGTTCTTTCAATGGATTTTTGTGACTTTCCCGATTTGGGCACTTGGCACTTAAAAATTCATCTAAAATTAACAAAACATGTTATGACCCTGAAATATTTAAAATACACGAATGAAAATATGTACAATGCGATAAAAATAGTTTAATTGTCCTAATTTGAAAAACTAATTTTTCATTAAATAAAAAGTGTGTCTCCTCCATAGAGAAACTTTTTTTCTGGGAAAAAAAATTATTGCATCCAACGTAAAATCATATTTGTCAGCAAAAATATTTGTTGGGGATATATTTTTTATTCGAAACTTTATCAATTTTAAAATAATTTTGTATTGTTTTAGCCGTTGAACAGTTAAACGATAAAAAATAATTAAAAATCAATAAAGCTTTGAATAAAAAATATATTCCCAGCAAAAGTTGACAAATATTTTGTTACTTTGGATTTTGGATGGAATGTTTGTTTTCCCGAAAAATATTTTTTCAGGGAGCAGATACATTTCTAACTTGTTATTTAATTAAAAATAAATTAAATTGGGACAATCAAACCTTTTTTTATCACAATATAATGCACGTATTTTCATCCGTTTATGTGTCATGTATTATGTGCAGCTGCTTTTTTAACTGTGCTCGAAAAATGACCGAATTCATTATATACAAAATATATTGCGGTACGTTAAAATCAAGGACTATATATACAAGTATTAGTATATAGTATATAGCCCTTGCGTTAAAATACCTCAAATTTTAATTTTCTGGGCCGGATATGCAGTTTCTCATTTAAGTGATTTGAGCATTAAGGGTAAGATAATGCCACCAATGTTAAAAAAAAAAATCCCTCACACAAAATTTCAGAAAAAAATTTAAAATGTTTTCCTCTACACCCTCTATCAATATAGTTAAAAGATCAGGTATACAAAAATACGATCTAGTTTTGGAGTTATGAATTTTTAAAGTTGACTAATTTAACATGGAATTTCCATTTCTCCATGTTAAAGTAGTCAACTTTAAAAATTAATAACTCAAAAACTATAAGATCATATTTGTATACCTGATCTTTTAGCTATTGATAGCGGGTGTAGAGGAGAACATTTTAATTGTTTTTCATAATTTGTATGTGAGGGATTTTTTTTTTTTATAAGCATTGGTGGCGTTATTTTACCCTTAAATCATGCATGAATAGATAAAAAATACTATATAATAAAAAAAATGTGTAATGAAAGAAACAAGTACGTGCTTTATACATCTTTTTGTCCTATATATGAAGAAGATTACGAATTATCAAAAAACCAAGCGAGCGGAAGATTTTGTAAAAAAAAAATTACAAAATTTAATCTATAATTTACATTCGGTATTTTTAAAAATAAAATGTAGGAATTTTTTTAATTCAATAATACATGTCCATGCACCTTTCCGGATTGGCGTTTTAAACCGTTCTGGCTTATTTTTATCACTCTAATAAATTATAAAAAATATTATTTATATTAAAAAATAAAACATATACCGCAACAGAATATGTTAATTTTAAATTTGACCTATATATTAGTGCAGGACCAAGGGGCCTTGCAGGTCTAAGGGGCCTTCAGGGCTTTATACACCTTGATTTAGTTACTCTACATTAATTTTCCAAAATTATTTTCCTTCGTTTTTCTTACACCTTTTCCGATCGCGATGTATATAGAGGGCCTTCTCCATGGTCATATCACGAGGGAGAATTTTACACAATACTTTTTTTTAAAGAAATATAAGGACCCTTGACCCTCGGCACGGCGGTTGGAGGCCCCCCAAAAATATTAAAGGTAGGTCTTCATTATGAGGGCCTACCTTTTATATTTGGGGGGGGGGGGAGGCCTCCAACTGAACCCTTATATTTTCTCATGAAAGTTATTATGTAATTGTTGTCTTTTTGTTTTAAAAATTGCTGGCACTTCAAAGTTGAAAATTCATAGTAAAAATAAATTAAAATGTATAAGAAGTAATTGATTATTATGAATATATAATACCTATAAAATATAATAGTCAGTTCTTTGTACTGTTATTTAAGCCTCTTGTTTTACTCTACATCTTCAGAACACTGTGTCTACATTAAATCTTACATCGCTTTGCAATGTAGGGAGGGCCTACTTCACCCTGAGGGGGCCTACTTTTAACATTTTGGGGGCCTCCAACCGGGGGGGCCTACTGAGCGATCGCTCACCAACTCTTATGGCCAGTCCGAGCCTGAAGTGATGTCCAAAGCCTGGGGAACCAGAGCACATTAAGTTCGGGCCATGTATTATATAGAACGTTGCAGAGCTATATTTTTTTTCGTACCATCAAAAATCCATAAACTTTCTGTATGACGGATTGTAACAAAATAAATCTCTGTAATTTTACTTAACTATAAAGTGTAGAAAAATAAAATGAAGAAGATGCAAATGGGGCAAATAAGTTACACCTAGTTCATGCAGCAATTAAATCTACGGAAAAATTGTTCATTTTTTTAATTAATCAATTTTTAAATAATCGAGATCGAGATGCTGTTGAAACTATTATAAATATATAATAGCTGCTGCTATGGTCCCTCTTTTCCCTGTTTGGCCAGTCTACTGTTTAACTATGCTACCCAGGGCCTACCCTCCTCGGTCCCCTAGCTTCTGCATTCTGCAAATATACTTTAGTTACGTTGTTACTTGCTCCTTTAGTTCTGTATTATATATATCCCTTAATTATATCAATTTTTTACGATCGGGTTGATTTGCTTGCTACTTGATTTCTAAAAGATCTGATACGAAAAAAAAAAAGAAAAAAAACGTTACAACGTTCTAATTTTGAAACTTATAAAATCAAAAAATATAATCTAATTTTTAATTTTAATTAATTTTAAATACTCAAGGAAATTAAGACATCATTGCAATAGCAGTCTTTATGCGCCTGCATGTGTGCTATGCCAAGGGGCTTCGTTCGGCCTTACTGTTGTGGTTATACGCCCCTTTTGCAAATTGGCCACCTCGGTAAGCCCTTGGGTCCGGGGCAGTGCCCTCTCTGCCATCCTGGTAGTTACGCCTCTGATCCATAAATTACGCACACGGAAAAAGAGATAGACGGTCTCCAAGCTGAAAGAGTTGCCTATCTTACAGGCGCATAGTAAGAAGAACTCCAATTTTGACTCCGATCCTAGCTTATTTATTATATTTATTATAATATATTTATACATTCTTTGCATTGCTTGTAGGGAGGGGGGGGGGAAACGATATACCAAGATTCAAGAATTATTTTGCGAGTCATGTTTATAATCAGAATGAATGAATGATCGACAAAAATTAAGATATTTATTTTGTCCCGGGCCCATGCAGTTAGTTTGAGGATAGGCATCAGTATATTTTATATAGCATGCAAAACATGACTTTACGGCGTACGTATAAGGTGGAGATAACGCCAGTCAGCTTTTCGACGTAGGTCCCTTTGATTAACAGGTAAATCTTAGCAAATTTACAAAAATTCTGCAATTTTTTTTGAGAGACATATATTAGTGCCTGAAAGCCATAGAAAAAGTTTCAAAACAATTTAACGAGCCAATATTTTTAATTAATTTTTTAATTTATCTCTCCATGGGAAAGTCCTGTCCTATATGCTGTAAATTAAAAAAATAAATAATTAAAAAAAATCAGCTCGTTAAATTGTCTTGAAATTTTTTCTATGGCTTTTGGGCACTAATATCTGCCTCTCAAGAAAATTTCAGAATTTTTGTGAATTTGCTAAGGTTTACATGTTAATCAAAGGGACCTACGTTGAACAGCTGACCGGCGTTATTTCTACCTTAACTATATAACTTTTATGTTTAATGGCAAAATAGACTCACTTAATCGACTCAATAAAAAAATAACGAAAATATTAACAATCTTAATTTGTTATATATTATAATTCTGTTTTGAATAGTACATGCTATGGCATTATGAATGAACAAAAAGTGCTTAAAATATTTTATATAAAACTTTTATACAATTTGCTATTATACAGTTTGTACTTTGGGCATAGAAAAATGGCTATTTATTAGACATAATTCTGCTCCTTTTTTAATCACGTTGGAATCAATCGGCTTTCGCTTTCTTAGGGGGCTTGGCCGTCATTGCTCATTTATATCAAGAGGCAGGAATAAGTCAATTTTTTAGAAATTAAAATATTTCCTCCAAGTCATTCTTAGGCCTTCCTGAAGACACTTGATTTGTTAGGCAAAATCTAAGGGGGTGCTTGGGTGTCACAGCTGCTCATGCTAAATAGGCCGACCCGGCAAGCTATATATCATAATTCTTTTTTATATAAATTATTTAGTGAACACAAAGATAGTTTACAGAATAGTTCCTTTTTTATTTTCTAAAAAATTAACTTATTATTTCTGCCTCTTGATATAAATGAGCAATGACGGCCAAGCCCCCTAAGAAATAAGCGAAAGCCGATTGACTCCAACGTGATTAAAAAAGGAGCAGAATTGTGTCTAATAAATAGCCATTTTTCTATGCCCAAAGTACAAACTGTATAATAGCAAATTTTATAAAAGTTTTACATAAAATATTTTAAGCACTTTTTGTTCATTCATGCCATAGCATGTACTAATCAAAAATGAATTATAATATATAACAAATTAAGACTGTTGTTTTCGTTAATTTTTTATTGAGATTAAGCGAGTCTATTTTGCCATTAAACATAAAAGTTATATACTTAATACGTACGCCATAAAGTCATGTTTTGCATGCTATATAAAATATTATACTGATGCCTATATCCTCAAACTAACTGCATGGGCCCGGGACAAAATAAATATCTTAATTTTTGTCAATCATTCATTCATTCTGATTATAAACATGACTCGCAAAATAATTCTTGAATCTTGGTATATCGTTTCCCCCCCCCTCCCTACAAGCAATGCAAAGAATGTATAAATATATTATAATAAATATAATAAATAAGCTAGGATCGGAGTCAAAATTGGAGTTCTTCTTACTATGCGCCTGTAAGATAGGCAACTCTTTCAGCTTGGAGACCGTCTATCTCTTTTTCCGTGTGCGTAATTTATGGATCAGAGGCGTAACTACCAGGATGGCAGAGAGGGCACTGCCCCGGACCCAAGGGCTTACCGAGGTGGCCAATTTGCAAAAGGGGCGTATAACCACAACAGTAAGGCCGAACGAAGCCCCTTGGCATAGCACACATGCAGGCGCATAAAGATTGCTATTGCAATGATGTCTTAATTTCCTTGAGTAATTAAAATTAAAAATTAGATCATATTTTTTGTTTTTTTATAAGTTTCAAAATTAAGCTGGGACGGCTGGGACCATAGAACGTTGTATCGTTTTTTTTTTTTTCTTTCGTATCATTTCTTTTAGAAATCACGTAGCAAATCAACCCGATCGTAAAAAAATTAATATAATTATGGGACATAATACAGAACTAAAGGAGCAGGTAACAACATAACTATAGTATATTATATTTGCATAGAAGCTAGGGGACCGAGGAGTGTAGCATAGTTAAACAGTAGACTGGCCAAACAGGGAAAAGAGGGACCATAGCAGCAGCTGTTATATATTTATAATAGTTTCAACAGCATCTCGATCTCGATTATTTAAAAATTGATTAATTAAAAAAATGAACAATTTTTCCGTAGATTTAATTGCTGAACGGTGTAACTTTTATTTGCCCCATTTGCATTTTGCTTGATTTTATTTTTCTACTTTTTAAATTACAGAGATTTGCTACAGTCCGTCATACAGAAAGTTTGTGGATTTTTGATGGTACGAAAAAAATATAGCTCTACAACGTTTTATATACATAGCCCGAACTTAATGTAACCAAAAAAACATCTGAAATATTTTTATTACGAAACCAGTTTCCTGCTCAAGAAATAAATAATCTTATATGGGATTTAACATTAAACATATATTTTTAATTTTCTTGCTGGAAATTGGTTTCGTAATAAAATTATTTTAGACGTTTTTTGGTTAAAGCTCATGACAGGGAATATGCCATGACTGCTATATATAAATATATTTCGTAACACAAATCTACGATTTTTTTTTGAGTAAATCGAGTGGTTTTGTTAAGTCAATTAAGTTAAACCCCAAATACATTGTAAAACGTATAAAACGATTCATTCTCTCAGAGCCTGTTGTCGGACTTTGAATTTTTTCTGGAGAACCTCTGTAAATGGATTTTTTTTTTTTTTTTTTTTTTTTTAGATATTCGGTTCCATGCAGCACAAAAAATATGTTTTTTATGACAATTAAAAAAAAATGGAAAAAGGATGGTTGTTTATTTTACTTTTACTGCTAATTATTGTCGTTAAGTAAAAAAGAAGTTGAATAAAAAAAAAAAAATCGCGCCTCCGGCAAGGTTTCTGCCTCCACCCTTTAAACGGAACGCTGCGGCCACCGCCAAGGGGGTCCAGTCTGAAAGTTTACCCCCAGGCCCATAGTATAGAGTTCGCCCCTTTTATGGAATCATCAAGAACTTTGCCCTATACACGTAGTACCTATTTAATGATTCAGTGTAAATTTTATTTTAATACGTGCTACTAATAAAAATATGGCAAATTAAGTAATCAGTAATTCTGATTTTGGAATTAACACCTAATGTTTTAAGAATTAAGGCCAATTAATAACCCCTACGTAAGTAGAAATTTGGTGCACGTACATCGAATACAATTTTTGAATCACTTTAATTTAACATAGAAATCCGCGCGGTGTCATTGGTCATTGAAATAATATAATAAGCTGGCCGAAGCTGGTGCTAACCGCGGTTTATATTTTGAGGAAACAATTTTATTGTTTATTATAAACATTTTATTTATTTATTTTTTTATATTCTACTAAAGAAAAATATTAGCAACGATTTTGCTATAACTTATAACTCTTATAAAAGTGTTATAACTCATCATAATATATATAATATAATTTAATTATATTTCTAAAATTATGTAAATTTTGTACCACTTAATTATTAAAGTTATTTGAAATTTATTAATTTTGCATGTGTACATTTTTTTTCTAGCTATATTTTATTATAATTTTATTACGTATTTTTTAAATAACATAATATATAATAATTAATATTGTAAGTGCCGGGCCCTGCGCCCTGCAGCATTAATTGTTTATATACATAATAATAATACATCATATATTATATTATAAATACTTTCACCAACAGACACAGGGACCATATACCTGCTACTATTATGCTTATGCAATTTTTTAATATTACTAATCTTTTATAAAAGCGTACAACACGCCAAGTACGATTTTTAACAGTCTCGCGGGTTCATTTATATTTTTTTGTTACATTAGTGACGTCATGAATCATATGTTACACTTCGAAAAATCAACCGACGTATCTTTAATGCAGCCACTTCGGTTTATGACGTCATCGTTTGTTAGCCAATGAAAATAAACCGAAGTATCTTTAATGCTACCAGCTACCACGACCGAAGTGGCAGCAGACAGTTCCATCATTTAGAATGAATAAAAGTAAAAAGAATGCGTATCAACACCCTAAAGTTCCTCCAGATAAAATATTAATTAATGATAAATGGAGAGGAACCAAATTAGGACAAGAGTTATGCCGTAAGTATTCGATGGGCGTGCTTGTATGTGATTAAAATCAGGGTATATGCATATTTAAATGCATACAGTAGAGGACACAATCCTTTCTTTTGCCTTCTTGTCTTTAGTTCAAAGGAGAGATCTGAGGAATTAAAGAGAAAGTAGATTTTTCTACTCAATTTTGATAATTAATACATTGCATTTAAATGTATGCATAATATACACAGAACATACACCACGGAACACTACAGTATTATAGACATGCAGGCATCAACACAATCCTATTTATAATTTGGTAGCTCTACTATCGCTGTATGATGGCTACAGAAAGTAGGCTACATTTAAATACGGCAGGTGCAAATCAACAGTTACAAAATAATGTATAAAGATTTTTTTTTATCACTTGCCGTAATATAAAAAAAATTGTATCTTTCTGGATGATTGATAATATTTTAATTACAAATATTACAGTTCTTGATATTTTTTTACCCATTTTAAAATCTTATTTTGCAGAGAAGTCCGGAGGGATATTCTCTGCTGGCCTCGGCGTGGTGGACTTCTACCCTTCAGAGGGACTGTCGGTGCTCTACTTCACTACCTTAGACTACGCAGCGAAGAACCACAAGAAAAGACTCAGGGCGTTTTATGATGTCAGTCTCTCTCAAGATCCCTATTTGAAAAATACACTATATTCACATGATGCTGTTTAATACGTATCCTCACGTCTCAGAAGAATAACACTATCTGTTGTCAACAAATACTTCTTAAACGGCATCATGTGACTGTAGATAACTAGATATATATATATAAAAAAGCTAGAAACTTTGCCCAATGAATGGGAGTGATAATCTTGATTTTTAAACCATCACAAAATGCATTAGTGTATAGTCGTAACACCAAAAATTAGTTCCGGGATGATTAACATACATAATGGGCGTTATTCACAAAGGATGATAACTGTGTATCTCATTAACCGCTTGTAATAAGTGTCATTGATTTAGGCTGTCACTAACTCGTGATTAATAAGAAACCTGGTTATCTTAATTCATGAATTGTGCCCATGGTGAATACACCATGGGCACAATGGGACAGTGTAATGATTTAACATCAATGTCATTTACTTTTAAATTGTAACTTCTATTGCTACAGAATTTATTTGAGTATTTTGTGTAATTAATTTACTTGAAAACCTCCTTAAATTTAGCCTATAAAATATTTGTAATCCACTGATAAGTCCGAGTACCTCCTCAGGTAGCAGGGACGAATGGTGTGGTGATCGCTGACCGCAACTCGGAGACCACGGCTGACTACTCGGCAGTGCAGGACTTTGCGACCTTCTCCCTCAACCAGGTTGTCTTCCCGGTGGTTGGGCCTCAGGAGGTGCCAGACATCCTCAAAGACTTGGTGAGTTGGCAGGCCTCGTCTGAGAAACTTTGGGGATCTTTATTTAACACCATTTAACCTAAACTTAGCCTAAAACTATCTTAGCGCAACAATGAAAAGACACTAAGACTCTCTTGGTTTTAGGATTGTTGTTATTTAAAGATATTTGTCATATTTATGTAGTTTGGTAAGTGTATTTGTTCAAGACTCCTCAGTTTGTATTCTGGTCAATTTCAAACTGTCTATCAATGATTGTAGACACTACAAACACAACAAAAAAGAAATTAAACGTGATGGACAGTCTTATAGATAAACTTGCATTTCATCAGTTTTCTGTATTCTCTCAATTTATAGCCTCTTTTGACGCCATCTCTAAAGTAAATGAGTAAAATATGACATACCCTCCTCCAAGCAAACTATTCTTCTCAAACTCAAGAATATACAAAACTTCTATACTCTTCTGCCAAATTCCTAGGCTAGAAAACTGTCCTATACTGTCCTATATTATTATAGAGATATGTAGCACAATAACTAGATTAACTTATTCAATTAATATATATCAAACAAGTGTTTCACGATCAGTAAAATTATATTCTACAGTATAATACTGTATAATACAGTATAATTTCTTCTAGGAAATTCCCATAAGAGTTATGGTTTAAAAAATTTAAAATTATCGCTGGAAGTTGCCAGAAAAGCAAAGTTTATGGACTTTTTACTTAAGTTTTGAACCTGAAACTTTCCAGATAGATTTATGACAGGGATTTCAACATTTTCAACCTATCTGCAAAGTCTCAAGAGTTTTCATGTTCTCACTGTCAGTTCAGAACAAAATCCTTCCACTTCTGGTGGCAATCTTACATTAGTTGATCTATAGATCATACATGTGCTTTATTATCATTGATGTTATGTGGTAGGGCTACGTCGAGTGTCGCTCCCCCGACAACCCCTTCAGTACCCGTCCTGAGAACAACGACCTGGCCTCCAAACAACTCGCCCTCCTCACGCTCATCCCCAACGTTGGTCGCAAGAAAGCCCAGGACCTCCTAGGCGGGATGGGTCACGTCAGAGCCGTCAGCGAGGCTACCGAAGCCCAACTGTCAGCCGTGGTGGGCCCAGCAGCCGCCAAGCACGTCCACGCCTTCTTCCACAACAAGCACACCCCTCAGACTGGATCATAGCACCAGAGGGAAGTGATTTCTACGTGTGATGAACAGTTCATAGAAAAATATCATGTGAGTATTTTACTGACAAGTCTATAAAATTCCAAATGCAATTTTTTAGTATCAACATCTTTGCTTACATGTACAAAGATAAAAGAAAGTCATTTGCTTGAGTCATTAAATCAAGCTACCTCAGAATATTATAGTGTTATATAGTGTATAAAATTGTATACCGGTACTGTAGTATTACATTCATTGATATTATTTTTATTGCATACACAAAAGAAGCTCCTATTTGAGCCTTCAATTTTAAAAAGTAGGTGAAAGTGATAAGATTTATAGTATATTTGTTGAAAATCCTACATCTAGTTTTAGTACACACATTTTTTATTGTGTTATTTTCATTGCAGAGGATAATTAATAATAGAGAACAACATCAGACTTTGATAAAGAGATCAGAGACTCTAATTTAATATTGTGTACCTTATTGGCAAAGCTCTGATGTTATCTTTGCCTCGCTTTAGTCCAATTAAAACTAAAAAAAAATACACTTGATATAACACACCTCTCAATGGATTGTGTGACAACAAAAAGCAAGAGGGTATGTTTGGGCTGTCCACAGGTTTATAAATACAGGCTGGCAAAATGTGTTCTGCTATTAACCAGTTTGTTGAAAAAATTTGAAAAAAAAAAATACATAATATGCATTTTATTTGCCTTTTTTATGAAATTCATATTCAAACATACAATAACAGTATGGACAACATACTGTATGAAAATTTTTTATTGCAGAAATGAATAGATAGAGGGTACCAAATTATGCTACTCTGAATTTTTTCAGATTTTTTTGAAACCTAGCACTTTTTTTAAATAATTATTGAAAGTGCGGCTACGCCCCCTGGAGGCGTCAATAGGCGTCTCGGTCCTATCCTTTTTATTAAGGATTCAGGGGTGACAACTTAATTTACAGAACTTAAAATAATTATTTAAAAATATTTTCGGGTCTCAAGAAAATCTGAAAAAAATCAGAGTAGCTTAATTTGGTGCCCTCTATTCATTTCGGCAATAAAAAATTTCATGTATTTTGTCCATTGTATGTGTTTTTGTTAAGTACAACCATTTATTAATGAAACAAAATTCCTCCGTGAAGCAGTATTAAATTAAAACTTGCCTTCCTAATATATTTTCTTTCAAAAAAAAAAAAAAAAAAAAAAAATGTGGTTGGTTGGTTACCAATGGCGGAACTTGTTTCTCAACATTGTTCACAGTGCTCTCTGGGCTCCTAATACCCAGTCTGCATGCCAGACAATTAAGTATTATACTGTTTATAAGTGGAGCACGCATGTTGTTTGCACAACATTCCGCGGTCCTAGTCACCCCATCGGAGCATAGACAGCCATAAGCTGCCTTCCTCCTACCAACTCCTTCATCTAGTAGTCAGCCACACCCATCCCAAGTTGCGAAAAGTTTGCCACGTTCGGGATTTGAACCGGGGACCTCTCGAACGAGAGCCAAATGTACCAACCACTAGACCAAAGAGTTGAATGAACCCTTTAAATCTGGTCTCCTTGTTGTTGAATCTTGGTCGTCTGGTTCCTTGTGATTTCTATTTTTATGTCTGGATTCTGGAATACTGTCATGGAAATAAAAGTCCAAGTGGGTTTTGGAAGTTTTAAGAGATTAAATTCAATGCTTTATGATTAAAGATTTAACTGGTTTTGTAAGTTAACAATATAATAATAATTATACTGTGTTCAAAGATGTGCCTCTATTTGTATTGAATGTTATGTAATTTTAATTACTATTTTGCATTGCATTAATTGTATTTTGCTAATAATGTGTATGAATCACTTCCATATATATGCTCGTAAATTGCATCTTCGATTATTTTTAATGAAACTGCATGTTTGCATATAATATATGTGATATAATATATAACATATTATCTTCCAACTTTGTATTCTCAAATTTTAGTGAGATAAAAACTTTGATAATACTGTATTACTTTTTCATTCTCATGCTCAGGAATGAAATTCAAATTATTTAACAAATTTTGAATTTAAATTTATGATACAAATATTTACAAATACAAATATTTTAACACTGCTGCTTATTAAGGCCTAATGTCTGTTAATTGTTTATCTTGTTCACCAGGATTTGCTACTAACTACTATAAGTTATTTCTGTCATATTGTGATACAACTTTAATATTTTAAAGAGCCACAGTTGTAAATGTTTTCTTAACTAAGCTTAGCTGATACACCTCTTTTGTCACATTTGATATGGTTTTTGTCATATTTGTAACATCTCCAGTCATTAGTGTCCACTAGAATCAAAACCCGCTTTTTCCACTTGCCAGCAAGGCTTCTTTTTAAATATTTTTACTTATAAAAATGAGCTTTATGGAAAGTGGTCAAAAGCGGGTTTTGAAACTAGTAGACAACATTATTAGTTGAAAGTTTGTAACCAAGGACCTCATTGGCTGGAAAGTTGAGGACTCCTGAACATAGACGGCAAAAACCATACAAATGTGACGGCCCTTGTAGATATCTAGATAAATAAAGCCTCCGATTACTAAAATAAAACCCTTTGTAAATAACTACTCTATTTTTTTGCTATAAAATATATGATGGTTAAAGAGAGAAAGAAAAATGCAAAATATCACATTAAAACAAAAATTTAATTAATGTTTTTCCATTTGTGTTTTTTTGTTTTACTTATAATATATTTTTAAATCAATTGTTCTATTAATTATGTACAGTTATCATCTTCTTCATCATCATAATCATTTTTTCCATAATATATATATGTAGGTACTGCATCTCTGATTTAATATTTATATATATATTTTTATTTTTAGATAAGTTTTCTTTCATCAAATATTTCTATTATATATATTTACACATACACAAACAAGGCACTGGCATTCTGTATGTCAACAATCATCGTGTAAAAATAATTAAAATTAATAATTATTATTATTATTTTTTAATTGTTTCATATATATATATTTTTTTGTTCTTTTCTATTTAATATTAACATGAATATCATTTCTATTGTTTTCCTTTTCAATTGTTAAAAAATATTTTAGGTCAGATATTTTTTGTTTAATTGTTGTAAAACCATATCCATTTATTTAAATTTAATATAAATTTATTGATATGAAATTCTAATTTATATGATTTTTCATTTATAAAAAAATCATAACAATGTACACTAACTTCTTAATACTAACACTTGCTTATCCAATTTTCATTTCAATCCACAGACGATAAACTTTTACATGATTGTTGTCACTTATTTTTACAATAGAAATGATATTACTTGTAATTTACTACATATAATTGAACAACTAACAACAAGAAAGTGGAGGGAAAAAGTTTGAGTTGAGATTTCTTAGAGTTGAAAGAATAATTTTCCAAATTTAAAATACAATTTTAGATTAAAAGTTATGTCAATTTATTCTATGTAAGTTTAGATTAATAAATTTATATACTTTCCAGCTGTACATGAATAGACATCACATCTTTTACACCTGGTTTGATTTGCTAGGGATGTAAATATTTTGTAAATACAAGACAGGCAAAATGATGATAGTTTGAAAAGGTTAGAAGGGCACCTTCACCACAATTCCATAGACTGTGGTAATGCCCACAAACAGAGCAGGAGTAATGTTAGTGCTGTCCAGAGGTGTACATTTTGAAAGTTACAGATGAATATTTAAATTTTTATTTAAACAAAGTTTACTCTCGACTCTTACGAAAATTCCTAGTCAATGAACCTCAAATACAAACCCCCAAAATAATGGCACAAGCATTTGGACTGTTCATATAAATTTGTTTGATTTTTTTTTTTTTAAATGCCATTACAAGAAAAGTTTAAATTTATAGTTTCTTAGAATTCTCAAAAACGTTAAGCTTCTTAATTTACATACCTGAATTAAGTAGCAAAATAAAAATTAGGCTTTAACTTTGCTAAATTTGAAATAGCTTATTTGCACTCATCCCATTAAATGCTTGGGGGCTGTATTATAATTCATTACCAAGAATTAGATATAAATAAAAATCTTAATATTTTTCATTTAATTATAATTTACATTCAAATGTTCTACTGTATATATTCAACAATTTAACAACATCTAAGTCTTTGTTGTTGTTTGTTAATTACAATATTTTAATGATTATATAATCTTCTTCAACTCTAAGATACAGAAATTGAATGATGGGTTGTCAAACGCTTATTATAGGAACGAGCAATAATTGTTTGTTATTATTTTATTTTAAATTGATAACTGACTGCTTTTTTCATCACAAACACAAGCAAGTTCAGATAAATTATTATTATCATGTCCGTTAATTGTTGTGATCACTGCGCAACATTCACCAAGTCACTTGCTGCAAGAACCACCCTACTTAATAATTATAATAATAATGTCATTTTTTTTATAACATAGAAATTCACAGGACAATTAAGCAAGATAATTGAAGTCACTCATAAAATTTTATTTTCTCGCTAAGAAATTAAAGTTTTTTTATTTTTTTACTGATATTCAAGCTTCAATAGCAATGACAGTTTTTTTAAATCAATTTTTCAGATTATTTTTATTTTAAATTAAAATATTTTTAATGGCTTTAAAAACCATATTATCATATTGCACATATAATATTATAGTTATTTTTTTTTTATTACTCATTGCAATTAGAACTTGAATATAATCTTAGCCCACTTTAAATACTTTATAATATTTTTTTAACATAAAAAAATTGATCACTAATTGAGATACTTTTTTTTTTTTTTTATTACATTTTTTTCATGTTTTTTTTTTTTTTTTTTAATCAACGAGATCGGACAATATTCTACTATATAATATAACCAAAGCCAACATATTTTTTTTATAATTTATTTATATTATTTATAAAAAAAACACACTCGTCATTACAGTGTGTGTCCTTTTTCTGCATTTACAAAACCTGAGATCCTCGTGGAAGGATATAAGTAATTTTCCCCAAATTTATAATTAAACTTAATCTTTGATAACATTTAATTATTTTTTCTTTATAAGTTATCAAAGAAAGTAATAATATTTTAGGAATTGAGACAAAAATGCATTTATATATTTATTTAAATGATTGTAATAGTTTTGTGTGTTTTAAATTTTTAGTCAATATTATTTATAATACATAATTTGATTTTCTTTATAAGGAAATGGCAAATAGTTTTAAAATGTCCAATCAATATAATAGATTTACTACAATTTATTTAACTTAACTTATCATAATATATTATAATGACAAAGCTAGGATGAGTACTAAGCAGGACTTCCTATTTCCACATCCTAGTATCCTAACAACAATTTTGATTAAAAGTATGTCATAATAATAACAACAGTTCAATTAAATTAAAGATTGATTCCGGAAGTTAAAACTTTTGGAGACATTTCAAGTTGATACTTTGCACATGTTATATTTAATATCCAGAAGCTTATCCCGCAAGAAATTTTTGTTCAGTTTTTTTAAGAGAACTTTAAATGTCAAGTGTTTTAAATATTTTGTGTATTGAATATATTTTGCATGCAACATGATTTTAATTCAACTATCATTTATTAATTTAATGTTTTGATGTTTACTTAGTTTAAAATTTTGTATCAAATATCAACTTCAAGAGAAGAATTTTATTGAAAACCTTAAGAAGCATCTAAGTGAATCAGTTTATAATTCAAAATTAAATTACAAATCCTCACAAACAGTTGCTATTATTTATAAAATTCATTGTTTTTGAAGAAAAAGACTGTAGGATTTACACTTCTAAATGGTCAGCGACTGATGATATCATATAAGAGCTTCTAACTTTAACAGTAAATATGTTTTATATATGACTACAGTTACTTAATTAGGAATATTTAAAATGTGGACAGTATTATTTTAAATTTCCTATTATAAATTTGCCATATCCTTATAATAAAAATATTATATAAAATTTTCACTATTATTTTCAATAAATTTATTTAATATTTTAATCTAAACAACTATCGTTAAAATCCCGTTGTTGTATCTTTGGTCCGTTGTGACGGGGTCGGTCCCTCGTTTTCATCGTCACTACAAAACTGGTCAGGGGCGGACCAGCGTCGTTTCCTCAACAGTTCTGCGGCGGCCGCTGCAGCCACCGTTGCTTGGTGGTGTGCGAGTCGGTCAGCGGCCAACTTGGCGGGGCCCGTGGGGGGCGGAGGAGGCAGCGAAGGTCTCGGAGACAACGAGATGCAGATGTCACCAACGCTGAGGCGATGACACGGCAAGTCGAAGTTCAGTAGAGTCCGCTCAGGAGAGATCGAGGCCCAGCCTTTTCCGTAGACGAAGAACGGATGTTCGAGAGATACTTCCAGTTCCACTTGCTGAAAACAGTACACATTTGTTAGAATAAAGTCACAATAAAATTTAAAGTACAAATATTAATTATAATAAGCTATAATACAATTGGAATTTTTCCATTTATTTCAATCAATAAAATAAATACTGATATTACAAGTCAATATAATTAACATTTTTTTAATTTGAAAAAAATAACTTTTTACTATCATTATTATTAAATATCACATCATACATTATTGTCCAGCAAAGATTAAATTAACTTTAATTGAAACTCTATAGCAGACACGTATATACGGTGTAAATTATACTGTGTAATTTTTTACACAAATAATGACAGTGTGTCAAGTTTGATGGGGATTTTTTAGTATTATTCTAATTTAATACAAAATCATAAATTATTGGAAATATAGATGAGCAATAGTATGTCAATTATACACTTAAAATAAAAAACAACAACAATAAATTACACTGGTCTGCAACATAATAATACCTATAATATTTGCGAATGAACTGAGAATGATTGCAATATAATTAATTATATAACCTCAGAAATTATAATGGGGGACATTCACAAAGCACTTTAACCCCCACTTTAGCCCCGATTTTTAACCCTGGTGCTAAACATGGTACTAAACCAGGAGCTATCCATGTTAAGCTCATAGCTTAGCACAATGTTTAGCACCAGGGTTAAAAATCGGGGTTAAAGTGCTTTGTGAATGTCCCCCAATGTTCTAAAAATTCGATCTCTAAAATCATATGCTTAATCATATTTTTCTTGTGTTTATATTAATTTATAAACACAATATTTCTTGTTATAATATTGATATAGTTAGATAATTATATAAGTAATTTACAGCCTTATTATATAACTGATTAAAACTGAATTAAATTATATTTTATTGTAATAAATTATAATTTCTTAAATAGTAACGTTAATAAACTGTTGTACGAGTAAATGCATATTTTTTTAAATAGAATGAGAAATTAAGTTATTTACATTCTGAAGTATATTATATACAATATTCTATTTTTAAATTAATATAGAAATCTTAATTACGGAAATATTAATTCAGAATCGTATATTATGCATGATGATATCTTTATAATTATAATATAAAAATAAATATACAAAATGATAATTTTTTACTTCATATAAATTTTAATATATTTAAAAGCACTTTAAAAAAAACTTTCATTAACGAAATTAGACAAACAAAAAGTGAAAGCATAGAATGAAAAATAATAATTAACAATATTAATACGTACTGTACATTGTTATTTTCAAATAAAAAATATTATCTTAGTTAGCAGTCTGATATATATAATATATTAATATATAACCGACTATGTAAATAATGGTTTAATTATTATATAATCTGCTGGTCATCTGCATGATTTAATATTCATCTTAAAAGCACAACTTAAAAAAAAATAACAATGTTAACTGTAAATAAATAATTAAATGAGTTTTTTGTTTTTTTCCATGAAAATAATTATAAAAAAAATCGGTGTTTTTAAATTTGTTCGACGATTTTCGAATCTTGGATTTTCGTTTTGTTTTGCGCGTCAATATAATATGGAAGCGTACTGAATTATATAACAGTCCATTACCACTATTTTCCAGATTTTCTTTTCTTATATAACATTTCATATAATATAATATGCAATAGTATACGTGAATCAATAAAAAAGTAGAGCTGAGATCTATATGATCCCCGAAAATTATCTTATGTACTCTTGGCACGTTCTAAATTGACTTTACAGCCTGCATGCAAAAATATGAAAACTCTATATCTACATATTATGTATAAGAGGGTACATAGACAGAAATATAATACTTCCCCTTTGGCATATTGCAAAAATTTTTGGCAAACCCCTCATACCCTTTTTTTTTCATTTAAATATATTCAATATATATATATATATATATATATATATATATATATATATATATATTTATAACCAATATAACTAATTTTCTATAAATATATTATAATATAATTATATTTTAATTATAATTAAAACACGTGTAATGATAATAATCTTTATATATTATATAAAATGGAAAGGGTAGATGAGATAGAAATACTTTAAGGCGTTGAGAGACTATTTCTAGATTACGTTTGCTGGCATTAGATATAGCTATAGTGGTTTGTGTGGTAGTGTTAGCATAGCATGGAGTTAGCCGAGCGTACGTGCGTAGTATTAGCATCACAAGCCACCACCATGTACCCGTGCCAGCTAGACTTGTTAATGGGAACAGACACAATGGACACAAAATAAAACTAAAAAAGACTGGCTCACCGACCCCCACGCGTCGCCATGTATATAAAAAAAATATACAAGTTTTTATTTTCTTTAGTGTTATTTTTAGTTTTAGATTTTAAAATATATAAATTTTTTTACTTTGTATTAAGTGTCTTTGATGTTGAGTTATTTTGTTAACAATAATGAGATAATAAACAAGATATTAATTGGTATATAAAGCATGCATGATCTTTTAAAATCTGATAAATAAAAACAAGGAAAATCTTATACGTTTGTTTGTTTTATAAATTATAATGATATGAAAAATTTAACAAAAAACAAAAAGGAAAAATTAATTTAATTTAAGAATATAATTAAGCTCTAAATTATGGACATGTTTTGTACACTTTGTATGCTTTGTTAAATAATGCAGTCTCGGGGAGAGAAACGGTGAGGGTTGGAGTACCTGCGTTTTATTTTGATCACAAATAATTTGTTTACCATGCACCATGCACTGTTATGTGCTAAAATCATTATAAATTAGTCCATATATGTTTCCAATAGTGCATATTTTTTTCTTAAAAAATTAATTACTATATACATTTAAATCTTAGTTGTTCATTACTGCAGCCAGTTTTTATATAGCGTCACCGTTTTTCCCCCCATGGCTGTAGTTGTAAATAAAATGTAAGGCCTCTCCCGTACAAAGTAGAAAATGTTGCATTTTTAATTAAATATATTACAGAGTGTAACATCTTTAGATAAGCCATAATGCTAATTATTAAGTCCATATAACAAGATTAAGGAATGTACAGCTGCTGATCTTATGGATTCAGAGCTGCAGGTCTCATGGTGGTTTTCTAGTGACATTAATGAGTAGTAACTGTATTTTTTTTAATTTAAAGAGACCATAAGATATGAATATCTTATGATTTGTGCTTTAGCAAGAAAATAAAATATATATATATGATTTAAAAAAAAAATGTTCTATGACGTATTTATTTAGCCAATGACAAAATCTAAAGATAATATCAACAAATAACTTCTAAATTTATTTAGTGTATGAATGAATATTTAACATTAAAATATTTTTCATTTCCTTACAAGAAAATTACGTGCCTCAACTCACGAATCAAGTTTTTTACGTTTTACATGGACGACCTTGCAAGAATTTAATAATTTTTTTTTCTACTTACTTTAAATGTACAGATAAAAATAAATCTGTTGCGTCAACTTTTTATAAAAAAAGATTTTATGAACTTTAATCCTTTCTATATACATCCGTAATAAGCAAATATTTAATTAATAGAATGACATTACTACAACAGAATAAGAAAAATAACATTGTAATTGAAAATTTATAATTAATAAAATAAAGCTTACATATAATATTAATTATACTGATATTGCATATTATTTTTGTATCGTCTGCAAGTTTTATAACATAAAGTTCATTTAATACATTAAAGAGTTCAATATTATAAATGATTGACTGATATAATTTCATTTCACAATCTTACCACTTGAATGTCATTTGAATTTACGATTTTGTTTTTTCTTCTGTTATAAATTTTTATTACCATTTAACTTGCATAGTACATAGTTCATCATGTTATCATCATTAGTATGTGTAGAAATAATATCATCAGTTATATAATTTTCATATTTATAAAAATTAAGCTATATATGATGTTCAATGATTTAGTTTTAATGTTAATTCCAAGTGAAAAATATTTGCATTTAGCAAAAGAATTAGTATTTTTTAATTGGTTTAAATTTTCAAATACCTACTCGAAACTACGTTTTTTCATTCGAGCAGATAAGTAATTTACATTTACTTGTTATATACAGTATATTCTATAATATAATATTGATATCATATGTATTAATTCGGGAGTTGCAAAAAGACCCCCCCCCCTTTTTCTCCCGAACCTCTTCAAAACAAATAAGATGGTATAAATGAGACCAACATGCAGGTGCAAAAGCAGACGAATGACAATTTTTGTAATAAATTTTATTGTCAATTATTTTCAATAATAAAAAATAAATATATTTCGTCCATCGTCCTGAATAATGAGCTATCTGCTTACCACGATTTCATTGCAATAATGAGCTATCTCTCTAGCTGCTATTTCAGATGAGCGCAATTATGAGCTGTAAATCGGTATAAAATAATGCTATAATTTTTGCGCTCACCTGAAATTTAAGCAGATATCTCATAATTGCAACAAGATCATAATATATAGCAGATTATAGCTCATTATTCCGGACGAGGGACGATGATATATCCATACTTGTCTTTACATAGAAATTACAATAATTGTCTTGTTCTCCAGCAAATATTTCTACATCTGGTGTTTTAAACTTAATAACTTCCTCAGACTTATTTCACCCCCAGTCTTGACGCGTCTAACAAAACATTTGTAACCCTGCAACGTCATAAAATATATATAGTTTAAAATTTATGAAGAGGGTACGTTTTTTTTAAAGATAGGGTTAACAAAAAAAAATATATGCTGTAGTTTTGAACACATATGGTTGGATAACCCCACGTAGACTTTAAAAAAAAAAAAATCGTCTGGATCTTGCTGAGATTTAATGCATTCAACCTTCGTGGTTGATATTATAGAACTTATAAATAGCTTAGTATGAGTGTGTATATGTCAAAGAGAAACAATTTAATATATTATGAACACTCATAAATTATAATAAAAAAAAATGAGATGCAAATTATTGCAACTGTTTTAATCGCAAATGCTCGTAATTATTTAAATTATTTTTAGATATTTGTTGTTAATAAAAATATATAATAAATATTGCGTTAATTCTAAATCGAAAATATTTACTTCCTATTTTATACTCAAAAAATATTACGTAA
This sequence comes from Siphlonurus alternatus, assembly GCA_949825025.1. NCBI lineage: Eukaryota > Metazoa > Arthropoda > Insecta > Ephemeroptera > Siphlonuridae > Siphlonurus > Siphlonurus alternatus. Next base: position 11,013,790 of record OX463783.1, on the reverse strand, counting down.
AAAATATGTTAAATTATAATGATAAATAAAAAGTAGATAATTTCTTAATATTTCGTACTAGATAATTATATAACTGTAAAATTTAACTATTAACGCTGCAAAATGCTGTACTATATCGTCAAATAGTATGTGAAGCTCATAAGAAAAACTGCAAAAAAATTTATGTTCGATAACGACGATAACTTTAAAAAATTATAATAATAATTTATTTTATAATACCCCCGGCAATGAAGGTGCTATATTTTTTACATAAATATTCAAGTATTCGTTTCAAAAGCGATCAATAATTTAATCAAAAAATTTAACTGACTTACAACCCATAAGTGAGAAACTCAATGATCAAACTTCTATTTTGTATTTACGTCTTTCTTATACACGATTACAAATGGACATATATACTTTTAATATACTATACACTACATCTTCTCACCTGAGTTCCTTGTCGTCCATAACTTAGAGTAATTAGAACTTCCTGTGGCCTCTGGGAGTTCTCCAATATTCGGACAACAGTAGAAGGATCCAAACGTAAAGCCGGACACTTTTCTGCAGACGAGATGAAATCCTCAGTCCTCATATCTTCAATCTTCCTCAGTTCTCCGTTGGCCAGTTGGATAAGTGACCCACGAGCGAAGTGGGTACCAGAAGGATGTAGAGGACCGTTGTGAGCTTTCCTCTTATTAGGAGAATCAGTACTACCAGGAGGTCTTGTTAAAATTCGATGCTTTAATGATCCCTCTTTACCAGATGGTACTTTAAATGGTATTAATTTTTGTTGTTGTTGTTGTTGATGATGATGTTGTTGTTGTAATAATAATTGTTGTTGTTGTTGATGATTTGTAAATGTTGTTGCTACAATTGGTTTACTTATTGTATCTTTTAATATTGATTGTCCTGGTTTTGGAGGGCTATAAGATGATGTTGATGATGTATTATTTATAATATTATTATTATTTATATTATTTGGAATATGAATATAAGTATGATGAGGTGATATTGTTGAATTTGAAACATTTGTTGTTGTTGATAATGTGTATTGTTGTTGAGAATTTCTTTGTTGTTGTTGTTGTTGTTGTTGAATTGTATTATTAAAATATAATGGTCCTGTTGTATATTGATGTGTAACAATTGGTGCTGTTACTGAATTTGGTTGTGTATAATAATGAGATACACTTGGGGTATATTGAGTTGTATTTTGTTGAGATGAAATGGAATGAGAAGGAGGAGGGGGAGGGTGTGATTGAGATACTGTATAAGCTGATGCAGAAGTTATAGAGGAATTAGGTACATACAATCTTTGTTGTTGAGAATTATAATCATCTTGTACACCATTATAATCACGTTTATGTACTAAATTAACAGCTTCTTCTAAAATAGGTCTTGTTGGTAAATATTTTGTTTGATTTGGCTGTTGTTGTTGTATTCTAGATATTTGTTGATTGTTGCTAGGTCTAATTCCATTTATTCTCACAGGTGGTGTTGGGTATGTTGTAGCTAAAAGTGGAGTACAAGTTTCTCCGTTATTATTATATCTTGCTGGTTTTGGTAAAGGTCTAAGAAATTCTGGTACTTTAGCTCCACCACGAGAGGCGCCACTGTCTGTGTTTCCCCCGCTACTACTACCAAGATAAGGGTCGTAAGTCATTCCTCTGGGGCCGCTACTTGAGGTTGCCGAATGTTCGGTGATAGGACTCGTTGAGATCATGAGCATTGACGATCGATCTGAAAACAAAAGAAAACAGAAATTAATGATGCGAAATATTATTTTTTACGTACAATTTTTATTTTGCTATTCAAAATTTTCAATAAGAAAATAATGTTATATTTGGTTTTAAAATTTAGATAAATAAAATTCTAATATATTTTTAGAATCACATTAAAAATAAATTATAATTCTGACGTTTTGAAAACAATTCGTAATACTATTAATATATCCTAATGTCAATATTTTCAAATTATACGATCATTACTTTTGTATGTAACATAAATTTTCAACATGCCCAGCTGCTTTTCTGAGCGCATACGCCATTGTCGAGGGATAAGAGAACTAAAGCTTTTCAGACTTTAAACCCGCTAAGACATAAGACCCGTTTGTCTTTTTTTAGTGAATCCCGATTTTAAAGAAATCTCAATAGAGCTGCTATATATAGGCTATTTATATAGATATCACCACGATTACAACGAAGATATACAATCCTGTTTATTTTGAACTTTTCACCCACGACTCTATAAAGACTCTAAAAATCATTAAGCAGGAAAAATTTGTTCTTAGAAATGCCAAAGAAGGTCAGCATCTTTTAGCTTGATTGAAGCTTACATCTTTGCTTGACAGCGCCTCTTGGGGAGTTCCAAGAATTACATTGAAATATTAAAAGTGTTAAGTAACTTTTTAACAAAATTTAAATTTTCTCAAAGAAAGAATGGAAAAAAGGACGAACTAACATTTAAAAAATATAACTTCAGTATTTTGTAATGCCACTTGTCGCCTAAAACAAAAATCCCTTTGCACAGCCTTTTAATCACCATTAACACAGGGCAATTAATTGTGATTAATAAGTCTGCAAGTGGGAGATTTTCCAAGGCGTACATTATACAGATATAAGGAAAATAGTTATTATAATATTATTTCATATTTTTGCATCTATAATAGTGGCCTTAATATTTACAGTTAATTAACTATCATACTCTCTTAACTCTATTACAATATAAGTTGACAATGATTTAATTGGAAAAGGTCGTACTGATATTGTCAAATTAACAAGATTTCCTCAAGGAAATTCGCATTCACAAATCGTTATAATAATTAAAACGTTGCCACAATGTCCTTTTCCCTTCCACGAAATTTAACACAACTATTATCAAATGGTGTAGTCATATTCAATTAATATTCCCACTGAAAGTATAAAGGGTAGTCATATACAAATTAATACAAACTTCCCGAGAAAATTACAAATTTCAATCAAGGAATTGAATTGATTTGACTAAAGTAGTAAAAATCTCAAGAGTAAAAATCGTGTTGTTTATTAAATCGAAAAGTGTGCAATTTCCCTTGTGTATAACCGCTATGATGAATTATTGTATTCGAAATATGAACAGAAAAATTGTTATATTAAATATGAAATTATTCTCATGAACTTTTATACATATACCAGACAGCGATTTATAATGTGTAATATTTTTATAAAGTAACAGAGAATTATTTATAAAAAAAATACATGTCAAAAGTGACAGCAAACATTTCTTTTGCTTTAAAAAGTTAAGCAGGTACACTTCTCAACATCATAAACGTTTCTCTTTGCTCCGATTGTTGACATTGTCACGCATTATATCTGATGATCATTGTATATAATAGGATGGCTAGACTGGATGCTCTTCTTACATCCAAAATTGCAAATCTGCATTTTTTTAAGTTGCATATATTTAGCAAATCAGGCAGAGAGATAACGTTCGTGCTGCTGCCTGAGGCGTATATTATCAAAAAATACATATCTGACATCGTATAGTATTTTATCTTCATAATTATACTTGAAAAAATATCAATAAAACGATTCTATCTTCATTTACGAACATTGAAGCTATAAAACTTTTTACTGGAACTCCAATAAATATATTATTCTAATTCAATATATGAATATTGTCAAATTCATTATTAAATTTATTCACTCCGGAAGTAGCTGGAAGTGTAAAGTTTGTGGCTATAATATTGTGTTTGATGTAATTCAGTTTTGAAATTTTGTTGAAGGGTTTGCAGAAGAAGTTCTGAACTTCGTGAGAAATAATTGTAGCGCTGAAATTCGAATAGAAAAAACAGATTGGCTAATATTTCCGGCAACTTCAAGCAAAAATGTCAAATAAACTAGATGACAGTTAAGTCCAGAAATCTTCTAATTCCAGCTATAATCTTAAATTGAACGAACTGTAGTATAAAATTGCAATTTATAAAGCTTTCAATTTGGTATACAAGATAAATATCAATATACTGTAAAATTTAATCGATTATTATTTATTATCGTCTCTATATCTATTCTTTTGACAGTAGAAAATATTATTTATTATATTTTGAAAACACAATGTTAAATTTATAGTGCTTTAAATTATTATATAGCATTGTAAAATACTCTTTATTCATTGGTTTTATACGTTATATTATACCAAAAAGTATATATATTATGACTTAAGCAATACTCTTTATATATATATATATATATATGAAGAATTATTACATCATACGATAGATAAAAATTATTTTTATTCGTAAAAAAAAATATATAAAAGATTTATCAATAAAATTATTACGCCATTGATAGTTCCTTTTTTTTTTTTTTTTTTTTTCTTGGTCAATTTTTATTATTAATCGGATGGCATTTCACCATTACATATTGCATGCTTGCATGTACATAACATGAAATTAATATCTGAGTGCAGTAATGCGCTTTTAGCGTGTGCCTTCCTATATATATAATCCTTTTTCTACTTATATCTGAAGTGAAGAGATATTTTAAACTATATTATAATAAAAAAAAAAGAAAAAAAAAATACATAATATATTATATGTATCATAGACATGTTATAAGGTTAAAGACCTTTTTATTTTATCAATATATTAAATATAATATCGTCATTCAATTTAATATTATTGATTAATTTTATATTACCTTGAAAATACCTGGAAATTTCATCAATATTTTATATTTATAGAAAAGTTATGAATAATAAAGTTTTATGTCGAAGTTATCTGAATACATTTTTATTATTTTGTTAATATACTTTTTAATGTAATATATTGGTTTAATTCAAAATTAAATTCAAAATTCAATTTTTTAATCTTTCTTAAAGACAAGTCAACAATACATCATTTATTACAAAGCACTTTACAATTTTAATAAATATTCAGTCTTTCTTGAAAAAATCGTCAATCTTATACACATTCCTTAAAAACAAGTAACACTTCACTTTCTTCTTGTATATGTAAAAATATTTTCTTCGCTTTTAATATCTTCAGGTAAACCATTATAAAACAATTGGGCTGAGTACATGAGACCTTTTTCGTAAGCAAACGTTCTATGATATTCAAGGGCTAACATATTTTTGTGCCTTGGTTTATACATATGAGTAAGCTTACAATGAGCAAAATAATGTTGTTGTTTTTTTAATAAATATTTAAATAATATTCATGCATAATTTTTACAATGTTAATTATGTGTTTATATATAAAAGCTTTAAATACATGCAATATGTGAATTCAAAATGCAATATAAATTTTAATTAGCATTTTAAATTTCATAACTTATTTCATACATTACCAGGAAAATGCAAAAACAATACAGAATTATGAATCAGCTAATTATTTTTAATGATGTTCCATCGAGAGGTAAATTAATTAAGGAAGTCTAAAATAAACAATTTCGACTTTTATCGAATGACATTTTGTTTTTTATCTTAATTATCTTGTAAACAAACAATAAAACGTTTATGAAAAATAATTGGTTTATACTTTTGGAATTAAATATGCATGAAATAATATCATACTTTCAAGTCAAAACTGTTTTACCTTAGAGAAATTTATAATTAATTAAAATGATAATTTTGATATACAGCTGCATGCATTTTTATATTATTTTTATTAAATACCTTTGACAAATAGCTACATAATATTATATATTATTTGAATTATTTATGATAGAAATTCAACTTTTAAAAAAATTAAACCTAGAAATTATTATTATTATTTTCATAGTGTGCACTTTCTACGTCTTATTTCTAGAGAATAAGAAATCGAGTGCATTATAAAAGTACACTAGGTTTCAAAACAGATCTATATGAAAAAATATACATTATAAAATTCAAATTCCTTACTTTATTGTTGTATATACAATTATAATAAAAGCACAATAAAAATTATTGTCGCAATTTTTTTGATTAATTAAGTTGTATCGTGTTACTACTAAATAACCTTTAACCTTTCATATATGTTATTATATAGTATAATAAAGTGTTATAATAAAATAGCAAAAGAAAATTTTTGCAGTCATATGGTAACTATATTATATAATAATAATGTATTGTATGTATTTTTTTTAAAGTGAGAGATGCATTAATTTGATAAGGTATATTCAACGTACATACAAGTAACGAGTTATAATAATAATAATAACAATAATAACTTTGACATAGGTCATATACATTTATTATAATTTTAAACTTTCATAAGGTCGAATTTCATATGTAATTATATTACAATATGTTATTTTTGCTGACTATAACATGTTACTGTATATCTTCTTGTATATAACAGTTGTTATTTGATGTTGTGTAATAATATAAGATGTTTGTGCATACGTCTGGCTACTCAGTATAAAATGTAAGGTATGATATTATATCTGAATAATGGACAAGTGTAATGTAATTTATTACGTCATACGTTAAATCTAATTAATATAAGTTTATATGCTAATAAAATTATATATAAAATGTTTATTATTTTTGTATTGCATAATATCAGTAGCAATATTTAATTAAATATAATTGATCACTGTTTTTTTTAGCTTTTACATTATTATCATTTATAATTATATTTTCAAATAAGCATTAATTTATACTTTATTAATTGCTAGAAAAATAACATTTTTTTTTTAAGTGAAAGGAATGTTTGTTTTCCTATACAGTGTACTTATAAATAGAAACTAAATCAACTTAATTAAAACAATTTATAATCAAAACTATATTGCCAGTAGTTTAAGATAATTTTAATGAAATATTTCGAGACTGAATTTAAATTTATTATTAAAATAAATTAACATAAAAATTCCATTTGATATAAACTGACATTTAACAATTTGCTGTACAAAATAAAGTTAAGAAAATAAGTACAAAGAGCCTTGGGAAATTTTTATATAATCATACTTTAAAAAAAAAGTAAAGAAATGAGAAAAATTATGTAAAACGTTTTAAACTTTTTTTTTTAAGTAAGACTGAATTAAAGAATGTTTTTTCTATTTTTTTCTCCTTACCTTTTATATAAATTAACATTTGTAAACTATGTAATTGAAGAATTTGTATAAGTCTTTATAATTTATATAAAATGCTTAAAGATATCCTATATGTTGAAAGTGGTTGTAATATAAAAATATTTTTAATATATCGTACTGTATATTAATTATAGCACTGATTTTCAGAGAGCAGCTGGGTCAATTTGGCAAAAAATTTAAACGTTTCAATGATATGTTTCATCTGGTATTATAATTATATTAGTATTTTTGTACATGCACAATCGATTCACGAATCAATAATCAGATGATATCTGTACAGGTAATATAATATTTGTGGGAGGTGTGACACAGTGCGCTTGACCAAGTCTCGTCAGATCACCGAAGTCAAGCAACGCCGAGCGTGGTTAGTAGTTGGATGGGTGACCATTTTCAACAAAAAACACGTTTTCGACCCAGGGGTAAATCGTTACGCTTTTCCACTATGTGGTACTCTTGGCTTTGTATACCATTGCATTTCCGGTTCATTGACAAAAGCTGTATCGTCCATCCTTGCTGAGGTTTCCACGTTTCCCTCAGTCGTAGGAAAATGCCGGGATGGATTTGCAAGGCCGTGGCCACCCCCATTCCGGAAGAGCCCACGAAATGCTCAAGTTGGGGTTTCGGAAGGTTCGGGGTTTCAAAGTAGTATGTAATTAGTAAGTATAGAAGTACCCAATAAAGTTTGATAAAAAATAATATATATATTGCATGATTCTCACCTGATTTAACAGAATAAAAAAAAAAATAATCATGCACTTTAATAAATGATAATTTCATCAATGACATAATATTTTTCATGACTTTTTTTAAGCGTAGGAACCTTAAAGTTCTGTCCTTTAAATGAAACTATTGAAAATCTAAAACGAAAACAAAAAAATCTTGGAATTAACATATTAGTAATATTATTAATTCCTGCAGTATATTAAATAATTACAATATATATCATACATAAACATTAGACTAGTGTTTGTAATTAAGATAATGTCTCTCGTATAGTACTGAATATTAACACAGTCGACGAGAAAGCATTGCGAAACATGCGACAGAAAAGCTGCGTTTACATTGAATATGTTCACCAATTCTTATTGGTGAACAAATTATGAGTAATATGTAAACACTTCAGGATTGCACGAGCGTTACCTCTGCATAAACTGTGACTTCAAAAGTCAAAGATATGCAGATTTCTACTAGGAAAGAAGAGAACCCATCAATAAAAAAATCATTTCGTTTCAATATTATTATAGACTGATGCATGACAAAGTCTACCAGTTATTAATTTAAGAGTAAATTTCATTCTGTCACGGGGTGTACATATTTATATTTATAAAACAATTTTGATGACTTTAAAATTGAATATTGTGTTTAGATTTAGAGTAAAATAATTTTTAATTAGGTTTCGATCAAAATATTATCAAAAGATTTACAAAATGTGTATTTTATAAAAAATATCTTAAAAAAAAAGTAATTATTAATTAAACATTTTTATATGTTTCGAATCGTATTACAACGCTTGATAGACAACATGTAAAATTAGCTCAACGTCGCAGTTTTCGTTTATAAATATCATGCACGTACTATTACGTACGTACTTTTAGCCTTGGCATTAAGCTCTTAAGTCATGTTTAATATTCTATTGTTACTAATAATATTATATTCCAATGTTATTAAATTGTTAATAATGAATAAAATAATAATTTAATCGACCGAATAAACTATAATAATTTCACATTTTCATGTACACTATTTTTTATGATAAGATCAATTTCATTCATTTCATTTATTGCTTTTCGATTGTACAGTACATAACAATATAAGCACGTTAAATAATGTATTCAACAACCTCATATAGTATCTGTCATAAAAAAAATACAAGCAAACACAAACTTAAAAGATTCATATTACATGCAATACAGTATGAAATATTATCATCATGCTACTAATTGTATAAAAGTATGAGAAAGCTTTTTCATGCACAAATGAGAGTATATATTATTTTGCACGTCTTTTAAAGCATTTCAAATATAGAAAATAAAATTCAAACGTTTTCAAATAACACATAAATATAATGCAAAAATAATGACAAATCCATAAAACCTCTAATATATAAGAACAATAGTATTTTTATGCGATTTTGAAAATATATACATAAAAGTCTACTACAAGTAAGTTCACTTACTCTATGATTTATTTCATGGTAAAACTCACTTTAACAGTAATAAACATACGTTCTTATTAAGTAAATAATTTACACTTCAAGTCATTTATCAGTAATGTCAAACTGCATTCCTTTTAATGACACTGTAATTAATTATATTTTATTTGAAAATAAAAAAGTTGAAACTATCATAAAGAACACCTCGGTACAGCACGAATGTTACCTCTATATTTGTGAGAATTGAAGACTATAGAGGCGTGGTGAACTTTTTGGGTTGGATAGACTGGGTTCTTACCTCACCCAAAAATTGCAAATCAGTATATCTTTGTCCTTTGGAGCTGTTGTACAGTAGCCGTCATATTTAAGGTAGAGATAACGTCGGTCAGCTGTTTTTTTAGCTCCATTTGATTAACATGTAAACCTTAGCAAATTCACAAAAATTCTGATACTTTTTTGAGAGGCAGATATTAGTGCCTAAAAGCCATAGAAAAAGTTATAGAACAATTTAACAAGCCGATTTTTTTTAATTGATTTGAAATTTTTTCTATGACTTGTTTACATGTTAATCAAATGGAGCTAAAAAAAACAGCTGATCGACATTATCCCTACCTTAATTATCTGGCTCATGGTCGTGTTTGTAACGCTCTCAGTCATTGGTAGCCGGTTTGTAAAGAAAGACATCACTGGCCGAGCCGAGCCGAATGACTCTGGAGCGCTTCCGACCATGAGCCAGTTAAACGTGACGGCTAGTGTAGCTTCAGCGAGCCAGGCAGAGGTAGCATTCGTGCTGTCCCGAGTTGTAATCTGACTTCATGTTTAAACCTGATTGTTATGCAACCCTTTGTACGCTAGATCAACAAAGGTTGCATACTTCTAGTTTTTTTTAATGAATTCCCGCTTTTAAACAAATCCTAAATTCCCGTTCTTTCATCCATGAATGTTGATTTTTAACTTTTATTTTATATCTCAGTTCTTCTATTTTGAAAAACTAATTAATTAAAATAAATTTTATTAAATTAAGTGTTTTAGAATTCTTAACTGATTAAAAATGAAAAAAAAAATCACTTTTTAAACCCTTGCTTTTTACCACCACAAATCTAAATATTTCTTGCCATGAATTAAATTTTATTTTAAATAAAAAAAGAATAATAACATTTTTCCGCTTTTTTTATCTGCTTAATATGAAATAACAAAGTCCAGTAAAGTGGTATTAATACATAACTTGACGTGGAGGTATTTAATAATTAAAGGGCTGCCGGACACGTTGAAATCCAAGAGGGGAGGCCGCATGTCCAATAATGTACACTTCGTCCAGCACAAAATTTCTCTGCAAGTCAAGAAAATAATTTTTCTGTTCAACTTTTTTCATCGTGGCAAAAAAATATATAACTAGCACTTCATAAATCAATAAATTTTATTTCTATAATCAAGCATGTTCGTAAGTACACAATCAAATGATAATAAATGCTTCCTGTACATATGGTTCATCTGTTTTTTATTTTTTATTCATGTCGAATCGCTTCCATATTATTTACTAAAAGACATATTGGCTTTACAACATAACAATTAATTTTACAATGCATTTAATTCCAGCGAATTTTATTGCTCTAAGTACTGCATGTACGGATTATCTAACATTAGTTTTCTGCTTTTGACTATTTCAATAAGACTTATTTTTATCAGTACAAATATAAGATAACAAGCCTTATTTCATGGAAAAGAGTTTTCTGAAAAATTTCATTTAATGCTAGAAAAACTTTGACGTCATAAAGACAGGTATGGATAGATTTTACCTTTGTATATTCTAAAAGTGTCATTATTTTTATATCAGAGCTTTGCTATATTAAGCTAAAGTACACGTGTATTTGAGTCATACTGACTCTATCAATGCCATTTCTTGATGCTTTATGAGGTTAAATGCACTTTAAGTATAAAATAATATATAAATCTTTATATTTGTTTAACTATATATCGGTATTACGGTATATAGTATAGTGTGTGGGTCAATGTTGCGTGTATAGTTTGATATGGAAAGCTTATAACGCTTTAGCTTTTTACTAACTCGGCGGCGGCAGACGGGGATATTATCGATAATACGGACCGTACACGCCGCTACTGTATTGTCTCGCCAGTCGTGTGATGACGTCATACGACCTTCCTTCCCCTATGTTACCAGACAGAAAAAAAAATAATAGTACGCCACGCATATATTATAAGCTTGTTGATCATATTATACAGTACTATTCGTAATAAAATAATTATATTATTAATATCTATCCAAATGGGAATTTTTTTTTTTTTTTTTACAAAACTACTGTCGTGCATGGTAAAAGAGAATATGTTCATATGGATGGATAACATTGGATAACATCAATAGCTTTGGAATCTTTGGATATAATATAATATGGATTTCTAAAAAAAAAAATAATAATAAAAAAAAAATAATAATATATACTTTTTCCAAAATAGAACTAAATATTGATCTGGATTTATACAAAGTATTGCCTAATGTCATTTTTAGATCAGGTATATTAATTTGCTATTACAAAATTGTTTAATTAATTATTCTAATAAATATGATTATAATATACGAATTTCTGTACTCATTCAATGGAGTTATGACTTTTTATTATGTGTTTATGAATGGACTGGTCTCTTTTTAATGCCACTACGATAATTTCATTCACATTATTTTGATGTTGATAATATTATTTTGATTGACAACCTAATGTTTATCCTTCACAACAGATGTGTATATAATTATGACACGGATTGTAGCTGTTTTGAATGACACGTGCATGAGTCTTTAATGTAATACTACTTTATTATTTATAACTTGAACACGTGATTGTAAACTGAAAATGATTGAGTGAGTTAGGAGGGGTTATAAATGGGTCAATTTTAGTCTATATAAAAAATACATTGTTAGTATTTCTATTTTTAGTTTTGATATTTTTTTTTTTTTGTAAATAGTTTAAATTTCTGGCATGCTATCAAAATTTTCCTTGATTTGTATAATTACTATGAACATTAGTTATGATTTATGATTATAAAATATGCTAAAAATGTTTTAAAATTGTAGATAGTTTTTTGCATTTTAATCGTTTTTTTTTCTGCTTTTTTTTATACGAAATCTCCTTAATTATTTCCCTTAAAAAAACATGACAAAGCAGTATTAAAGCCTAAAATAATTGCACAGCTTTATTGTCATATAGATATTTTATATGAGAAATTAAAATTTCATGTTTAAAACAAATATTTATATACATGTACTGTACAAGTAATATAATGTTTATGCAAGTCAGATTATTTTACAACGCATGACTGGTGTATATAAGTAAGTAATGATAAGTACTTACTACATACATGTCGTGTACGTACACAACCTTACCAAGTCGTAGTCGTCGCTCGGGAGAAAAGAAATAATCATTACTATGAAAAACTATTTTTAGCCGTCTCACACAACACACGAACTTCGACAAAACAACTCACTCGAATCAGTTTCTATACTACACTTTCATTTTTACAAAATTATTCCTAGGAAGTAGCTAGAAATGTAAGAATTTAAGATTTGAAATTGTTTAAATTGTTAAAGGGTCTTCTTTGTAATGTTTTATATTTATAAAATAAGTACACGGAAGCTAAAAATTATGATTTATTTTGTAAATTCCGGTGGTGTTATAATATTGTTAAAATATATCAAGTGTTTTTTTAAACATACATTGAATACAATTTTTGACATTTCGCCAAAACACCTTTTTCTCTCATCATCAGTGGCAGTGGAACAAAAAGGAGTTTTTTTTTTTTTTTCTCACTTCTTTTTTTTTATAATAGCAAATGTGATGTATTTATGAATATCGTTACATCATTGGATTTTCCCAAAAATATACACCAGCTAAGCAGACGTATAAACCAGGATATGTCTAATTATAGTAACGGTAAATTGAGTATATCAGTTCATTAGGCAAGAAGAAGAAAGCGCCTTACTCCATTGTCATAATACTGCATGTAATGTTAAATATATAAATGAATTTTTAATTCAAAAATATTTTTAATCCTATTCATAAAATTTTATATGCAATCTTTTCATTAGAAAATGGCAATACTTTATCTCTTGACCGGGTCTCGTCAGATCACCGAAGTCAAGCAACGCCGAGCGTGGTTAATAGTTAGATGAGTGACCATTTTCAACAAAAACCACGTTGGCCACCCAGGGGTAAATCGTTGCGCTTTTTCATTACGTGGTTCCCCTGGGTTTGGACCATTGCACTTCCGATTAATTTACAAAAGCTGTAACGTCCATCCTGGCTGAGGTTTCCACGTTTCCCTCAGTCGCAGGCAAATGCCGGGATGGTTTTCAAGGTCGTGGCTGTCCCCATTCCAGAAGAGCCCGCGAAACGCTCAATTTAGGGTTTCGGAAGTTTCGGGGTTTTTAAGTACGAGTAGTATGTATAATTATTATTAAGTAGAATTACCCAATATATATAAGGGTTTGATTAAAAAAAAGTAACAAAATAAAAGAAGTATAAAATGTGCAATTGATTGAATGGCTTTGTAATTAAAATATCTCAATACTAGCATAACCTGTGTTATAAAAAATGTATAACAATATACTTTTAAATGTGTAATACAATTGTAACAATAAAAACTACATGTACTTACATTAAATATATAAATAAATAAAATTGTAGCAAGATTGACAGCACATGCATGCGATATCGCATACATGATATTTATATTTATTATAATATTTTTGATTTGTATTTTATAATAATAAATCTATTACTTCCACAGAAAGTCATAATATATTTTATTTTCATTCAAATATCATGTAGAAATATACAACAATATTTTATTTCTACGAAAAAGGTATAACCACATATTTTATATTCATAGCTATACTACCCCAATATATAATAACTTTTTGATATTTTTTTTATCTTTTTTTTGATCGATGTACATAAAAAATATATATATACAATAAAATATTTATTGTTTTATGATTGCTTTTATATTTTGACATTAGCTCTTTAATATATCAAACAAACAAAACTATTATGATTTGAAAATATAATCCAATAAGATGAATCAGTCAATCGAATAAAGATTACTGTTTTAATATCAATCACATTATTTACCATGTGATATAAATCTGCTCTGAAAGTAACCTTAACCCAATAGCATGGTTATATCATTTGTATTATTTACTTTTATAGAATCAAAATTTTATATAAAAATATTTTAATGAGACTGCAAATTGATTGTAAGTAAAATTCAGGTTTCGCAATATTAAACAAATCCATGAATATTCCATTACTGTAACTGATGGGATATATATTTCCTGTTCAAATAATCAATTAATTAAACAAATGTAAAAGATAAGTCAATTTTCATGCCTGTGACGTCAATTAAAGTTTAATAATAATTTTTATCCAAACCCTCTATAGAATGTACGTTTTATGGTTCCAGAACGCCCTGCTCGAATAATCCATCCAAGTATTTGTCTAGTTGTGACTAGGGGAACCATAAAAACTTCAGTCAGAATTGTCGGTATAATACAATACTATTGAATTCTCTCTTAGCAACTGTCAGTTTTCAATGAAAAAAAAATAAATAAATAACTTCCTAAAAGTTGCATGCAGAACATAATGTCGGTTATAGTTAATAACTAGCAGTTACATAATAATAACAATAACAAAATTACAAGATCAATAGAGCGAGGAAGGTCGTGTGAGAAGAGCTCTCGTAGTTTGGTAGTATGGTAGTAATACGGTCCCTCTCTACTACAGCTCTGCTTCTCCTTCTCTCTTTCTCTCTCACCGTTGGTTGCTATAGGGAGGTCAAGGTCGTTCCAAGCTACCAGACAAGCTCTTTGATAATAAGGTTCATTTTTATATATTAATAACATAAAATTATAAACCTTATTAACATTTATAAATGACATTTTTTTTTATAATATAAATCGATTTTATATGCGGTAAAATTTTTCTATGGAAATATTTTATTATCATTATTTAAAACTACTGTTTTTAAATATATAATATTGAACCTTATATACTCTTACATGTATATAAAAAGACTACGCCTCTGCTTCTTTTTCTCCTTCTTTTTCACTTCTAGCAAAGCTCCTCTCTTCCTCCTCCTCACTGTTGGTAAAGAGAGTTGCTGATGCGAAAGTTGTGAAGTATACGCCAGAGTGAAATGTCATACAGGTAGCTCTGTGCTGGGATGCGAGGAAAATATGTTCACAAAGACGCTCTTTACATGTTGACAACATTTTTTTAATATATTTTTTTTTTATAATTACATTGCCCCGCATAGCTGCTGCACACTTAAATTTTAGATGCTGAATTGGTTTCAGTACTTTATGCCAGTACAAAATTGCTCCAATTTCCTATTGCATCCAGTACTTTTTTGACCTATAAAACACTTAATCCAATTACAAATTTAGTACTGAAAAAAAAAGAGAGTAAAAAAAAGTACCAAAAATTGACTCTTTTTTCAGTACCAAATTTGTTCTTGGCTTTTGTCAAAAGTCAAAAGTGCTAGATGTAAGACAAAATTGGAACAATTTTGTACTGACATAAAGTACTGAAACCAATTCAGCATCTAAAATTTTAGTGTGTGCTTAATTGAAAAGTTGATAATATTGATAACACATGCAGCTGAATGAAAAGTAACGATGCAAAAGTACTGAAGTTATTTCAATTTTTTGTATCTGTACCGAAGGGACTTTAAAAAGTATCTATGTACAGTCCTTATGGGTGACGTCATAAAAGACGTTTGGTATCAAAGTATGAGTGATTGAAGAGAAGCAACATCGACTGACCTTCACTTCACAAATTCAATACACGTCATTGCCGATACGATGTAAACAAGAAGACACTTTTAAAACTATCTTCGGTACAGAGTCATGAAGAGTTAGAGTGATTAAGTACGTGCTGTCTCATTAATTTTGACTGACACTGTACTTTGGAATAAATCTATCGTCGTTTTGGCGATATTTTGGATGCATGTTTGATGGTAACAGAATAGAAAAGTAACCTTTAAATTCATAAGGTCGAATTTCTGTTCTTTTAAATAAATATTGGACATACGCCCTTTTACGTTCTGATTACCAACATAAGCCTATTTCACTCTATCACGGTGATATTATAAGTATTATGCATTAGTATTTTTTCCAATATATTATTGAAATTTCAGTAAAATTGCTGTTAAAATAAAGAATTATAAAAAAATCATTACTGGCTATTACCAGTGTAATAATCTTATTACAGTGTAATAAGATTAGAAAATGACCTTTACTTATATATTTCTTTATTATCATTTTTATTCCCAAAATCTCATTCACATTAATAATTATTTTAGCATGAAAATAATTATGCAATGACTGTTTTAATTAATATAGAGGTAGAAAGAAAATCAACATTGTAGAAAATAATTACAACTTTGAAACTCTTATTATAGTAATTAATATGTCATTGCATCAATGTAAGTAAGTGCAAAGTAATTAATTCGTCACTTCGACAAGAACAAAGGTTTATTATTTATCAAGATCTCATGACTGTCATTGAATACATTCATTCGTGAGTGAATAATTACAAGACAATTGTTGACACAATGTTAAAATATTGCACTTAACTTTAATTCATCTTAACAGATAAAAAATTACTCAGTACTATAACATTTTAAAAAGATTACATCACTATTTGTAATATGATAATAAATAAAAAAATCTACCTTACCTTATATATCTATCAGCATTGATAAAAAAAAAAGAAGTTGTGAGAGTTTTTTTTTTGCGCAAACTCACAAGTAAAAAGAACTTGAGATATATATTTTTTGTTTTATATATTTTTGCTTGCCTAGCAACACACAACGAGTATATAGTGATGTAGAAGGTGGGGTGGGAGGGAGGGAGGCATCCAGGGGCTTGCAGTCAGTGAACGTATCCCAGCTACACTGCTCAATGGTTGCTATGGAAACGACATCCACTCTCATCTCTAACCCCCTCCCTCCCTCTTTACGCCCCCACACAAGTTCACCCCGATCCTCGCAACTCTACGTTTTACACTTTTAGAGTAGAGCGCAGTAGCAAAAATGTATCAGGCGAGAGAAAGAGAGAAGTGACACCGAGCAAAAACGTTGTAAGTAGGTGGAGAGAGAGGGAGAAAGGTGACACAGAGAAAAAAAACGTTGTGAGTGGGTGGATAGAGGGAGAGAGAGGAAGGAAAAGAGAGAGGGAGAGGGAGGGATGGAAAAAGAGTGAGAGAGGTGACACCGAGAAAAAAACGTTGTGAGTGGGTGGAGAGAGAGGAAGGGAGGGAGGGAGGGAGGGAGAGAGAGAGAGAGAGAGAGAGTAAGAGGAAAGAGAGAGGGAGGGAGAGAGGTGACACTGAGCAAAAACGTTGTGAGTGGGTAAAGAGAGGGAGAGAGAGAGAGAGAAAAGGTGAAAAATGGAAATGTAAAAGAAGAAAGCAAGGGAAAAAAAGGAAGAGAGAGAGAGAGACTGTAGTAAAACAGAGTCAAGTAAAGAGTTAAAATTGAGTGAAAGGGAAAGAAAGACAGAGAAGATGACTGAAAGGTAAAATCGATGCAAGACTTAATGGTATTGTCACGTGTGTGATTCTACTGGCCTGTTAGTAACTATCAACATAGAGAGATGATACGGTACCCATGAGATTTTAAAACACATTTTCACAAAATAAAATTTAATATTATATACCTTATCATTTATAATATTTTTTAATATAGTTCACCATTACATTTCATACTAGAGAATTTGATTTATATTTATAAAAGCTACCCTTTTTTATTTATGATACCTTTATATTTTAATTGTTACATTCTTTGAATTTACTTTTTTTTTTCTACAATATTTATCACCTCCATTAGTTTAGTACCAAGTCATGAAACATTTAAGTGTAAAGTATAATAAAATGCATTAACCGTGTAAAGTATATATTATTATTCTTCTGATTTGTGTTGTGCATTTACTTTACTTTTTTTTTTTTTTATACATTCTTCCTGATTCATAAATATTATACAATGAAAATTTTATATACTTACAATTTTATTATAGTACATTTCTACAGACTAACTTTTATTTTTACTAAGGTTAAAATGTTGAATTAAAATAATAAAAATATAATGAAAGAAAAAATTAAAGACCCAATAAAAGTACGAATTTTTATTCGTACTTCACTATTTTTGTTCTTAATTATAAGAATTTTACTACCAATGAAAGATATATGCTGTAAAAAAATAATATAATATTTTTAAGAAACTTTATTAGGTAGTTTTTTCAATAAATATTTTCTTTTTATTATGATAATTCAATCTATACATTTACATCAAATTATATTATTACCTAATTGTTAATATTTTTAATAGAAAAAATATATACATTTTATTTTATTAGCATTGACGAACAAACTGAATGGTATTAAAACTTTAACAATAAAATCCTAGTCATCAATTTATGTATGCAATTTTTCACCTAGCTTGCATTGAAGAAACACTGTAGTACACCAGGGTATGTATAGCCTACACATACCCTGGTAATACAGTACATTATAAACATTGTGTTCATCTGAAAACAATAATTTTCAATGTAAACAATATAATTAGTTACATCTTAATATAGCAAGAAGACCTCGTTTATATAAAATTAACATATTATTAATTTTAATGGTATGACTTAAAACCTTGCATATCATGCATAAATTATTATTATTATTTATAAGGAATGGCATTGTTAATAATACAATACTGTTATAACCGGATTGTAGAACCAGGAAAAGCAGAAGTTTAAAATTTGGTATTGCTCAACATTTTCACTGCGGTTTTCCTGGCTTGCGCAATTGCGCCATCTTAGTAAATTGCAATGCAATTTTTAATTGTTAGTCTTGTTTTTTAAAAATTTTATAAACAAATCAGTAGAACTTTTTGATAAGTAAGTTTATTAATTGATATTTTAATATAAACATGGATGTTCCGGTATAAACAACAGTAAAATTTTATTAAATAATAACATTAAATTATAAAATAAATAATAACTAATTAAATAAAATAAACAAAGGCCTTTAAATTGTGAAATGTTTTTAAATACTTATTGCGCACTTCCATAAAAATTATCATAATATAAATAAATTTATTGGAAATAGTACATTATCATTTCGTTTAATTTACTTATTTTTTTCCTTATTAAAATGTTATACAGTAAGCATATTATATGGCATGTTATTATCAATTTAATTTTGTTCCTTTAATTTTGTAAAGATCATTATATAGATTGATTTTAATACTTGATTAAAATGTTTAAAAGATAATTTCAAAGTTCAACAATTCAATTATATAAAAGAACTTGCTATTTCCTTTGGAGTTTAAGTTAAGAAATTTTAATAATAATTTAATCTCAATGGCAGTGAAGACTAATCTAGATGAAGCGAAAGAGAGCAATTACGCAATCTTAAGCTGAAGATGATGAAAATTTTCATACAAATGTCTTCTTTACTGAATGTCATTTAAATGGCGGTCAATATGCATACAGTAAAGTCCTTCATACAAAACTTAAACTCACGGTCACGATAACCTTATTGACACCAACTATATAAGACAAGAAAATATACTCAATCCTGATTGGTTATATGACACGCGACTTAACTTTTTTTATATATGGAGGTTTTATTTGCCATAAGTTACCATGACCAGCTTTAAAAAAATTATATAAAAAATTTGGATCATTAACAAAATTTAATTAAATGTTTATCCTTCAGATTAAAATTTAATTGGAGATCATTATTAAGACTTGTCGATAAGTTCATCATCATTATTTCATATATACTAAAAAAATATATATAGACAAAATGTATTGCAATTTTTACACCCTTGCATTATACTATAAATGCTATTATGGGGTTAATTTATGATTAATATTACATTTTTCTCAGTATAGTTTTATCTGTATAAAATTATTGTAACTATAAAATTTTTGTGAAATTTCACTTTTTAATTTTTCAGGTTCAAACAGACTATATATATAAATTTATAAAAACATTAAAAAATGCTGATTCTCATACGTAAATTTCGTAAATTGACAAATAGAGTATATTCAATAATCAGTCATTGAAACCTCTTTACAGAGATGGTATGGTAAAATATTTTAATCATTTTATACATGTCCAGTACGCAGCTTAATTTTTAAGGTAATTAAATATATTTCAATTATTTGGTAAAGCTATAATATTAAAAATTTTAGTTTTTAACTCAATAAAAACTGCAGTTTATAATGTTTTCATACATTTTTTAATATTTCACAGAAGTGGCATTACTTTATCTGTTGCAACAATAAAAATAAATACTTTTCGAAGTAGTCATTTTTATAAACAAAAATAGGGCTTTTTTTGTTAATAACAAATTCTCGGTAGCAATTTTCACTATAATTACTAAAATAATTGTATTACCATGCTTGACTTACTACAGTCTTACACACAAAAATTGCAGAAAATTTGTAATTTCTTAATTTCCTGTACGCATGTATTTAAACTTAAAGACGTAAGTTCATTCAAAACTAAATTTACTCTATTGCCTCCTACAATAGGTCCACTTTTGACTATATATTCTGGGGAACTTTGCATTGAGAAAAGTATACAACTGAAGGCGTGAATGATGACTATTACAGTGATAAGGGTTATCTTATAATTTTTTGTTACCAACACTTTTAAAAGTTACTTACAATTATAAAAAGTGTTGAGTGACACAAAAAATAATGACGTCACCACTTTTGTCTTTTTGTACTTCTTGGCTTTGACCATTTCTGAGGAAGTTTTGTATAAAAAAAAAAATGTGGTGGCACATTCAAGTGTGGTTAATGGAAAAAGAAGGAAATTATGAGTTGAATCACAGACATCAGAGCGAATATTTTTTTATGTTTGAAAGTATTGACATCTTAATAAATTAATATAAATAAATACCATACATTACATATTATAGCCATAGAGTGATATATTTATACTATATGTTATAGCTTATTGTGACATAATGGGTGTGATTCACGAAAAAGTTAGCCAGCTTTTTAACCACGTTTAGCTTAACCACGTTTAACTATACCTGTTTTACGTGCTAAACACCCTAGTTAAACGTGGTTAAGCTAAACGTGGTTAGAAACCTGGCTAACTTCTTCGTGAATTACACCAAATATTATTATTTTTTTTACTGGAACATAATCGAGGTTCGAGGTACAACCTTTTTACGATGCATCTCAATTAATATTTATAGTATTTTAGTTACAATGACTTGCACAATGAAACCTATTCGAATTTCTCATCATTTGTATAACATTTTGTAGTTTTGTAATTATATAGTTTGTTTACATGTTGAAGATGATGAAATTTTATCCATTATTTCAATGCTGCATAGCCAAAAAATTCAATATCGGGGTTCTGATATAGTTTGAAAAATTAAGTTATCACACAGACCATTAATAGAGACTTCCGTGTCAGAAATTTGACAAAGGTTTTAGAGCTTCGCTTGGTCTGAGCGTGGTGACGCTAGTGTAGCGCATAAGTTAAGACTCCACAAAGCTCTGAAAATATTGGTCAAATATTTGACCTTAAGAAAATGGAGATCTCTGCTATCAGTGAAGAAAAAAATATATATAAATATTTCATTTACAATCTTTGATAATTTTTTTATAACATTTTTCAATAAAACAAGTATTTTTTTTTATAAAATAATGGAAATAATGGAAATAACAATAAAGTCCACTGATTCACTAAAATAACACAAGTCCAGACGTTTGTTTTTATCCATTTTGCTGTTATTACGATGTTAAAGTACATAGTGAAATATTAACAAGTATTTTCCGTCTAGGTCAGGAAAATTGTTGCGCACATCGCCTCAATATTGCATCATAGAGCTGCAAAATTTTATCTTTGACGGAAAAATTGACAACCCCTATAAAATAAAACTTGAGATATCCTTAAATCAATAAATATAGACTTTTAAAGACGAGAAAAAATTATAAATAAATATATTTTCAAACTTTAATCAATACTAAAATTTTCATTCAATAATCAAAAGTAAAGTGTATAGCACGCTAGCTTTATATTTATAAAATATAGTTTAATTAAATTTAAAATAACTAACCGGAAATGATATTATTTTATATTTCTAGTTTATAAATTAAAATTAAATGCTATAGTTAATATAAAACATGGATCAATTAAAAAATACAGAATTTAGAAATTGAAAAATTACTGTAGAATTTCTAAAAAACCATGTACTTCCGGTTTTTAACTTCGAGTAGTTTTTACTATAGGTTAGAACATCACGAGATTTTGTGTTGCGAGGCAGAAGTGCGCATGCTCTAAGTATTTCTGTGATCAATACCACCCTGGATATAGACTATGTATATTTTACATTTTTTCTTTATATCTATGATAAAGTATATCAAAATGAACCTTAAATACAAGAAAATCCATGAAGTTTTTAGTATATGTTAAAAGCGTAGGAGGAGAGATAGCAAGGCAGTGAATGAAGAGCAAACCCCTCTCTGTTTCCAGGCAAAATTTTATCCCCACTTGTCACAAAGAAACAAGACAGAATTACCTAATAATTCAATTGTTATCCGTTTTAATATAAATGTTGATAAATGGAAAACTGTCTCTCTAATAATAGTAAATGGAAAATATGCATAAATGTTTGTTTTTTTAATTATAGTAAATAGAAGACCTTGTGATATTGTCATTTTTTTACACCATCAACATCGAGGTGAAATATACTGTGACGTCATAGTCATGTAAAGCTAGGTTAACTTGACTATGACGTCATACCATGTTTAATCTTAATTTTGAGATAAGAAAAAAAAAATCAGTTTTCATACACCTGAAAATTTAAAAACATTGCGCAGCATATTCTTCAATAATTATTAATATGTTAGCATTCCAGCAGATAAGGCTTGATCGTTAACTTTGTTCAGCTTTCTTTCTGCAACCCCTATGTCCAAGGAATTATTTATGTACCCCTATATATCCATAGGAATCGAGTACAGAGACACTACAGAGTTCAAAGTTTACGAATCTGGACATATTAATTTTAAAAATATCCCTCCATATTTAAAAATTCATAAAAAATATTAAAACATACGAAGCTAAAATTTCATTCAATAATTTGATAATGCTTCTATATATTATATCATAATCTCTCATTTTCCTCCTATCTCAAAATACAAAAGAGCTCTCTCATAATAATATAAAGTTCAAACAAATATTTAAGCTTTATAAACATAAGCAGAGCATAAACATGATAGTATAATATATAGCGTGAATGACACACTATTATATACAGTATATTATTATAGTAGTTATGAATGGGGAAGAAGCATAAACATAATTTTGTTAATGACTTTCTGAAATTAGAAACATACCACCTACCTGTACAGAGAAAAACAAGTTATGTAATATAAGTCACAATATTTACACAGACTATTTACAAGTAAATTAAATAGTTGGGTAATTCACTATATACTTCATATTTACTACGTTTTATATTCCATGGCATATTATAAATATAGAACTTTACTTTTTTTGATCTTAGACTTAAATTCTTATGTACGCAAGTCTATAGATAAGATTTTTATCAGTATTTTCAAATATTAAATTTCCTAGAAATCAATTTATATCCTTATTTTTTTTAGGGCTAGTAAAATTGACAAACTGATATAAGTAAAGGTAAAGATAAAACTGGTATAAAACCAAAATTTATAATTTTGCAATACATTTGAATCAATAAATATACAATAATAACATGTGCAATATAAATTAATTTACCTAAAAAAATTAAGCAATTTTTTCCCCTAATGAATAATTTTCAATTGGAAAATATAAGATTTTAGACTAAAAAATTAATCTTAATCAGAAATTATAATTAAATTAATTATAACATTTAGAAATATTTGGCGCGATTCACGAAGCGGTTAACCATCATGCAAGTTTCTAACCGCGTTTAGCTTAACAACGTTTAACTATCCTTGTTTTACGTGTTAAACCACCCTAGTTAAACGTAGTTAAGCTAAACCTGGATAACTGCTTCGTGAATCGCGCCCATTATTGTTATTTTATACGCAGAAATAACTATTCTACAAAACCTAATTTTATAAATTTTATTACTGTTATAAATTTCTAAGAAACCTTATTAAGTTAAAATGAATTTAATTAATAGAGTAGTTGTAACACAATTGCATTAATAATAAAATTAATTGAAAATTGACAGGCTTAGAATATTCTTAGAAACTTTTATCTTTGCTTAAAATATTTAATTAAATGATTACACACCACGGTCGGTTCCACGAAGAACTTATATTCTCTGCGTGATGCAACCTTCTCTAGTTAGCGTATATTATGATGTAGGTGTTATATAGAATTGTGTCAGATAGCAACAAGCGGTCGATCACACATCAACGTCTCTTGTTGGCAAATCAGATTGTCATGGTGATTACAAGATGGCATAAGTCGATTTACACGCAATTAAATTGAGAGATTTTAATCGAAAATATCAAATTTCTACTTAAAGTTTTTTATGTATAAATTCATCTACTTTATTAATGGAATCGATTAAATTCATTTTTGATAACAATTTTTTATTTTAATTAACCAATATATTATATATATTACAAGTTTCAAATTAACAAAGAAGTACATAGGGAATCATTTTGTCACATTTTTTCAAAACACTTATTTTCAACTATATTTTCCCTTAGAATAAAATGATTTTACTTTACAAATTATTTAACCACATAAAAAAAAAAAATGAAAAATAATTTCACCTCAATGACTCGAAAATTCAATGAATTTTTGAAAAAAAAAAAAAAAAAAATTGAACTACACACATGCAATACAGATACGCAATAATATATACTTTTCATATTGTCATGGTGTTGTATTATAATCGTTAAACAAAAACACCAAAAAATGATAGACTTGCTGCAAGTAATGCCTAAAGCCTTGAGGGTTTTAATCAATAATGGTACACAAATAAATTTAATAATGAATTCAAGTTGAATTAAGATTTAACCTCTGCATGATAAAATATGTGCAGAAAATGTCCCTGAACAAAAACAAACATTACGTACTTTTTGCAATTGAATTTAATTTTATTGGCTTTAGGTAAAACATCATACAGCCAAAATTGTAATTCAATAATTTTATCCGAAAAATCAGCTGTAACCAATGAGAATCAAGGGTTGACTCAACACGTGTCGCATGACGTCATACGCCCACGTGGCCGTCGTGCCCGGGGTATACACAAGCTGCTGCCGAAGAGAAGCTAGCCCGGCTGAAAGAGGGGAATAGTAATCGATAGTATTTCAAACATTGACGGAATAGTAGTATGTTGTGTAAATATAGGTGGTGTGGTGATATTGCAAATATTATACAAGGTCATTCACATTTTTTTATTATATATTCAAGGCAGTCATTTCTTTTTAATATATTCCTATTTTAAAATCCCTGTAAGTAATATTAAAAATAATTTTACTAAAGATTTGAGCTTAGAAATATATTCAGTACTAAAATTTAATATCAAATTTCAGGGGTTTCGGGAAGGGAGGAGGTGGTACCACCCACATAATGTATTTCTCCAATACTGCGACCAATTCAAGCTTCCCTCCCTCCCCTTTCGCTATAATACACCTCTGATTAGTATTAATTATTAATACATCAATATGTTAGTATTTTATTGCAAAAAAAATATGATTAAATTATAATTTTCATTGATACACCTATTGAAATTACTTTTGATTATTAAATACAGAAATTTAATTTAATCTGCATTGTCAATCTAAATTGTTCTATATATATATAATAATATGACTCGCATATGAAAATAATTAAAAGTCTTCAAAGCTTTGCGAATATTCATTAAACCAAAAATTCAACTCTCTTTTGACTGTACAGTATAAATATTATGTTGAATGCTTTGCTATTTTAAGTTTAATTTGTTTTAAATTCAATTGGAGATACATTTATGAATGTGCATAACAAATTTTATACAATATTTATCAGACTATAATATATTGTAATAAATTACATACTGATAATATTAACATATTGTTTAATATTAATAATATTCTATTGTTTTTATAATGATAATATATTATAAATTATATTTTAATTGTTTTATAAACTGTATTATGCATTAATAGTATTGTTATTATTTAAAAAAATATCAATATCAAACAATTGATAAAAACGATTTGTAATTAATAATTAATCATTTTGATAGATAATAATTATACATTTTTAATCAAATGCCACAATAACATGGGATTGAGTATAACAAATAAAATTACTTCATTTAAATTTTATTATATTAAAATAATGATTTTACAAAAATACGTAAAATTATTATATATATATTTGATTTAATATTAAATTAAATATCATATATGTAAAATCTATATTATATATATTAAATTTAATTATATAATATAAACCCTTATAAATCATTACACTGGGTATTATACATCAGTACCGTGCTGGTTTTGTTAAATATTATAATAGCTTCATAGAAAATTAATTATATAATAGAATATAATGGATTCCAATAATTTAACAAATTATATAAAAACGATAACTACTACTTAAATATGAAAATAATTATGACGATTGGTATTGGTGGTATCTAATAATAAATAACATTAAAATAATTTGATCTAAAATTATTTTAATAATTAATAATTAAATTATATATGCTTGTGAAACTTTATGTGATATATTCCATTAAACAAATTAATAATATAACATTACATGTATAAAGTAATGTTTCTATTATTATTTAAATAAATATTTCATTTTTATCTTCTATTTTTAAGTCCATGAACTATAAAATTTACTTAGCAACAAGTCATTAAAGCTCAATTTTAAATTAAATTATATACTAAAGTATACCTTATAAACAATGTTAAATTGCATGATCTAAAACACATAGTAACAACGTTGTTATACTGTTTATAAGCCAGTCAGATAAAAAAAGAGAGACGGAGCGGGTGTGAAAATACTCTTGCGCAACGATTCTGCGTATTCCCGTGGCAGTCGCTAAGGTAAATGCCTTTACAATTACTCACCCTACCCCCCTACCCCGTCCATACCATAACAGTGGGCATGTCCGTACCTGTAGACACGCGAATGACGTCACCTTTTCTAACCCATTGTATATAATATTGTTAACATCTGATAATGATGACGCATTTTATTATTATGAATCATATTAATATTGTATGTAAACATGTTTTGTTTTATTAATAGTATAAATATAATGAAGATGGTTATTATTTTTTAAAATTATTGTTATACTAAGAATATACAGTTCATTTACCTGAATATACACCTCGGGAAAGCTGGAACGTTACTTCTGCATTTGTATGGGAGCTAACATACAGGCTAAGAACATGTAGTGAAACTATAATAGTGAACTTGAACATCAGGCCCGCTAGTACAGGAGGTTAGGAGCCAGTCAGGGTCATATAGACATTACAGGCAGCATGGGGCCATTTAAAAGGGGGACTCAGAACACTTTTTGTATGCTTTCTGTATTAAAAAATGGAAAGGTCAGTCAAGAATCCCTGACTGAGCTTTATAATATGGCCAGTCCGAGCCTGAATTGAACTTTTTTGTGATAGTATAGGCTCGAATATTACGTCTCTCAAAATTTAAAATTTGTAACTCTTTGTCTTTTTGATCCAGCAAATCACGTAGTGATAACTTTCGTTCTGTCCAGAGTTGTATAAACTATACAGTATTACATGAAATGTATATAATATATGGCATATGACATAGTATTGTAAAAGTATAAAATAAATATCTGTATTTACTATTGATAAAATATACAGTATAGTTGTAATAGTTAGTTCTCAAATAAAAATCTAATACATTTTTTTTTTTATATAATAATATTGACATTTTTTACCCCTCTTTTCTGTCTTTGAAATATATTTATATAAAATAAAATTCAATATTTCAAATATTATATGCATGGTTGTTCTATATAAGTTTTATCAAGAATCTATGACATGCAGTAAAAAATTATAAATAAAAAAAGTTATCATTTTCAATCGTACTATAGAAATTTGATCATGGGAAAGATCAATATCATTGCATGATAGAACCATTCATATAAATATTATATATGCGTGTGTATATAATAATAATGCGTATATAATGAACTTATTGAATTAAATAATCGATGACAACATTTCATCCATTAACCCACTTCACAAAACCACCGTCAATGAAAGCAATTCATGAAAGTTTTCAAAGGGGTTCGTTCTATAACTAAAGTACATGTTTATGTTATTATAAGGGCTAATTTTATCAGTTTATTATCATAAATTGAGTCTTATGTTTAATTTTGTGGTCACTATTATAAGGGGGATTTCCCGTAAACTGTTATAAGTAAATAAACAAGTTAGATTATGAGCATTGCGGATGTTCTTTTTGTGAAATCCCAGAACTAAGTACAATAATAATATTCATTTCGTAATTTTGTATATACAACAAAAATTTAATAAATTAATTTTTGATTCTTTGTTTAAAGTATTATACGAAAAATAGGAGAATATGAGTGACTTACAAAACCATATTGTACAATTATTTCCAAGGAAAATTTCTACTCTACAATTAATTTATTGTTTGAAAAATACACCGATGCTATAATAACTACAATCATCTATAATTTAAAAAAAAAATATAACGATATAAATTTTCTAAGGGTGAAGTACACAGGAAGGGTAAAAAACAAAAACACCTAAGGTGAATTTCGGGACAACACGAACGTTTTACCTAGACTGCTCTTTTTGTAGGGACGATGCCACGCAGTCTTGCTGGAGGTGTGATGAACTTGAATTTTTGTGGGATGTCTATATATATATATTATATTAGACTGGATGCTCTTACATCTCCCAAAATTGAAAATCTGAATCTCTTTGTCTCTTGGAGCTGCAGACAGGCTCGGACTGACCATAAGGCTGGGTCAGGGATCCCTGACTGGCCCCTCAGATTTTTAACATAGGATCATAGAAAAAGTGCATGGCCTCAGACCCCCTGAAAAGTGGCCCCTGCTGCCTGTAATGCTTATATGGCCCTGACTGGCCCCTATAGCTTCCCAGTCAGAGTTTAGCTGCAGAGGCAGAAAATGAAACATCGTGATGTCCCGAAGTGTAAATTCACAATGCCTTCAATACATTTTTTGTTCATTTATTTCCAGAACAAATTTAAAATTATAATTTTTTATTAATTACGAATATATCAATTAACTTAAATGAGACAATGTTTAATTGAAGTTCAACGTAAATAGTTGCAGTGTCACAACTTCTGCTGCCAATTATAAACTTTCCTCCCACTCGCCAGTCATTCATATTGACGTCACACTGTGATGCTACCTCCTACGTCTAAATGCACCGGATCGACCCCTTGATCTAGCTAAAGTATGCAACCTAAACATACCTACATGCTAGAAAAGTTGCATAACAACTAGTAAAGTTTTGTAAAAAGTCTTCAAAATTTATGGTGTAATATTAATATAAAGTTGCTATTACATTTTATTATAGTTATCTGATTCAATTTTAATGTCATAAAATATTGAAAATTTTCAATTGCGAAATATAATACATTTAAAAATCGTATGATATTTTTTATACTGAATTTTCAGTCCATAAAACCAGTTGCAGTTTCTACTTTTTATAACGATGGCGTATAATGTTCATAAAATTTTATATCAATGGGTTTCCTCGGAGGAAAAACGAAATAAATTATTTTATAAAAAGTAAATCAAACACCCACACGGTCTTCTGGTAATAATATGTTATTTACTAACTGTTTATGATTATTGGGTAATACAAATTTTAGATATGTATAATATTGCATGGATGAAACAAAATTATAGTAAAAATAAATAAAATATTTTCATAGTTACTTTGTTTACTTGTTTAAATAAATATTAAATATACTTTTAATCAATTTCAAATATTTACTTTTGCCAGCATCAAGTAAATTTTACTGTACACAATTATATATACAAAGTATAACTAGTTATTTAAATTATTATGTACATATATTATATGATATATTATCATATATTTAATTATATGATAAAGAAATATTTTAAAAATTTAGATTGTTTGATTTCTTTGGATTTTAGCTATACGAACAAAAATTGAAAATATATAAAAATAAAAATCATAGTTACTATAATTTACTAAAATTTTGATATCATTGTTTAGCGGGTAAGCACAGTTACTAGGCGCATTTGAAAAGGAATTAAGGGGAAAATATAAAAAAAAGGAGCAAGAGTAAAATATAAGGGAGGGAGAATAAAGGAGGTTAGGGGAGGTAGGGGCAAGAGCGGGTGGCAACAGCACTTTCTTTCAACCAATCAGAGAACGAGTTTACTACAACCATATACTACGTTCATATACTCACTACTATAATAATAATATACAAAAACCAGCCTGGCTAGTTTGAACATACCTAGCTAACACAAAAGTAAAAAGGATAACAATAAAAAAAAAAAAATGTCTGCTGAGGACTAAACTGAAAACCACATTCCTTCTTGTTGCCTTTTTGATCTTCTGTGGAAGTTTATGAAGGACTTTACTATATAGTTGTACTTCGATTGTTATTGCGTTAACAATATGAACAGTCTACAGTAGTAGAGAAGGAAGAAAGAGAGAGAGAGAGATTTCTATTGGAAGATATGTATTATAATAAATTATAAAGTTATAATATAGTAGTTGATGAATGAATTGGAAATCACCTTTTGAATTAATTTTGTTTTATATGGCAAAAGATGCTATCTGTATAATAGAAAATCTTACGAGTAGAAGGAATGATTGTTACACCTGAGTCACCTGCCACATGTACTGTTTTTTGGCACTTTTGTGCATAGACATATAGTAAGAATTAAGAATCGTATTATGTCTATGCTTTTGTGATTTTTGTATATACAGTAATTTTATTTAGAAAAAAAAATACATGTACTTTATTGACTTTTGTGTATAAAACTTTATTTTTTAACATTTTGGAGTATGGGAGTTTTATTTTAGTTTTATAGAAAATTTTTGTGGTTAATTTCAATCACAGATATTAATATTTTCTGAGCTTCTACAGTTCAGATTGTTATAATTCCGATACATGATAATGTTTTAAATAATTTATCAATTTTTTATAGAAAAATATTCGTATTAAATTTATAATTTTAATAACAAAATTTATGAATGAACTAAAAAAATAATCATAGTTTTCAACAAAAGAAATTATATATATATATTTTTTTTTTTTTTTTTTTTTACAACTATATAATTTAAAACATTATTAAATTCTAATAGAAAAAATACTCCGATATTTTATTTTTATAAAATAAAAAAAGGAACTGTGAAAGAATTTGACCTCGAGATCTTGAATTAGTTGAGTTTTTTTTACTTTATTTTTTTCTTCTCACTGAAACATTCTTCTATAGCTGTAAGCGTAATACTGGCCCAACTATAAAACTAGAATCCTTTACAATCTTAAAACAATTTTACTGACCATAAAGTGTCTTTCAAATTATATACCAAATTACTTTTACCTAATTCTTTTTATTTTTTTACAAATTCTTTCCGAAACATTTTTAGACAATGTTAATTCATTCTAGTTTACCATATCGTTAAGTTAATTGAAATTGATTTATGAATTTGACTCATTATACAAGCCATTGTTTTTAAGTATGGTATCAATTAAAAGTATGTGTCATTTTTAAATAATAGCTTATTGTTAGGCAAAATTATTTTAATTTTATGTGTCATCATCATTTATATTCTGTACGATTATTAATTCAATACTCAATTGCTATATTATAATTTGTAAGTTTAGTAAATACATTTATCACATGCATTGCAGTGTTAAATGAATGTTTATTAAAAAAAGTACTGAATTTATCATTAAAAGTTAGGATTTTTTCTACTTTTTGATGTGTAGTGTAATTTTTAGTGGCATTGAAAGTTATATATATATATTTTTTTTTTATTTTCAACCTTAAACAATTTTTTATAAACTTGTGCGCATACTCTATGAACTGTACACTAAAATTCTTATAACCTGATGCAATTTTCACATTGAATTAGCTGTTCTGATGTATAATCCTTTCACAATTATTTTAGTGAAATACAAAATTTTATTAGTAATAAAATTTGATATAATACATTTTATGTTAAGAAAAATTGTGTTTTTTATAGCACTAAAAATGTTTATATTCATATAATATTGGTTATATGAGGGTAGATACTAGATAGTATCAAACTATCAAATTATGTAATACGTAAACGTCGACATGTTTTTATAATATTTTGTAAACAATCTTTATTTAGTTGAAAATTTACAAATAAAAAAGTAAATGTTTAACCAGGGTTACACATACCCTGGTGTTTATATACCAATATAAATTAGAGAAGAATGAACGTAAATACGTAATACATCCAGCATCAACAAATTCACTAATTCACTTTAGAACGATAAGTGCCGATATATATTATACATCAGAACGGTGTATATAATGGATATAAAACATACACATCATTGTCCTGAATTAAATATTCTAAAAAATATAATATACCTATATAGATGATCAGCATCCATTAAAATAACGCCTGCAAGAACCATATCTATGCAACCCTTTCAACATTTCTGTTGTACAATTGCAGAATACAGGGGAAACCTTCAAATTTTGAAGGGTTAAATCATTTCAATATAATATGTACACTCTTCGCCTTGGAAAATTTCCCACTTGCAGCCTTGTTAATCACTATATCTTGTGTTATGCTTATCGGGGCATGGTGATTAACAAGGTGGTACACGGAGATTTAATTTCCCGAGGTGACAACTGTACTCTAATATACTTATGTCCTTTTCCCATTTATATCACAAATACGTTGTTTTTTTTGACGAAGATTGTACTTGTTTCCAAGCTACACTTGAATGGTGTTGGGAGAAAATCATCATGCATTATACAGTGCGCGCGATATGTAGTACAAATATGAAGGTTTAAATTACATTTAGTAATAGCTCTATCTCTATAGTATATTATAGCCGTGAGGTTTTTTAAAAATAATAATTTTATAACAATAAATATAAACGTGATTAAATAACAATAACATTGTTATGCATAATATATTTCTCAATGAAATAATAATGCAGTAAAATATTTCATAAAATTGCCTCGTTTTTTTTTTATCAATGCATGCACTCGTTTTTGCAATATTATTTTTTTAGTTCGTACATATTTGTTTTAATATCTTATCTTTCGTGTAGGTGTATAAGGTATTGGACTATGAACACATATATATAATAATATTTTATTGATATTCTATATCAACATTATCACTAAAAGATGATATCATAATTTTTAAGTCGAGAACCAGGAAAAAGTTGTTATCAATAGGTCTTGGTTTTTACGCTTTTAGCAATCAATTTTTTTTTTTTTTTTTTTTTTGTTTTTTTACTATTTAGAATTAATAAATTCTATATCTTTAATTAATATAAAACTATTATTTTTAATTAATATAACAATAAAAATAATAAACATGTCAAGTAAAAGTTTTTTATATATAGAAATAAAAAATATTTAATTAAAAAAAATACTTACTACTTTAATTGTTGATCTTGAATTAAGATGATAAACACATAATATCATCACGTGTCAATCATTAGTAGATATGCACTTTTACACACTACAAAGTTTATAGGAGCAGGTGTAATAAATTCTATTAATGATTGTATTTATTAATAACACTTTTATATGTGAACTATATATATTTATATATAAGCCAGACACAATAATGTATGAAGAAGAATTGACTGTCTGACTTTTTAGCTAGTGCTGTGAACAACGAATGATTATTATTACGAATACGACCACAAACTAAAAACGATACTAGCGCCACTATAAAACCATTCCCTAACACATTCTCAATAACACCAACATAATAAAAATATTTTTTACTAAAAAATTATCACTAAGAATTTTTCGTAGGTTTTTAAAATAAAAAATGTACCTTCTGTTTTTCAATTTCGAATTAATTTTTTTAAGATAGATATTTTTATAATTTTTGTAAACTTTCATAAATGACTTTGCGAAGTAAATTAAAAATATGACTATTTTTTTATTACTATTTAACACTCATCTGCAGCAATATACAGATTAACTATTTTTATATCTATTTATATTATTTATCATTGTATTTTGCAGAAATTATTGATTGTGACACTATAAAAAAGTGACAAAAATATTAAGCATAACAATTTAATACTAACGTAAGTGAAAAACAATAATAAAAAATACATCAGCGATGAGCTTAATTTGCAGCTTTGGGAAATGACAGGTAGATACTATAGCAATTAAAATCTTTATTTTTTCATCCTATATATTAAATTGCATATATATTATATAATGTAACATCAATAAGTCAGAGATAATTAAATAAATTAAATTATATTAAATTCAACTTATGTATGATAGAACTTGCAAATATGTTAAACATAAATATGATTGTGCGCATATTATTGTGATATTGTACATTGTGATATATATATATGTTTGTGCCCATGAAAGAGATAATAAAATAAAATTATCATAATATATTTTCATACACAGTATATCGCACATTATATATTATGTAATTATTCTAAATAAAATCAAATCAAATTTAATTATAATAAAAGTAACACATTTTATACTATATAATAATGACTTGAATGATGCAGCCTTAAAATAATTCATTGAAAATAATTGAAACACTTCAAATAGAATCAAATTATTTATGAATCTTCTAATATTATATATATATAACCACCTAGCTGACCTAGCTGTCTTAAAAAAAAAATCAAATCTGTTTTGATAAACTGATCCTTTTATATCCTCGCTACTCAAAATCTGCGTACCAAAAACTGGATAATGTCTTATATGCTACTAGGGCTAATACGACTAATCCCAGACTTCAATTAAAAATTTCAGGGTGACGTACTGGTAAGATTCAAGTTGAACCTCTTCTCTCCCCCCCCCCCTTCATCTCATATAATATTTTAATTATAGTATAGGACAATAGTATTTCCCTTTTTGAAAGAAATTGTATTTTCAAATGTGTTATTTATGCTGTTTTTTTCCCCTTATTTTCCGAATAAAATGTCTATTATATGCTGCATAGAATAGTTTCTTGTTTAATATGTAAAAATAATATAATTATTTTTGTTTACATATATATAATTATGCAAAGCACTATTATGTATTTAAATAGCGAAAGCTAAATGAAGAATATTTCGTTTCTTGGCTGCATGGTAAGCAAACAAACACCTAAGTTACCTTCTGGCAAAGACTGCATATTATTTATACGGGGTAAACCTTTTGGGGCCCAAAGGTTCTTATAGCGCTCTCAAGGTATGATTTTGGCATTAGCAGTTTCAGTTTATTTAAAAAAAAATATAATATATGAAAAAAAAGTTGTCTTCTAAAATTTTAACATTCATCATGCAATTTTTAACTATTTCTCCATAAAAAAAAAAACTTCAATTTTACGAAAATCAGTTCAACAAAAGAGCTTAATTGTCGTTTCTCGTCCGCAAAAATGAGCTATCTGCTTATCCGATTTCGTTGCAATAATGAGCTGTCTGCTATTTCAGGTGAGCGCAATTTTGAGTTGTAAACAGATATAAAATAATGCTCATTTTTGCGCTCACCTGAAATAGCAGAGAGCTCATTATTCATGCAACGAAATCGTATAAGTAAGCAGATAGCTCATTATTCCGGACGAGGGACTAGAGGTGTGGCGCAGTGCGCTTGACCGGGTCTCGTCAGATCACCGAAGTCAAGCAACGCCACGCGTGGTTAGTAGTTGGATGGGTGACCATTTTCAACAAAAACCACGTTTCCCACCCAGGGGTAAAACGTTGCGCTTTTCCACCATGTGGTTCCCCTGGCTTTGGACCATTGCACTTCCGGTTCATTGACAAAAGCTGTAGCGTCCATCCTGGCTGAGGTTTCCACGTTTCCCTCAGCCGCAGGCAAATGCCGGGATGGATTTGCAAGGCCGTGGCCGCCCCCGTTCCAGAAGAGCCCGCGAAACGCTCAAGTTAGGGTTTCGGAAGGTTCGGGGTTTCAAAGTAGTATGTAATTAGTAAATAAAAGTACCCAATAGGGTTTGATTAAAAATTAAAAAAAAAATATATATATATATATATATATTGATGTACATACACTATAAGATCTCTGTACAACGCCGGTACAAAATTAATGAGAAGTTTTCTGTATTTAAGTTCATTATGAGAATACTATCATGTATAAAAAATACGTACATTCCTTAGTATAAAATTACTCTAAATTTACAACTTCAATTATTAAGTTGGTATCTCTGTTTACTACATTTCCCCTCCGGGCGTCGATGATATTTTTACTCTTCCCCTCACGTTTACGCTACCTCCCCTAGCGCGACTGAAGGCGGTAGGCGGTGAAGTTCGCCGCCGCTTGCCTCGCCTCAACCTCTCTCTGCTAGCCAGCCGCCGCGGCACGGCAACTACAGCGGCCGCGACGGCAGCGGAACTTTTTACAACGCTGCGGCAAAGCGGCGACTACGACGACCAGCCAAGGTCGCCGATCGTCCCGTAGCGAACGAAGGTCTCTTTTCAGAGAGTTCTCTCTTTGGTTTACTCTCGTAGTGATGACTGGTGATGTGCGAGCCGGAGCCGACTCTCTCTCTCTCTCTCTCTCTCTCTCTCTCTCTCTCTCTCTCTCTCTCTCTCTCTCTCTCTCTCTCTCTCTCTCGCTAGCTTGTTGCCAGGCCAACCAGAATGACTGCGCGAGAGGTGGGCGGCTGGTAGTAGCTCAGGTATTTCCTGGGCTGGGAGGATCGAGGACTAAAACTCGTATATATAAACCTCATACTATGGGAGTCAATGTAACGTACACTGACATACATAAAAACTTTTATAATTATAGAATAGTAATTATTTTTAGAATAATATTATTTCTATTATTATTTATAATATTTATTGATGCTTTTTATGATGTACAGTCATTTTCACACAAAAAATGTACGTCCCTTTAAACAAAAAAGCAAGGCATTTAAAATTATTTATAATAAGGTGTTGCAATTTCATTTTTTATTCATTGCAGTGCATTGCATTTTTATGTACACTCCTCACCTATGAAAAGTTTACTTCTATGCAGCCTTGTTAATCACCATGCCCCGAAAGAATAACACAGGGCACGGTGATTAACAAGCCTGCAAAAGTGAACTTTTCAGAGGCTACGAGTACCATAATTTGTTTTTTTAAGCATAGTTTTATTTAAAGTGCTGTTATAAAAAATTGTGTCATATACATAATAGTAAAGAAAATTATAAAGACTTCTTTAATTTGCGGGTACTGTAGCATCACACTATTATGCAAAACAGTTCTAATTTTAGTTAGGGAGGTTAAAAATTAGCTTAGTTAGCCACCCAGAAAAAAATTTACATTCGTCGCGCGTCTATAAACAGCAGTTGACAACGCCTATTAAAAACAGCGAGAGCTAGCTAGGGGGCTGTCCAGAGCTATGTGTTTGTATCTCAGTGGAGATTTTACTACTGGTATATAAAAAAAGAGTTGTGTCAGTAATATTTTACCTAACCGAGCATATCTATTTTATTTTCAAATACTTTTTAGATTTTTTTTATAGTCCGTAGACAAGATGTTATCTCTATTACAGGCGAGGATCCAGAAAAAAATTTCGGAGGGGGCTGCCTCCATAAGGCCAATGTTAAAAATAAAAATTGGAGTGGGGGAAATGCCTATGTTGCCTATGTTAAATCCAAAATTTCAGGAGGGGCTGCAGCCCCCTCAGCTCCCCCCCTGGATCCGCGCCTGCTCTATTAAATGACGTTTGTTTAATTAATTCCAATATGATACGTATATCGATGACGGAAAAAGTACATTGGAGTTGACGAGCATATATTATATATATTATGGCAGATGCATGAGTGATTTTAGTCCATCTGATGGTCGTGAGTTCGATCTCATCAGATTATACCAGTAGATTTTTATCCAGAAATGATTGCTGGTATATCATAATTATAATGACATTAACTATATCAATTAACGATCATTTTAACTGAAGTTTCCACATGGTTTTCTCAGTCACAAATATGAGGTAAATGCCTTGACCCACGATTTGGATAAACCGAGCCTGCATAATAACAAAAAGTCATAGTGGAGTACTGGAGTTTATATGAAGGGTCAAATTTTCAACTATTTTAAAGCGATGAACAAATTTAATAAAATCAAATTTCTATAATAATATTGAAGTTGATTTAAGATAAGACATCTTAACTGCATGACGCTTCCCCTCCCCTCTCGAACTTAATTTCATGTTTTAGAAGTGAACTTCACAATAGTTTCAAGCCTGAGGTTAGGTAATAATAACACATGCTGTCACCCCTTCGCCCGTATAATAATGCGGGCTATAGCTGCAGGTGTTATCTCTAAAAATGAATTAAATGAAGGTTTTCATTCACATCTTCTCACCCTTCGTGACTTTCATTCTAAAGGTTGTAATTATATTATTATACCTACAATGAGTTATTAGTCTTAGTTTTTTATTTATTTTTTGTTATTTTTATTAATTAAGGTATATTATATATTAAAATATTCAAATTTTTGTTTCGATCAGCATAAATCACGTCAATTGTTACACACATAAAATAAATAACATAACATAAATAATTAATATTAGCTATGTTCTATAAATTCATTTTATACACAAATATATAAGCAAAAAATATTTAAAATTAATTTATATAAATATTATAGGTAAAATTATACACATTTTTATACGATCGTGCATTAAAATTAATATGTAAATTCAGTTAGAAGTCTTTATATTGAGTAATCATTTACAAGAGATATTATGTTACAATATTATATGAAGTTTTGGTCCCTTATATATATAAAGAGAAGAGAAATTTAATATAAAGAGACATTTAATATCGCAGAGACCTCCGTTTCTATAATGGCCAGAAATTACAGAACTTTTTCAGAATGCTAGATCTCTATTGGGCGCGATTCACGAAGAAAGTTAAAACGTGATTAGAAATCTGGCTAACTGCTTCGTAAATCGTGCCCATTAATTTCTGCATGTTTTTTAAAACAAGGGATGAGAGGGTGCAAAAAACCTCCCCCCGTTCTCTAAGCGTCTTTCATTGAATCTTTCATCATCTTTTTTAATGATTACGTGTTGATTGATAAAAGTAATAAAGTCATAGTACTTGAAATTGAACCCATACCTCCTCTTTATTGAATGATTACACAAACAACATCGATAATCACATTCACAATGTTTGGGGAAAACCTTTACCTTTGTATCTTAGATAACAAATAATCATCATTGTTTAAAACATATAGATTAACAATGTTTGTATTGAATATTGACGGTAGTTAATATTTTTTTTTAATCTTATAAATTGATCAATGACTTAGCAAACTTTTATGCAAATCATTTTTATGTTAAAGCATCACGTATACCATTTTTATTATGACTTGTTCGTACTAGTTCTTAATTGATCTTTATCAATAAAAATTTAGCAATCTAAAATATTTTATTGAGTATATTTTCATGACGTATTATCTATATTATAGAGTGCAGGTTACAGAGCTCAAATCTTTATATCTCTTTTTGTATAGTTACTGTACTTACAGTTAGACTTTCCATATTTGGTAATATCCCACAGCGAGATATTTACCAATGTATGACCATTGTATATATCATATGAAAAATATTTTATAAAAAAAAAATTGAATAATAAATTTATAGACAATATTGAAATCTGGAAAAATTAAAATAGTAAGATTTGTATAAATTTAATATATAATATATTGTATATTATATATATTTTTTTTTAATTGTTTTTGTTTCCGTTTGATATTTGGAGCATGCATGAACAAAAAATAAAAAAAAAATCGATAGTGAGATATTAGAATGTGAAAATTTTAGTGGCTTAATCGAAAGAAGGGGTAAAAATATGGTATACTGTGAATTTTTTCAGATTTTTCTGAGACTTGGAACTATTTTTAAAAAATTATTGAAAGATTACTTTTATGACGTCACGGGCGGCACTCCTTAAGAAAAAGGATAGGGTAGTACCGCCCGTGACGTCATAAAATAGACTTTCAATAATTTTTTAAAAATAGTTCCCGGTCTCATTGTCAGAAAAATCGCCACTATCAATTTTCACATTCTAATATCTCATTTTCTACAATTAAGATTGCAAATCAAAAGCTGATTTACAATTATGACGTCACAGGCAAGCATGAATCTGTTTTTTATTCCCTCCCCGCTTTCCCAAAAAAATATAAACCAAAATTTACAATTTATTCCACTTTTAAATCATGATCCATACTTGTTTTAATGTTTTATCTATTTGCGAAATATATTAGTGCATTAAAAAACATACACCTCGAGACAGCAAGAACTTTATACCCTTGCTTTATCTGTGAGTGTTTGTCAAGTAGTCTAGTAGGCGTGGTGAACTTGATGGTTTTGATGACGGCTAGACAAGGTACTCCTCTCAAAAATGCATTTTTTTTCTTTATTTTTTAGTAGCGCGTTAGCAAATCAGTGTTAGAAGTTCGTGCTGTTCAGCAGAGTAATGTACTTACACGTTAATTTAATCTGATTAATTAGAATTCTTAATTGCATCATATTATGATTGACATTATGAATCTAATCTTTAAATATTAATCCTTTTTTATTCGTAACTCAAGAAGCTCAAAATTTCCAACATTTTTTAATATTATTACAATTATATATAACGATATTTAATTTTTATATTACTCGTTCTCAGCAATTTAGGTTGTTCGCCTCACCTGGTCAAGCTAATTAGAGAGAATGTTTTGACATTTTTAGTAACTTTAATTTTATGTACTGATGTAAAATTAGCAAAAATACAAATGAAATAAAATACCAGAAGCATGGAATTTTTAATAGAGAAAAAAAACTTTTTTATATACCATTCAGGAATATTAAATAAATAAAAGCTTTTTTTATTTGACGTAAACAAAAATATTATAAATATTTTTTGTCCATGTAGTTTGTACTCTGAAAAAATCCAAATATATTTAATCAGGACTCAGCATATTTAGCCGGAAAAGTTATGTTTAATATATAATTCCAGGTACTGATTTTGGTTACTAAAAATATAGATCTATATATTCTATAGGCTAAAATATATGATTTTTTTATTTAAAAAACTATATTGGATATTATAATTTATAACTGTACAGAGTTGACAAGAGTTGACACACCTGAAAATTTCCGCAAGTGATTTAAATTGCAGAATATGGACAACTTGCATGAAATTTTTTTATTGCATGCAGAAATGAATAAAGAGTACCAAATTATGCTACTCTGAATTGTTTTTAGATTTTTTTGAGACCCATAACTATTTTTAAATAATTAATTATTGAAAGTTCTATATATAAATCAAGTTGGCACCTCTGAATCCTTATGAAAAAGGATTGGGGCTAGACGCCTATTGACGCCTCCAGGGGGCGTGGCCGCACTTTCAATAAATTTAAAAAATACTCTGGGTCTCAAAAAAATTTGGAAAAGTTCATAATAGCTTAATTTGTTACCCTCCATTCATTTCTGCAATTAAAAATTTTCATATATGTTGATTCCACTTTTATTTAGCCCGGAATCGGAAGTGAAAATTATTAGAAAATGGAACTCTCGTTTGTTACACTATAATGTATAGTTTCGTTTCCTATTTGTATTATATATCTAACATAACTTGTATAATCTGCTTATACAAGTCTCAATTTTTGTGTCTTTAAGAGTACTGTGCTAAGTGCAAGAGCTCACACCCGTTGTGTTGTTGTAATTTATCCGCGGGTAAGTGCGAACTCATTGACTACAGCAGGGTGACCTTGGAGTCCAGACAATCAGCCCAGCTGGAGAAAAAGTGATAAGTACAGTCGAGGTACCCAGTGGTGCTCATGACGTCACACAACAATATACGAAGATTTTTTTTTTACCTTTGGTCCATTGAAAAGATCTTTAATAATACAGAAGTGTACTTCATATTTTTTTTCCCTTTGTATTTTTTTCTATACTGAAGGGTGAAATCTAACAATGAATATAATGCAAGCATAGACTTAAAGGTACCTGAAAGTTTCTGAATGTATAAGATTCCAATGCATGTACTGCACCTATTGCATTGATATGCTATAGCAAGTTTTATATACCCCATGCTATATGTATAAACACATAAAAAGCATGCACATATATATATATATATATATATATATATAGTCTCACAGCCTTTATAATAAATGTGCAGTGTATATTTATAATACAATATACATGATTATAATTTTTATTATATATGTATGGGG
Organism: Siphlonurus alternatus; assembly: GCA_949825025.1. Lineage (NCBI taxonomy): Eukaryota > Metazoa > Arthropoda > Insecta > Ephemeroptera > Siphlonuridae > Siphlonurus > Siphlonurus alternatus. The sequence goes on along the minus strand of OX463783.1, from coordinate 10,971,164 downwards.
GAATTTAATAGTAAAAGTAATGCATTGTTTTTTTCGGAGGTTTAAAGATTTGGTACTATTTAATTTTTACTTCTCTCAAAATTGTAAATCTTCATATATTTTTCTCTTGGAGCCATAGCTCCAGCAAATCGAGTATCATTTCAGCAGTTTAGCACCGGAAAGGGTGCATCATAACATTAAAAATTATATCATAATATCTGATGTAACAACTATTTATTTGTCGGTGCAATAATATATCAATGGAGTATTGACCTCAAATTTTTTTATTGCAGAAATGGATAGAGCGTGCAAAGTTATGCTACCCTGTTTTTTTTCAGATTTTTTTGAGCCCGGGAAGTATTTTTAAAAAATTATTGAAAGTCCTCTTTGTGACGTCACACGGCGGCAAGTCCTATCTTTTTCTTAAGAAGCGGCGTCTCGTGACGTCACAAAAAGAACTTTCAATAATTTTTTAAAAATAGTTCCCAGGCTCTAAAAAATCTGAAAAAAATAAGGGTAGCATAACTTTGCACGCTCTATCCATTCCTGCAATAAAAAAAATGAGGTCAATACTCCATTATATCCAGTATTTTTCCCATTATTATAACAGATAAGAAAACATCAAAATATCATGAAGTGATAAAATAAAAAAGTTGCTTTCTCATTCAAGAACTTCACTACAGCTTCTTATCAAATCTCTTATAGTCTTAATAGGTCTCATACTAGAGCTTACGTTCAGAGTAAACAGCATGCGTCATATCAGAGAATAGCGTGAACATTTTTTCTATTCTCTGATCATATTATTAAATAAACAAATACTATAAATATCAATTTAAAATTGTAATGGCTTCCGTCCAGTAAAATTTGAATTGAGTATATAAAAAAACAAAACAAATGACATTAATATGATTAACTCATTAAATTATTGTAAATACTTAATTACAATGTGCATATTGTCGCACATTCAAAACCATGCAGAGGTCTCAGGGGTGATTTTTGGGGTTGAAACTCCCCCTTTGACCCCTTGAAAAACCCAGCATATTTATGACAAAATACACAGGGAATAGAGGCAAGATTGTGCACATATTTACCAATATTTTTTTTAGTAATTTAAGTAGGATTTTCGGGTTTTATTAAATTTAAATTGTCCACACAATCCGAAATGATAAAGAACTGCCTCCGAAGTTTGTATCCTACTCTTATATAGCATCCAGCAAAGCATGTACATTATAGGGCTCGCGTCCCACCACCTCTATAGGACCTGCCCGAAAGGCTGTCCGTGTCATGGGCTATTTGCGTGGACTTAAGTTTATTTTTTTTTTTAAATTTTGTTTTTACGCAGCCATAGAAATAATAGTGAATGGGTACGATGACGTCATGAAATTGTCATGTGACTTCGAAAATAACCTTGGCGGGTCGAGTCATGCTTACTTTTCTTATCTTATCTAAAGCGCGAGTGTGCCATGCGTGCAAGCTGGGTCAAACTCAAAGCCACAAAATATATCCCTCCCTTCCTCCTTTAACCCTAACAACCACAACTGGCCATATGCTATCTTAGTCATGATTTTTAATCCTAGATAGTCAATAAGGACATTTTTCTTATTTTATTACATTGGAAAATAAAAATTAAATGGGAAAGATTTTTTGTACAAGTAAAATGTGGTTAATTAGTAAAAAAAAAATCAATTATCTGTTTCATTTACGTCTTATTTATCAAGCTTTATTTCATAATCAAAAATGTCTAATAACATTATTATAATATAATGTTTACATGTATGTTAATTTTGTAATATTAATTAGAATTTAATTACCTGGAGGATCTTAAAATAATAACAATCCTAAACCTTGCTCTATAAAACAGTTTTAGTCTAACAATTAAGTTTAGTTCAAATCAAGATTTTTGTTGTATTTCTTACCTCTGACCATTCCACGATTTAGATGGCGTGAGGTGCCGCGAAGACCCAGAGTTTGAAGCCTGCATGGTGCAGATTTCTCTTTTCCTTTATATTTTGATACTTTTATACATATAGTGCAATAATCAGTTCGCAAGAAAGCACTAAAATTAATTATTTACAAAATAAGTTTAGGGTAAGTGCTGATATTTGAAGACCCTCCAGTTCTGTAATTTATGTAGCTATTGATAATTTATTGAACAATTGATATGATCTATAATGCTGTAAAGCCAACGACCGAAATAAATAAGCAAATGTAAATAAATTAAGTATTAAAGTACAGTATATCATAATACAATTAACATGGATCACAACAAAATATTAGAGTTTTAAAACATGTCAAATTTTTGTCGAATTTTATCTTATGTTTTATTATTGGAACTAGATAATATTATGTATCCATGCATCAATGTATCCACAATAAGGAATTTTCTGTATTGGAACAGTTGAATAATCAAATCATTTAAATCAAAATTAACAAATAAAACAAAATTTCTAAATATTTTTGTACATTGTATTGATTTGTGTATTGATTATATTGATTATATTTAGAAAAAATAACATTCTCACTATGAAATGGTTTTACAAAGGAATAACAATGACCAGTTATCAGCTCACTTGTTTACTAACTTCACTATCTATATATAGTATCCAATGGATAAGTCATATTATTTACACTATTTATACTATTCACAATTTTTTTTATCTATGAATATTAAATTATTTTATTTTTATCTTCTTTTTGTTTGTGTTCACTTTTAAATCAACAGGTTTTTTTTTATTTACAATACTTTGTTATTCAATTATGTTATAAAGGTTATGTTCGAATATAATTATATAAACACATAATATTTGCTTTATAAATATATAGCCACGGCATGATAAGATTGTTTTTAATATTAATCTTGGCTGGACTTGAACCGCATATACAAAACTTGAGAAAACAATAAAATCAAAAATCTTTGTGTCAGAAAAAGAAAAAATACGATAAGATTGATTATTATGTCACGTGGTGACATTAAAAGTGATACTTTTCCATTCACAGAATACCCCCCTCTATTAATGAGTTAATTTTACTACGCTGAAACGTCTGTCGTCGATTTCGCGCGACGGCGCCCCCTTTGCCGGGGCCCAAATCGAAATTCCGAATCTGGCGATCGGTAGACCACCTCGGGGGGTACCTCTGAGCCGATTTTGAGCGTCCCGGAATTTTTTTTCGGGCCAGGAAAATTACCCAAAAGTGCAAACTCGCGATGTGTCAAAGAGGTGGTGGAGAAAAGGTGAGATATGGGTCCCCCCATAAAAAAATCGGGATTTCCGAATCTCTAAAAAAATTTCGAAAAATGTCAAAAAATTTTGGGTTTTTCGCGATTTTTCGGAGAAAAAAACCCTCAAAAACCTCGAAAGTTTCGAAATGTTTGATTTTGACGTCAGAAATGAAAAATAGACGAAATTTCACATAAAATGGGCATACTGAAAAATTCCGCAAAAAATGATGCCGTTTCGGCCCCGCGTCCCGGAAAAGGGTCTTTCCGGGACCCATTTATCTATTGGAACGGTGCGCGCCAGCGCACCGGTCCAATGAGACGAAATGGGCCTAAAAATCATGTGACCCGGGTCCATTCAAAAAAATTCGAAAAAAGTCATTATTTTGGGGGGCGCAAAATTTTGAATTTTCAGCATAGGGAAATGCGGGTTAAAAGGGGTCACTTTCGGACCCCACAGCTCAAAAACTTACAGAGATAGCTCGATTCTGAAAGAAAAACGTTAGCTGGGTTTGTTCCGGACTACAAAACTGCTATCTTGAAAATTTCGAATTTTGAGTTTCGATTTTCAAAATCCCGGTTTTCCGGGACACGTACTCAAAAATCGGGCGAACCAGTAACTTTTGATACACCGAGACCAAGAAAAAGTTGTTCACCATAGTTTTTTACACCTTCTATCAAATTTTCAAAACAATCGAATCATTTTTCGCGAAGTTATGGCGCCCGAAAATTGAATTTTATATTCGCCTCATTTCCCCATAAGGATTAACCCGGGAAATTTCACCCGAAAATGAAATTTTCGAATCTCGGGTTTTTAAATTTTTTTCTAAAGCAGTTTTTCACGAGGAATCCGAATATGGCCTCAGAATTGAGCTGCGACAAAAATCAAAATTAGGAAAAAATATTGAAATTTTTCAAAACCTGACTTTTTCCAAAAAAAATTAATAACTCAAAAAGTTGGAATTTCAGCGTTTTTTCGTGGGCACCGTTGGAAAGCCAATAAAATTTGGCTTTAGAAAAATGAAATTTAAGAAACACGGGACCCATACAAAAAATCACAGAAAATCGCAAAGTTGAGAAATTTTGTGATTTTCGTCATTTTCCAGGTAGAGCAAATTTCCGGGTTTTTCTTTTTTCCGTAACTTTTTTTCTTTTGATTTCTGGGCAAAACGGTGACGGCTCCCCGCTCCAGGCTACGCCTGTCCCAGACCTCTTTTTTGACGAGCTTTCCAGCGGCGGGCTCAAAAATAAGATCCGACTTATGGTTCGTGACTTATGGCACGTTTTTGGAAATGCACTTTTCCTCGGCGTCCCGGAAAAAAAAACCGGGACGCCGAATTTTGGGAACCATTTTTTCTGGACCCAAATTTTGTGCTCTTTCCATTGGTGCCATAAGATTTGCCATAAGTCCCATAGGAGCCGAGATAATGGAGGGGGAAGGTAAAGACAATTTATTTTTATGGCTCTTATTTGGTTTATGTATTATATCATTGTAATAGCATTACATTTACATATTTCTCGATGCGCCCACTGCCATACCATGAAATCTTATGGGACTAGCGTTGCCAAACTTTGACATAACATGCATGGGATGTGCCTGCACCTATCCTGCTATGTTTTAAGCTTCCATCAATCAACTTCCGACACTTTTAAGCGAGGATCTTTGATCCGAGCGCCATTTGAGTTCACTTTTGCATGCTAAAACCACCCTCCATCCGTCTTCAATTTTCAGCGAGGCTGCGGTAGCAGCCGAGCTCCATTGAGTATGACCTATGAGTGCTGGCTAACCTTCATCTAGCCAAGAATTTTAAAACATTTGCCAGAATGAAGCAATTTCTATATGCTAAGATGTAATTTTTATATATTATGCATGCAATTTCCTATGTGAAATGCATATAAATATGAAACTATTGCCGCCACGGCTTTACAAATTTAAAGTATGATAATGTTATAAAGTGGGCATGTAATAGCCTCTATTTGACAACTTTTAAGCCCATAAGCACGCCTCCATCACGTTTCTTTCTATGGAAACCACTGTACTTTTAAAGCATTTAGATGAGATGCGGCGCCAGCCCTGGAGGGGGCACAAAACATCACAGTATGATGAAAATCACCATGAACCTTCGTTTTAATGTCCTCTAACATAAAAATGTCGATTTGCGAAATTCGAATAAAAATTGACCGTTTTTCGCGGGAAATTCGAATTTTTTAGCAAATTTCATGATGTATACTATGCAATAATATAGCAAAATCGACAACAAAATAAAAATTTGAGATGAGTGTCATTTCCCACTATATCGACCACGCTGAGTTCGAATTTTCATGAAATTTTACTCTCGGACCAAAACTCGAGCCAGGGGGGCAAAAACACCATTTGGTTTTATTGTCAATATAATTGCCGTGATTTTATGCATGTTTTTATAATAAAAGGAATGTGTAAACGGGCTGACTTGAGTGGTGTGACCCGTCCCATGTAAAATTAACCCAGGAACTTGAATTTGACCAAATAAAAGACCGGAAGTGGACAGGAGAGGCGGGAAATTCAAATTTTCGTCAACATTTCATATATATTATGTTTTTATGGTGTTATCAGTGTCGTTTGAGTAAACCGTTGCGGACGAACTCTGGACTGTTGATTGTCGGCTCCATGGCAACCGATTGTTTTGTTTGTTGGGCGACCGGTAAATTCAAATATTTTTAAATTCTCGCCGGCCGCAGTTGACGTTCTTCGACGTTTTACTCAACTTTTTGACATTTTAAGGTAAAGATTAATATTGTGTATTTTTTAATGACTTCAAACTTTATTGAGCATTGATATTTTATATTTTAAACCACTGACCGCTACCAGGTTTCTCTGATATGCCCCTTTCGGTTTCCCGGTTTCATCCGATTAAAAAGCTTTCTTTCCTACCCAACAAGGCAACAAACGGGTGTACCCTCAGGGCGTGGCTGTGCCTTGGGACAGCGTGCGGCCGCAACATAACCTCATATGTTTCCTTTAAGTGGGAGCGCACAGCAGGCCGCGAGACCGCACTCTGCCGAGTATTTCGCTGCGGACGGACTCTCTACTGTTGATTCTCGGCTACATGGCAACCGGTTGTTTTGATTGTTGTGTGACCGGTAAATTCAAACAATTTTAAAATCTCGCCGGCGACCGTTGACGTTCTTCGACGTTTTACTCAACTTTTTGACATTTTAAGGTAAAGATGAATATTGTGTATTTTTTATTGACTTCAAACTTTATTGCACATTGATATTTTATATTTTAAACCAGTGACCGCTACCAGGTTCCTCTGATAAGCCCCTTTCGCTTTTCGGTTTCCCGGTTTCATCCGATTAAAAAGCTTTCTTTCACACCCAACAAGGCCACAGACGGGTGTACCCTCAGGGCGTGGCTGTGCCTTGGGACAGCGTGCAGCCGCAACACAACCTCATATGTTTCCTTTAAGTGGGAGCGCACAGCAGGCCGCGAGACCGCACTCTGCCGAGTGTTTCGTTGCGGACGGACTCTCGACTGTTGATTCTCGGCTACATGGCAACCGGTTGTTTTGATTGTTGTGCGACCGGTAAATTCAAATATTTTTAAAAATTCGCCGGCCGCCGTTGACGTTCTTCGACGTTTTACTCAACTTTTCATCATTTTAAGGTAAAGACCAATATTGTGTATTTTTTGTTGACTTCAAACTTTATTGAGCATTGATATTTTATATTTTAAACCAGTGACCGCTACCAGGTTCCTCTGATTAGCCCCTTTCGCTTTTCGGTTTCCCGGTTTCATCCGATTAAAAAGCTTTCTTTCATACCCAACAAGGCCACAGACGGGTGTACCCTCGGGGCGTGGCTGTGCCTTGGGACAGCGTGCGGCCGCAACATAACCTCATATGTTTCCTTTAAGTGGGAGCGCACAGCCACCCGCGAGACCGCACTCTGCCGAATATTTCGTTGCGGACGAACTCTCGACTGTTGATTCTCGGCTCCATGGCAACCGGTTGTTTAGTTTGTTGGGCGACCGGTAAATTCAAACATTTTTAAAATCTCGCCGGCGACTGTTGACGTTCTTCGACGTTCTACTTAACTTTTCATCATTTCAAGGTAACTTTGACCCCTCATTCTTTAACATACACCCTACCCCACCTAAAATCACCTCAGGAACACGATTTTGAGGGTTTTAAAGACCTAACGCCAATACCTACGCCGCGAAATTCAAATTTTTGAGCTCATCACCCAACACCAACACCATTGTCCAATACCCGTCGTCTTATTAAAATTGTCTTTCGTCTTTGCTCTTTGCTGTCTGTCAATTCGTGTTTGGTGAAAAATATAAGCACCAAGACCATTACCGACACCAATAGCATTACCGAACACCAAGCACCGAGCACCACCGTTAGTATGGCCCCCGATTGTTAAGACAACTTGCAAGTTGTCCCCCCCCCCGCTTGTTATAATATTAATACATTAATATTTTTAGATAAGGTTATAGAAACTGTTTTATTTAACCCTAGCATTTCCAAAGGGAAGAGGGGGGGGGGAAAGGAGTCGAGACGACCCGTAACTCTTTCATCAAAGCGGAAAAAAAGTGTGAAATACTTTCACAAAAAAAAAAAAAGAGATTTTCAAAAAAATCTGAAAAAAATTTGCAATTCTTAGTTAGTCATCCAGCAATGTATATTTCCGCAAAACACAAATAGTGAGAAAAAAACTTACTTAACATGTTATTTAAATAGCGTGTCGTTTCGATTTTTGACACCCCCCCCCCTCCCCGCCTTGGTAAAAAGCGAGGAACCAAAAAAGACCTTGATAATGCTAGGGTTAATGCTGGAGGTACTGAAAATAGTTTTTACCACGAATAATTATAATTATTACGCTCTCTTCTTGATTCGAGGAATGTCACATACGTGATGTATGTTGCCTTGTGCAACCTTTAACTTCGAAATAAAATTATTATTATTATTATTATTATTATTATTATTATTATTCTCCTTGATTGTTACGTAAGGTGCGTACGTGACAGTCAATCAGGTGCAGTGCGGGGGAAACTACCCCCACACATAGTACGCACATAATGGGTGATGTACGTCATGACGCAAGCGTTATGATAGAGGCTTCAAGTGTTTCCCGGCGGGAAAATGTTCTCCATAAGCCACCATGTTAAATAATTTGATTTTTTTCCCTGTAATTAAATCAGCAGTACTTTTAAGTTCATAAAATAAAGCACAAAATAACTATTAGTTTGCTGAATTAAAAAAACTACGAATTCGGTTTAGATTTTTAGCAAATAATCTTTGTGTGTATAATAGATACTGATTTGAAAAAAAAAAAAAAAAAAGCGGTCCCAATTTAAAACAATGCTAATTTTAAATGCTGAATATCTCGAAAATTTCACCGAATTTGGTCATATTTTTGCAAATAATTCCATGTTTCGAAAGTTTGTTGAAATTTTTAGAGTAATATACCATCTACTAAGCCTAAATTTCTTAACACTGATATTAATCCTTCATTTTATCATAATAATACTTTTGCCACCCAAAATAACACTCATATTTTATATATAATACCACTCAGTCACGCACTGAGAAAACCAAGGAAAGTTCTTTATATCCGAGGGGAGGTACCGTCTGGGTTAGCAACAACTCAGTGAAGTAAAAAGGGGTTGCACGCAGCAGCTAGGGGTGGTAGTCTACTGCGCCATTCATGCCCAGGCTCGTAGGGGAGGGGGTGAAAGAGGGGATTGATTTTTCTAAGACCCCTAGCGAAGTGCGTAGTGAAAGAGAAGCTTTTTTTTTTATTCTTTTATGATTCATTGAACTAAATACGTAATTCATTAAAAAATATATTTTTTTATAAAAAAGATAAAATTTACATATTCATTCAGTATTATTATCATTTAAGTAAATGTATACAGAGTTTTTTGTATAGTTTATAAATTATAGCAGGGGGCCAGGTGTTTAATAGCAAATATTATGTGTTTTTTTATATATATAACAGTGTGAAATCAAATTGAGAAAATTACCTTTAAATTTTATTCTTTAACATAATTCAAGGTTAAATTTTGATGAATTTTATAGAAAAAAAAAATATAATAATAAATACTTGGTTATAATAAAGAATGATATCGCAAAAAAAATATTCTAGAAAGCTGGAAATTTAAAATTGAAAATTCCACAGGGTCAAATTAGCAATTTTAGGAGCAGGGCTATAGCTGCTTGAAATATCTCTGCCAAGTAGTAAAATATATCGATTGTTATTTGTTCTTTAGTAGAATACCCTATTATAATAAACAAAATGTATATTATATGATTATATAAAGTCGTCCCCATTTATCTTTGGTTTGATGTCACGAACCTTTTCCTTCATCCTCCAATTCTAATGGGAGGGTCGTGTGACGTCACACCATAGATAAATGGGGACTACCCTACGCCCCCCAAAGCCCACAAGGGTCTCTAACTTCGGCTTTCGCCCTAATCTGATGGTAAATTAATTGTTAGTTGCTAACTAATCTAATCTCTTGAGGAAAAGTTTGGTGAAAATAATATCATACTTGTTGTTTTTTCAATATTTTCATTAAAAATCTATCTTGGCAATTTGTTATCTTTGTTTACATGATTCTGTTTGTCTGATATATTTATAATCTGGGTTTAACATAATACTCAAAAAATATAATATTAGGGTATAAAGATAATAAAGTGAGTTGGCACTTTAAATAAAAAGTAAAATTATAATATTTTGTTATTTAATATTTTTATATTATAATAATGATAAATAATGCTCGCATGCCTTCAAAATGGTTAATTAATACGTAATTTTATTGTTGATTGTTTATTATTATTTCTTCCTAATTATATCATAATTAAATATTTTTTAACCTAATCTAATTCACACTTTCATATGCTAATCGTTATCACATGCAGTGGATGATAAATTTTAAAACATACTCATAATTAAATATCATATATTAATTTTTTAAATCCTGCAGTCTGCCTTAATACGTCTTACATATACCATATCAAATGGTAACTTTGTAAGCCTATATCCAAAGCCTTAAAATGTATAATAGATTGGTAAACATTACGCTTAATATATTGCAGTATTATACTCATTATTATTTGCAATTAAAAACTCCCCATATACTCTCAATGCATATTGCTATATTTTTATTGAAATTTGAAATAGGATAAGTAAAAATTTTGAAGTTTAAAAGAGAATTGGCACAGAGCTTCAATATATTAAGCTACCAATTACATGATAAATACAAGGCTTTGACATTATTTTACTTAGACGAAATCTTTATATACCAAGATTTATATTGGAAAAACATTCAAAGACGATGAAAAGGTATGACACAGACTTTGATCTGCCGAATTTGTACACAATATTTTTTTTATTCAAAGATGTGATTAAATTACATATACGATGCTGCAAAAGAAAAAAGTTTGGTTAATACTTCTTTGTGGGGTCGTTCTTATAAAAAAATGATGATATTTATTATAATGCATCACATGTTGTATGAAAATTTGTAAGGAAAGGGGAATCTTCGTGTCTCAAATATCACTCCCTGTAATGGTAAGGCACACAGAAAAAAATTGTCGGTCAAATGACCACCTTTTTGAAAGTACTAAAAACGTCCCTCAATTTAGAAAGTCTTTTGACCTCCCTCATACGAAGTGAAATCACCCGCACTCAAGTATTAAAATGACTTCTCTAAAGGTGGTCATTTTACCTTCTTTAAAGAGGGTGTTTTGCTTGCGTGGCGCTAGTGTCGCAACCTGCGCGAAGGTGGTCTTTTAACCCTCTATAATGCAGGAAAATAGCCTGCCTGATAATAGTATAAGAACCTATTTTTTTGTCGTGCATTTACTCCACTCGTGAAAGTTACATGTAATGACATTATGTATCTTTTACAAGTTTAATACTATGCATCTTCTCCTATCTGAATAAGCAATATATTGTTTTATTTTTTTTTATATAATATTGTATATAAAATAATGGTTTTTAATTGTTGATCATTCTTTACATGACATGACGACTTGTACTATTTTCAAAAATTTGTTATAATTAAATTTTAGCAGAGAAATATTGTTGCTTATTCAGCTATTAAGAGAAGATGAATAGTATTTAAACCTGTAAAATATACATAATATCATTACATAGTAATATTAACAGCAGAGAAATAAAGCATTCATAAGAAATTTATGATATATCTAAGTTTCCTATAAGTGAAATTGTTAATAGATAATATAATAATATACTATTAATAATTGCAATGTAAGAGGTTATATTTGAAACCAGTAATAAAGTACTGCCAAGTTTCAAAATTATCTGAAATTTAAGGAAAAAAATACATGTAATTTAAAAGGAAAATGGTCTTAAAAAAAATGTTTCAATTTTCAGTAGCACTACAAATTAAAGTAAGAAATTAAAATTTACTTTGTAATATAACTAGAGTGATTGAAAATATGCTATAATTTTTATTTTAATTATATTAACTTCCTTAATGACGGTAAAAAGAAATTAAAAATTATCATCATTGCTTAAAAATTCACTTAAGACTTCTAAAGAGAGTTAAATATCTTGCAATTTTTAAAATAATTATTGCTAGAACAACTTACTTTTAAAAAATTGTCATTAAAAATATTGAAAGAATTTATTTTATAATTTTTAGGAAATTAAATAGATTTTTTTATCAAAATTAAATAACACAACATGAAATGCCATTAAAATAAACAATTATTATTTCAATAAATTTTACATTACAAGTAATGACACAAAATTATCATTGTCAATCCAAGTTCACTTTTTTCACTTTTAATCAAGTAAACTACAACTTCCACAGCAACGGCTCTCACTTGATTTCACACAGGTCATGTTTATCACTTGTGAATGTACCACCACTGATATTGCACAATTCTTGTTAAATTAAGAACAAAGTTTTCTGCAGACACATGCTATTTTCAAGTTAGCTGCACCTGTAGAAAATCCCCATCACATGGCTAGTATTGAAATATGCTCCAACTCTGCAAGAAGTACGGACTCCTCCCTGATGCTTTCATCCACGCATCGTCTCACAAATGTAGATGGAATTATGTTGCAGTTGAGATGAGTCATTATCCTATAAAACGAAGATTTAATATCAGTGCTTTAGCATATTCAAATTTTCCCAATGCTAAATTCAAATTATTATGTTATTTCATATTAGGCGAAGAACAAGAAGAAGAAGAAAATAAATTGATATTAACACAACCATGAACCATAATTTTATGATAAAAATTAATGCAATAAAATATAGTTAATCTCGACAAACGAATTAAATAATCAATTTAATTTATAAAAAAAAAAATGCAGAATTATAAGTCATGTAATATAATTTATTTCAGTACATTATTTTAATATATAATTTATAAAATAATGAATGATGATAAATGTATGCTATACTTTATGAAGCAAGGGCAAATTCTCTTTGAAAATTTTGAGAAATCCCTCAGCATCTCACCAATGGTTGGCAGGGTAAGCTTTTATCATCCTGCTAGAGGAACTTTTTCAATTCTTTGCAATACATAATATAAATTATGTATAATATATTTATAACTAAAAATCAGCTAATAATTTATATTATTTTAATTTTTAGTCTTCATTGTGTGAAATTTATATAATTATTCGGTAAAATTATAACAATTATAATTGACCTACCCCAATGCATTATACAGTAAGGCATGCAAGTCTTGTTTTTTATCCAAAAGGTATTAAAATTTTGTGCTTGCACACAACTTTATTAATACACACGTACTACATATTTTTACTTACCAAAATCGGATGTTATCGTAGACCGATGACAAGTATATCAAGTTTTCTTGGCGGATTCATTTCACTAAATATATTTTGATGAGATTCTCACGCATCCATCTGTTCTTCGAAACACGTATCGATCAACAGAAATCGAGTCATACAGCGCCAGTTTTAAAAAATATTGATATAGGTGGTCAAAAAACCACACTCTAGAAGGTACCGCTTGCCTACCACCTAAATGGAGGTACAGATGGCAGCTAACCTCCTAGAAGGTGGTCATTTGACCGACATTTTTTTTCTGTGCATACTATTATTATTCTGTGAAGCCTAAAAAGAGAAAGCTGTTTAAAATCGATCATATTTTGCACACAGGTGCTCTTTTTTTCGGTAGCTTCAAAAACATACACTTAATTTCAGGCTAAAATTTAAACCCAAAGAAATAAAATTCTACAAATTAAAATTGAGCTTATTTTAATATAGAAAAATTTACAGCTTTTTTTTAAATATGAATGCTTTTAATTTTAACAACAATTAATATTATAGAAAAGGATAGACACTGAGGAAGTTTAATTTTTGTTAAAGAATTTAGCTAATTTACTGTTTGGGATTATATATACAAAGAGCGTACATTATAAGATATCTGAATTATATTGGGGGGCATTCACAAAGCATTTTAACCCCCACTTTAACCTCAATTTTTATCCCTGGTGCTAAACATAGTGCTAAACCAGGGACTAACCATGTTAGTCCCTGGTTTAGCACCAGAGATAAAAATTGAAGTTAAAGTGGGGGTTAAAGTGCTTTGTGAATGCCCCCCATAATCATCTATTTATGATTTTTGTTCCTATGTAAAAATCTTTGGTCCATAATATTGATTTGGGATATATCATAAATGGAAACAAATGAACAATCTCTGCATGAGATTTTTTATTGCATAATCTCGAGTCAATTTTTATCAATTTTGTCAGATCATTTTTAACCTTCTAACATCTTCAAAGTAGAGAGGAAAGACGCTGTGACGTCATAGTCATGCAACATCTTTCCCTAAGCTTGCGTGTTAAATATTTTCATTTCTCTATGACGTCATAGAATAACAAAGTTTTATAGCACATTTTCGAGGGTGTTTTAATAAAATTTACAACACATTATGCTAAGACCTTTATCCAAATATGCAATAAGAGTGCTTAATGTGATGTTTAAGGGTAAGGTAACGCCACCAATGTTAAAAAAAGTCCCTCACACAAAAATTCTGAAAAAAATTTAATATGTTCTCCTCTACATCCCCTATCAGTAGTTAAAATATCAGGTTTACAAATACGAGCTAGTTTTTGAGATATAAAATTTTAAAGTTGACTACTTTAACATGGAGAAATGAAACTCCCATGTTAAATTGGTCAACTTTAAAAATTCATAACTCAAAAACTAGATCGTATTTGTATACCTGATATTTTACCTACTGATAGGGGGTGTAGAGGAGAACATTTTAATTTTTTTTCAGAATTTTTGTGTGAGGGATTTTTTTTAACATTGGTGGCGTTACCTTACCCTTATTTTTAAATATTGTTTGGGTATACATGTGTTTAAATTTATTAACTTTAGGCTAATTTTAATTAGAATTAAGTATGTTACATATTTATTTTATGTAATAATTGACGTGATCCATGCTGTACAGCCTATGATCGAGAAATAAAAATTTGAATTTGAATTTGAGGATTCATGCAAGTTTAAGCGGTATGTTAAATTTACTATTTACATTAAAAATAAAAAAAAATAAACAGAAATATAAAAATGCTATGAAATTAAAAAGAATTTTTTGATATAATCATGCATTATTATAAAAATATGAAATTTTATTTAAAATTCCTGTATTTAAATTAATGCATACCTTAAATTTCAAAAATAGAATGTTAAAAGTGTTTTAGTTGTGTAGCAAATAGTTGCTACAGAAAATAAAATGAAATTCACATTTGTAAAAATTTTATCTGTAAAAATAAATTTTCTTTAATATACGAGGAGGGAAAAGATTGTAATGGAATTTGCTTTTAAATTATATATTTCATTATGACATTTAAATCTTTTAAGTATAAAAATATCAAAACCACTTTGTTTTTTAAGTCATTTCTTGCCTTTAAATGGTCTATTTTAGTGATAAAATTATCGATAGAGAGAGTGCACTGTCAAAAATATTTTGTGGGTTTCACTCATCTCATTTATATTACATAACATAATAATATATAAAGCTTCTAATGTAAGCATGCATAAGTCAATAAAATAAATTCTATTTCCAAATGCAATATTTTAGAAAGGACATTTTGTAATTGACAAATGTTTTCTGAATAAATAAATACTAATCTGATGGACATATAAGATATTTTATCATACATTTTAAATCCATTAAATGTACATGATATTAAATGGAAAATTAAAATAATAAATATATTTTCAACTACATTCATCAATTAACTGTAATTATTATATACTATAGATTTATCAAAATGGGTATAAGCGATTCAGCAATAAAAAAAAATGACATAAAACATTTAGGCATAAAATTGGTTTATCAAAGGATTCAAAACTTTAGCAATGACTTTTTTGGTCATTTTTTATTTTTATCTTCAACATCTACGTTTAAAAAATTGAAAATTTTGACATCCAAAACCAAAAGTCAGTATACAAAATTCTGAAAATGACATTTATCATGACCCATAGGTTGAGGTTACCACCCCTCCATTTTCAGAATACACAAGGAAAATACAAGACTTTGTATCTTTTGCTCTCTCGTATCTTAATTATACACCCGAATGAAAAAGCAAACCCCACCCTTAATTTTTTCCTTACCATTTTGACTGTTTCATACGATATTTTTTTTATAGTGTAAAGTATGGTCCACTTTCTAAACTCTATAAAGTCTCACGTGTATATTTTTTTTAGAGGTAGATAGCCCTGACTAGACTTAGGAATGTGGAGGATAGTTGAGAAGAGAGCATTGTGTATAAAAAGAGCAACACGATATATTTATATAAAAGAGGGAGAGGTATTATACAAAAAAAAAAATATATATATATCCCCGCCCGAGAAAAATAAAAGAGCGTGGGATCTGTAGTTTTGTAGTAACCGGCAATCTACCTGTAACGAACCATTATCAAATCTTACAGGTGGGGTGGAACTAATGGACAGGGATGTACACATTTTTTTAGAAACGAAAAAATGTAAGACTTCATGGGATTTTTTTGTTAAAAGGAATTTTATACATTCTTTAAAAAAAAGAGACATTCTATGATTTTTTTAAGTATAAGCTTATTATCTATATAGTGAATGAATAAGTAATTAATATTTATAATAGTTATGAATGGAAAGAAAATATTATCAATAAAAATCAATCACGAGTATAAAATTATGTTATATAATATACAATTAATTTTATTAATTATAATTTATTATTGTAATTGAGTGTTTTGAATTTCAAAGAAAGTGCTTATGTATTGTATATATATATATATATAGGCAATAATATAATTTAATGATCATTATTATTATAAATATTAATAATTATAAATAATAGTTTTGTTGATAAAAATGAATTTAATTTAATTGTTCTCATATATACAAGTACATGTACACTCCATTCAGTGTACATACAACGTATAACATATTAGTTAATTTTTGAAAATATGAATTTTATCTTAAAAATAATGTAAACTGGAGTTTAATAGTGGCGTTTGGTGTACTGCACAAGTTTTAAGAATTAGTTTAATTAGTTTTTGTAAGTGATGAATTTACGAAATTATGAAGGTATATAGGTTTTATTATATTAAATAAAATAATACAGTAAAATTATTTAAAATTTATATGCTTTTTTTTATTAAAAGTATTACAATTTTCTTAATATTTTACGACCAATGTTTTTCAATTAAATACGATAGATGAATTAAATACGATCAGAGATGACAGAAAACTATTCACAAAGGTACATAGTTAGATAGCTGGATATGTTTCTGGATTTTAACTCGTTCGTGAATCACCCCCATTATTTGCGTAATCCATACCATGCAGATGGAAAAAACTGTATAATTTTTTTATTCTAAAGAGCCATTTTCTTATCTTTAAACATTGATAGTGAGTTTTGTTGCAAATTAAAATTGCAAACAATTATCATTTACTTTGCGTCTGCATAGTCAATTAATTAAGAAAAAGAAATTAACTAATTAATTACTTTTGTATTCAATTCATAGACTTACCTTTTCAATCAAAATTATATTATATTAAATTATATGTTCATAATATTTGTATAAATAATGTAATACCTTTTTTTTAATTATTCATAATACAAATTTTATAATATAAGAATTTATACTCTAATTATAATTATATAAAATGACTTGTAATAAAAATAAGGGTTATAATTTTACCACATTCCTAGATAGTAGATAAATGAGAGTCACAAATTTAAAACAAAAAAATAACAAAGATATAAAAAGTATATAAAGAGTAACAAACAAAAAACTTCAAAGAAACAGAACGGTTGAGAAATTTCGGTGGTTTTCTTTAGGCCACTATTGTACTATAAGAAGGTGGGAAGAAGGTAAAAAAAAAAAAATACTCGCTGAGAAAAAAAAAAAAAATGTTGTAGTATACAACCGGTCTGTATAGTAAGAATAGTAAAACCTCTTGTACATTGTTGCCAAATGCTTAACATTCCTAAACATACTCAACTCATTATTATACACCTGCTAAACATGTATTTGGCAACATTGTTTACTATTTAAATTATCTAAAATACGCAAACGAATTAGCATTTTTCTACCCTCTTTTTTTATATTAAATGAAATTTACATAAAATTTGAAATGTTTGTTTTTTTTAAAAAGCCATTGAACAAATAAAAGTTTATAAAATGTTGTGAAATTCAAGCTTTTTTAAAAAAAAAAAAAACATCTTTTATTATAAATAAAACAAAATGTTTTATATTTCTGCAGTTTCTAACTGTAAATTTTGTTTGAAATGTTAAATGAGATTAGTCAAAAATAAATAAATTTCAACACAACATAAGTAAATCTTTAGTTTTGCGACAGAAGTTTCAAAACATTTTTTATTTTTAACTTTTAGTTCCAATCAGTGCGAGAACAAAAACTTCAAGAATATTTAAATTTTAAATTTTTGTTAACAACTCTCCGTTAAAACTAAAATGACTAAATGTTAAATTCTAATAATTATTATATATAGATATTAATTCAAACCTGTATGATAATTTTGAATGAGAATGGTATAAAAATTATAGGAGTATATTGAAGTGTCAGTTTTGTTAAAAAAAATTAATATATGATGTTTTTCTTGTTGAAAAAATACATTCATATATTAAGTAATGATTATACATTTTATAGCACTATAGTTAATGTAAATACAGCTAAACTCCCTCCTAATAGTATACAGTACATGCAATTAAATTTATTGATAATCGTTCCATACATATTATAAATAATATATACAGCTGCATAACAAATTACCAATATTATTAAAAAATGTAAAGAAATTAAAGATTTCATAATATTGCTTAAATTAATTAAAATGTTTCTCCTTAATAATTATTATTACTCTAATTAAAACCTATTAGTAGTGACATTTAGTAACTTGTTTATGCTATTTATCTTTTCGTCTTGCTCTTTAAACATGATGTCTTACCAGCAATGCATAATGCTTACCTCTTATTAACATGTTCATAAATGGCTCCTAGGAATTGGTCCGAAGAGGAATTGGTCCGAAAAGGAATTGGTCCGAAAAAGAGGCGGTGCCAACGAGGAGTGGGGGGTTCTTAAAAACGTGTCAGATAAAAGTGGCAACGCTGCAAACGATTCGGACCAATTCCGCTTTCGGACCATTTCCTCTAAATATGATTTTTGTTTAATTTTGGTAGCATTACAAAGTGTAATCAGTAATAATTTTAAAAATGCAGTTAACTACTAAAAGTGCATTTATTGCAAATTGCAGACACTAACTTTATTTAAAAAAAAAGACGGCCAAATGAAGGCGAAGAATTGGTCCGAAAGGGGAATTGGTCCGAAAAATTTATAATGTCAATTAAGAGGAATTGGTCCGAAAGCTATATAATGTCAAAATAGAGGAATTGGTCCGAAAGCTTTATAATGGCAAAATAGAGGAATTGGTCCGAAAGCTTTATAATGTCAATTAAGAGGAATTGGTCCGAAAGCTTTATAATTTCAAGAAAGAAGAATTGGTCCGAAAGCTTTATTATGTCAATTAAGAGGAATTGGTCCGAAAGCTTTATAATGTCAAAATAGAGGAATTGGTCCGAAAGCTTTATTTTATCAATTAAGAGGAATTGGTCCGAAAGCTTTATAATGTCAAAATAGAGGAATTGGTCCGAAAGCTTTATATTGTCAATATAGAGGAATTGGTTCGAAAGCTTTATAATATCAATAAAGAGGAATTGGTCCGAAACCTTTATAATGTCAATTAAGAGGAATTGGTCCGAAAGCTTTATTATGTCAATTAAGAGGAATTGGTCCGAAAGCTTTATAATGCCAATTAAGAGGAATTGGTCCGAAAGCTTAATAATGTCAATTAAGAGGAATTGGTCCGAAAGCTTTATAATGTCAATTAAGAGGAATTGGTCCGAATGGGGAATCCGTCCGAAAGCTTTATTATATCAGTAAAGGGGAATCTGTCCTAAAATTTAATTTCATAAGTAGAGAGGAAACTGTCCGAAATGGGAATTCGTCTGAAATCTTTACTATATATAAATATATATCAATAAAGAGGAATCTGCCATACATTTTAATTTTAAATTGGGGGTGTGGGGGAGGCCACTGCAGGCTTGTTTGTTTTTGTTTGAAACCCCATGATTAAAAGAAAGAGAATGATCTAGTACAAAACTGCGAAACTGTGTATATATTATTTCTTCACGTACTAATTTTTTAATTTTTTCAATATGTACGTATGAGGTGATTTGCCTTCGTTTTCAATTTTTTAATATTTTACTAAGAAGAATAATTTGTTATCTTTTAATTGTGCAGTTGCATAAAAAATTATTAAAGCTTTAAAAAAATCATTTTAAATACATTTTTAGCCAATAAGACAAGATGTAATAGTCCATCAAATGACAACATGCTTAATTGAATAATTAAATATTTCCAATGTGCTTTTTGACCTTTTTCTGTCATCAGTACGTATAATAATTTTTTTATAAATAATTACATATTTTTATATTCATAATAATTATATTGATTAAGGATTTCCCTAAAAATTACAATGATGGATGCTAATTTGTGATATAATTAATACCACAGAATCTTGTTATTTGTGTAGCTGAATTTTAATAATTTGAATAATATTTACAAAAATATAACACTGTGTCCAAAGATTACATAGATATCATGACTGAAGTGATTTTTTAGCAAATTTGAATTCCACCCTTATTCCATATTATTAATTTTTTATCATAAAATATTGTCATAAAATTTCATTTTATATTTTAGTTTGTTATATAATAAACCTTTCGGACCAATTCCTCGATATTGATATAATAAACCTTTCGGACCAATTCCTCTTAATTGACATTATAAAGTTTTCAGACCAATTCCTCTTTATTGATATTATAAAGCTTTCGGACCAATTCTTCTTTCTTGATATTATAAAGCTTTCGGACCAATTCCTCTTAATTGACATTATAAAGCTTTCGGACCAATTCTTCTTTATTGATATATTAAAGCTTTCGGACCAATTCCTCTTTCTTGATATAATAAACCTTTCGGACCAATTCCTCTATATTGATATAATAAACCTTTCGGACCAATTCCTCTTAATTGACATTATAAAGTTTTCGGACCAATTCCTCTTTATTGATATTATAAAGCTTTCGGACCAATTCTTCTTTCTTGATATTATAAAGCTTTCGGACCAATTCCTCTTAATTGACATTATAAAGCTTTCGGACCAATTCTTCTTTATTGATATATTAAAGCTTTCGGACCAATTCCTCTTTCTTAATATAATAAACCTTTCGGACCAATTCCTCTATATTGATATAATAAACCTTTCGGACCAATTCCTCTTAATTGACAATATAAAGCTTTCGAACCAATTCCTCTATATTGATGTAATAAAGCTTTCGGACCAATTCCTCTTAATTGACATTATAAAGTTTTCGGACCAATTCCTCTTTATTGATATTATAAAGCTTTCGGACCAATTCCTCTTAATTGACATTATAAATTTTTCGGACCAATTCCCCTTTCGGACCAATTCTTCGCCTTCATTTGGCCGTCTTTTTTTTTTTTTAAATAAAGTTAGTGTCTGCAATTTGCAATAAATGCACTTTTAGTAGTTCACTGCATTTTTAAAATGATTACTGATTACACTTTGTAATGCTACCAAAATTAAACAAAAATCATATTTAGAGGAAATGGTCCGAAAGCGGAATTGGTCCGAATCGTTTGCAGCGTTGCCGCTTTTATCTGACACGTTTTTAGGAACCCCCCACTCCTCGTTGGCACCGCCTCTTTTTCGGACCAATTCCTTTTCGGACCAATTCCTCTTCGGACCAATTCTCTGGGGCCTTCATAAATGGCCATAAATGTATTTTTTGAATTGGACGAATATAATAACTAAAAATTTATTTTTCTTTTCAATTTTCCGAATTTAGCACAAAGTGTGCTCAGATAATATAAATAAAATATTCAACAAAATCCTCTGAAGTTCATTTAACTGTTGTTTTGAAATAAAAACATCTATTTTCTACTATAGGAAAGTCGTAAAACTGTCCAAATCCACGTCAGTAAATGTGTGAACAGTTGCTGTTAATTATCTCAAGAACAATCGTAGAGTTAATTATTTTAAGCATTGATACAAGTGTGATCACTATAATTATAATTTATAAAATCAACAAAAGAATTAATTATATTCTATATATGTATAAACATTTATCATTGTTTAATATAAGTACACAGTTCAGGCAATAATGATATTTAATTTTGTAATTGTAAACAAATTTCTTAGAAAAATGACAATGTAATATATTCCAAACAATGAAAAATTAAAGATATTGTACGAAAATTTTGAGACAAGCATCTTTTTCAATATTTTTTTAATTAAATAAATAAAATAATTAGCATTATATTGACTATTATTGATTACAATACGGGCCTGTAAAATTTATTTGGAAGAAATAAAAAATTCAGAACGTTGCTCTATATTATTTCTTCATTTCTTTTGTATGCATTATTTGTTTGATTTATTTATTCGCTATATTTATTTAGGACAGATTAAACTAATGGATAAACAGTCCCATTGCCAGGAATTCAGTGGTAGGAATTTAGGGTTTTTCGGACAGTTCTTTAATACTTTCATTATACTAAAATTAAGGTAATAAAATTATTGTACCTACCAAAAAACACACTACGTCTATATACGTTTATTAATTTGATATTAATTATTGCTAAATAATATTTTTAATAAAATATAAAATGCAAAAATAAAATAATAAAAATCTAAAATTTAATTTTACTTTCTATATAATAATTTACGTCTTTATAATTTATTTTGATTGCGATAGTGAGGGTGTTTAAAGAAATAAGAATTTAGCTGGCACAAATGCAGTGATATTACCAAAGAGTTGTCTATTTTTAAACGACGTGTTAGAACTTGTATGAGACACTTGGCACTTGATGTACTCTTCCCCCCATTCTCTAACTAACAATTGTTGAATAGCAACCTCACGATAAACAAGCCTCTTGACGAGGGTGGATTTAAAAAGTCATGCTACTTCATTTTATTTTTAAATTCACTTAACCATGAAACAGCAATTTCGTTTATTACAACATTATATATATACGTTAATGGGATATATTGCGTTTGTTTATTTGTATTTATATATACCCACTTGTAAACTATCAATGATATTGTGCAAATTAACGTTTTTGTAAATGAGCTTTAAAACACAAATTGTGGATTTTAATGTAAATTATAACATAAATTCATAAAATTATAATGAATAATGTAAATCTATGAACAAATGAACCTGCATGAAATTTTTTATTGTATATTTGGATAAAAAAAACTACGTAATGGCCATCATGCATGTATTGGCAATTTTTAGCCCTCTAACACCGTTTAAAATTTAATTGAAAAATGGTGTGACGTCATAGTCATGCAACGTCTTCCCCTTCGCTTATGTGTTAAATATTTGCATGACTATGACGTCACAGCATGATTTTAAAAAAATTGTAACAAAAATTGACAATACATAACGCGAGGTCCTCTACCTAAATATGTAATAAAAAAAACCTTGCAGATTGTCGATTCTCAATTATGCATTTTGTACATGTGGATGTCTTCAGCCCTTGAGGCTAATTTTTGGTGCTGAAAAAGTTGCCTAACCTCAAGGCGAAATGATCGGAAGTAATGGAGTAATTGTTTATATTTAAATTATTTCAGTGTATCAATATATTTTTTCTCTCAAATGATTTTTTGTTTGTTTGTTGGTTTGTTTTTGGTAATTTTGTATCATATGTATATTTAAAATACATAATAGCTATTTTAACAGAAAATTTATTATTATATAGAACGTTTTAATTGCAATATTATTATTTTAATTAATTATTTTAAAATAAATTTTAGTATAGAACTCTTTATTAAAATTTCTGTTTATTATAATGATCAATATTATATACCTATATAAAATGTATGCAGTATAACTATGGTATAAATGTATAAATATAATATTTATATTTTATCTTGTCAAAAATTAAGGCGTATATGATATTTAACAACAAATACATTTATAAAGAAGATTTTTTTAATGAGCATAATATATTTAACCTATCAAACATCATAATATATTGTTTTGAATCATTAATCAATTTTAAATTCCCTTGACCCCAACACACAATTTAACATTTTTACTACAACGCCCCACAAGCCATGATATGCTTCCTCTGTAAAACGATTGCCTCCCCCCCAATACTACTCTAACACGTAATAATTATGATAATTTGTCAGAGTCTACCGGATATACTATAGGGCGAGGCGCAACAAGCAAAAATATCCTTTTCAACGAACCGCGATAGAAAAACTATTCTACGAATATATACTTTAAATAATATAAAATATATGAGAGATTTTTACAACAAATAAATTATTTTTATTCACTAATTATAATTATATTGTAGTTCATAATATAACAGTGTAATATTTTCCTGTCTGGTATAAAATTTAGATATTTTTCAGCATTCTTTTACTATACGAATATATAATTATAGGCTTATAAAAGTATTTAGATGTAATTGCTATATAAAAAATTGAACTTTTAATTCAATTGGAATGTAATACATATATGTATACAGAGTATAGCATCAAATTAATGTATTATTAAAAAATAAATACACTATTATACATTGATATTTAAAAAAATAATATTTAAAAGTAATATTTTGCAATGTAACTGGATAATGCATGCATCCCTTTAAAATAATACCATAAAGATTTAACTAAACAGATTTTACATTGAATTTTACATTAAATTTATAGGTATACAATTTGTAATATTTATATATTTTATGTAAAATACAACAAATAATATTGTATTTTCATAAAAAAAAATGCATATTATAAAATAACGGATTGATGAAAGGTCATTCGATGTACTATATTTTCTGCTATTGATTTGTTTGATAAATTATATTTTTAAATTACGTGAAAAAATACAGGAAATATTCTAAGATCTTATCAATTTTACGACTGTAAAAAATTATTACGTAATTTATTTTTTTTTACAGTTAATTGTTAATAATAGAAATTACCTCATTACATAATTTTATAGTTCAATATATGCAGGAAATGCATTGCACATGACCTGATGTATTGACGAAGCAATTGCTGCACTTTTTCGAATGACATTGTTAATAGAAGTTGCATAAAAATGATACATATTGTTTAAAAGTTATCGATATTTAATTAAATATAATATAGACGTGTTCACTTGGAGCAATTTTCTCAGTATATTACTTTTTGAATTATCTCGAATTTCAATTTTATAATAGAATGTGGAGATTTTAACGCAAGCAAGCTACCACCTACACCTCTCTACAGCATGAACTTTACCTCTGCTCTGTTTGTGGGCGTTAGTTTGATATTATATGGAGGCGTAGAAATAGTTGAGAATTTCTAATGTAAAAGCAACAATTTCATGCGACGCGACGCGAATAATGCGCACTTGCTGTAACATCCATTGGTGGCCATATTTGGCGATTAAAATAAAAAGAGCATCGTAATTAACGCGATTCCTGGTTAATTTTCCGCCGGCATAGGATTTCACAGCTTTTACGTCAAAATCGCGTCGAATCGCCGTTGTCGCCATCTGAATCCGCCTTAAAATTGCAAATCTTCGCATATATTAATTTTCCTCTTTTCTCTGCACTTCAAGCAAATTAGCCAGAAGGTCATAAACTCCCCAAGGTGGGCACCATGACAAGCATGCACCATTATGTCATATTAAATTAATATGCATTTCATTATAATTTAGTACATTTTTCTATGTATTGATCCTGGGATCTTCTCTTTAACCGCTTATTGGAGGCCTGGGTTCTACAAACAATCTCATTATATGTTAAAACATTTGGTTCGAATGGTGGGTGGGTCAAATTTAATCAATTTTAGAGCTCACAAAGGATGGTCTCTCCCTCCCCCCCCTCTCTCTCTTCCTCTCTCTGCGAATTAAATACTGTCATATAATTCCTCTTAATTGAAGTTAAAAAAATTACATTTCAACCATACCATACAGGTATAAATATATCAGACAAAAATGGACAATCAAGATAATATATAACAATTTCTTGCATTTATTTTTGGGAATTTTTATTCTATATTCTTTAAAGTGACATCCTGGTAAATGCTTTTTTGAGAGAAATAGATAAGAAAATATATAATATTATTTTGATGTCATAAGTATTATATAACACCGATATTAAATTCATTGATTGAGTATCAAGAATTTATACAAAATGTTAACATTTCTAAATAATTAATATGTATATAATATTATTTGTCTATTAATTTTTAATTACACTACATTAATTATCTTATACGGTGTTGATTTTTTTATAAGTTTTCCTATGATAATATCATTATAATTGATACAGCAAATAATTGAAAATAATTGTTGATAATACTTCAATAAATTAAACTATAATAATATAAACAATTATTTTTTTTTAAATAAAATTTTAAATTAAAACAAGATTAAATCAGTATATCCTTTTAAAGAATAAATAAAAATTCTTTTTATTTATATCTTACAGATTTATACACTAACCCTGATTATTTTTTGTTGATGATACTAAACAATAGACATTGTTGCCAAATTTATAACAAATTTTGTTGGTCGGTTAAAATACACACGAGGTGTAGTTACGCGTGAGATGGCACGATGATAACACTTTGCCAAGGTACACTTTACCAAAATTAAAGTTACCATCTAAATTACTTATTTTTAGTGTATAATTGATCAATTTGGCTTTAAAACTTCACAAAATAGTATACGAATATGATTAAAAGTGGATTTGATAAGTTTTAATCATTAAAAATTATCTTTAAATTCACTTCCGGTTTATATTATAAATTTAATTAAAGTATAGCCTCATCAGTTTCATGGACATGTCATGACATGCTTCAGAGACACAATTTGACTTTGTAATTGGCCCCAACTTAATTTTAACTCTTTCCTGCATTAAATTTTTTTTTAGAAAAAATAAAAACTTTAATTATGATAATCATATTAATTTTTTTTACTATAAATTTTATATTATATACATAGTCATGATTTGGGTGGTATTTTTTTAAAGAATGATGTCATATATATAATGTATTTAAATGCTAACTCATTATTTTTATTTTAAAATAAAAAAATACTAAATATTTTTAGCACATGTTAAAAATTAGAATTTATATAATAATATAAAAACATGTTTTTGTAAATTCAGAGGAGGTTTAACATTTTATCAAAATTTTAACAATAGTGAGTCACTCTCATTAAAAAAGAAAAAAAGGACAGTGAGTCACTCGGAACTTTATCTTCTTTTTGCGCGATTTCGAATGTTGTGCTGCTGGTAGTTACTCACGCCACAGTAGATGGGTTAATTGTTCAACACTTTTTTTTTCTTTTCCGCGACTATGTTAATAAAAAAAATTACTATTCTGTAAACCGAACTAGAAACTAAATAAATTAAAATTTATTTTTGTAAAAATATTCCTGGGCTAATCTTTTATTCACTATTTAACGTCCCTCCTAGACTTTTTTTCCTCAAAATCAAGATACAAAGAAATTAAAGAAATAATAAAAAAACAGTTATAAAGAAACATAGCAAGAAAATTTGCGGCCAAAAAATGGCCGCGCTGGGGGCATACATGACCAAAATGTGTCAATTGACCCAAAATACCAACCAACCAACTATTTTTTTCCTCCTAATTTGCACCATATTCGTTGAAAAAAGAGAGATTAATCTTATTGTCCTTATTGAATATGAAATGTTAGGAATATTTTGTCTTTATTTCATCCTCACTTTGATGAAGGAAGAAATAAGACGTATTTTTTTTTTTTTTAGATAAAAATACGTAATAAGATTACACGGAAATAAATTCTCACAAAAAGGTTGTAGAATTTTACCGACTTAGCTCGAGCTAAAACCCATGAACCAAGTAAGTCGGTAAAAACTCCCGATCCAACATTGTAATTCAAATCATACAAACGGGTCGGTAAAAACTACAACCTTAATGTGTTAACACGAATCTACACATTAAGTCGGTAAAATATTAAAGATTTCGAATAGTAAAACTATTCCACTCAGACGTGTAAAATTTTACCGACTTGATTTTGCTATTTGTATTTTCTACCGACCTAATGTCCCAAGTTTTACTATCTTGTATCCTCTAAAGTTAACTCTTTAATTGGGTGAAATTTTGCCTACTTTATTTGTAGCTATTACTGTTTTCATACTTTTAAATTTTACGTTGAATAATTTGCTTACATTGAAATATAATGAATATGAAATGACATTATACACTGTAACATTGATAGAAAATATTAGTATTATTACAAAAGAACTACAATGCATAAAAAATTATAAATTAATATATAAAAATTACTTTGTGAAATTATTTCACACCTGCACTCTCGATCTATACCAGATTTCATTATATTTTATTACACTCTTTAACTCAAATAAACTTAAATGCTTCATCATGGAATATATAGTTGATAAATAAAAAGGTATCATAAAATTTGTTTCATATTATGTAACATATTTTATTTATTTACGACAGCATACAAATTAGGTAATAATATATATTATATATATATTTTTTTTTCAAGAGAGGAAAAAGCAAGTATCAAGAGATTTGAATGACAATAAAAAATAGCAGTTAATAGTTGCATGAAAGTCACTTCAGTTTTAAGAATCACTTTCAACTTTCAAGTCGAACACCGAGAATGATTATCACCTTGCTACAGTACACAGACCGATGATAGTCCCATCCTTTGGAGTGAAGAAGCTTGCCTTTCGTTGACGTAATGGTTTGAGGAATAACTTTTCCAATCGTGGTGTGTTAATGCAGAGATGCATCGCGGATGCATCACGTACAATGATGAGTCGATCGTCCACAGCACCCAGACACCTTCGGTAGGCGCATCATTGCTGTAAATATTTGTTATTAGAGCTAGCAAGGTGCACGCAATATTCTATGAGAAAATACTCAAAATACAATGTTACTTTTAAAACCAGCTGAAGCGAAAAATAATAAACCAATGTTAAAACCTCTTGTAACACGTATACCATGTACCGTGTATTTATTTATAATTAATATACGGCAAAATCAGTATGAATATGAATTGATTTGGTAAATTTATGTTAAATGGTGCAGGGCATTCATGAATGATATTTTAGAAATGGTTAATAATTTGCATAGCGCCATAGTAATCATAGTAATCGAAAACACTTGGCACTAAGATTTATTTTCTTAAATTCATAATATTATCCTGTATATATATATATAGTCACTAGAGGATACATGTATTTAAGAAAATAAATACTGACAGAGACACAGAAAGAGAAATCGAGGAGATAAATATAATCAAATAATCATATGAGTAACTGACACTATGAATTTATGCTTACCTTAATATGATATTCACGGCGATGAAGTAATGACGAAAAATCTTGACGATACTTAATTGTAGTGAAGAACTATTTAAATTAAACGTATTAAACACGGTAGCCCAACTTTCAGCACAACCTCACTCATCAAGGACGCGTCAAAAATGTGAGGAAGTTTGCTTAAATTTAACGGACATTTTTGAATAAAACAACTAAGTTGGTAAATTTTAAGAACGTAATGGGCTATATTTGCAAAGTTTGAAGTTGCAAAAAGGAAGCGTGCTAAAATCACAGATTTAGGTTGGTAAAAATGGCATTGCATAGCAAAAATGTTAAACTTTTA
The DNA here is from genome assembly GCA_949825025.1 of Siphlonurus alternatus. NCBI lineage: Eukaryota > Metazoa > Arthropoda > Insecta > Ephemeroptera > Siphlonuridae > Siphlonurus > Siphlonurus alternatus. The sequence continues at coordinate 10,941,687 of OX463783.1, read as the reverse complement.
CCAACACTCTTCAAAAACTATTTTACAATCCTTTGTCTTCAGTTTTTACAGAATGCATTGTAATAATGTCGGTAAAATATTACAAACGTCCTGGTAAATGGCGCTTTTACCGACCTTTACTATTAAAAATTTTTGTCCGTGTAGGTTTAAACGTGTGAAGATGAAAATTTTCAACGATAATATATGCATACCATGGTTATCTGGTCAAACTTTTACATAAAATTGAAATTTATAAACCTGTGTCTCTGTGTCTTCAAAGGAATAATTATGTAAAAAAAAAAAAAAAAAAAAAAAAAATAGAAATAATAGAAATAATAGAAAGCAGTATCGTTTTCACAGTTTAACGTTTTGCAAATATGATTATAATTAATTGTCATTTTTTTATAATTTTATACTCTTAAAATCAAGGTGAAACATGGCGATGACATCATAGTCACAAACTGCAATTTCCACCTCGATTTTGGTGCACATTTACAATTTATATATTACAAATTTACACTATATTTACATTAAATTTTAAAACAAAAATCAGATTAGCCATTACAAATATTAGAAATAAAAAAGATGTATATATAAGGCAAGCTATAGGCGAGTTACCCTGAAAAACCTAGAATTTATTCGCATCTTGAAATTGGACGAATAAAATTGTTATAAAATGCTCGATAGTATCCCAGCACACATGCACCTGATTATAGTTTAAATTTAACTTTTATCCATTTATTAAACAAAATTAATCAAGTATGAAGCGTGGCATCAAGCTATTTTGGTGTACAAAGTGTGGAAAAAAATGAAATAGTTGCGCTCGATTGAATCTTAGTAACCATCAAAATTTTAAATAAGATCTTTTTGTTCATAATTTACTTAACAACAATTGAAGAAAACAACAAAGCAAATGGTGTTATATTGTTAATTATAACGAAATGTATTAATTAATTGCAGATAAAATGAGCGTTGTAAAATGATTTCATTATAAAGGAACGTTTAAAAGAAGTTATAAAATTTAGCAATTAATCAAATTAAAACGCTATTAATGCATGCAAAACAAATAAAACTACAACATTAATTACATTTACGTCATTTACAGTTATTAATAAAACCTTTAATAATAAAACATTTAAAATAATTTTATATACAAAAATTGTTACTGCAGTATATTATAATGCTATATTATAATATAACCATATAAAAAAAAATAACAAAATAATTTTCTTACGCTGTTTGCATTTTTCATTAGATGGCATTGTTATATTTTTTTAACAGAAAAAAAAGGTACTTAAAGATATGACGCATTTTTATTTCGTAATAACATTGTTATTGCATGCACTTTACTCGCAACGGTGCGTGAATGCAATGGTAAACAATGGATTTTAACTTGTTGTTATTGCATATGCACACACACAACAGGGGGCGCGGTACACAAAGTACATAAAGGTAAATGCACTTGCTTACTTGCACGAGTACAGATTACTAAATGCAATCATGGTACAGTCAATTTAATATAATATTGCCTTAGGATGCATAAATTTCCTGGGTTTGTTTTTAATATTTTGAAATGGAAATTGCACAGAAATTATTTTTCTCGATTTGAGCTGATTGTTGAATTTCAATACTAAAATTCAAACTACAAGGACAAAAGTCTCTAAAATAATTTTTTAATTAATTTTATAACTATAGCGGATGTATATTGTAATATTGTTTACGTTTAAATGTTGTATCCCTTATACTCAGCATGCATGAAAAACATTATCATTAGTATATATAAATTGTATTATATTAAAACATGCAACTTATATAAACTCATTATTAATTCTTAATTGTTTTTTTTTTAAGTTTATATGTTAATTATGTTACGTAATAAATTAAAATAAATTGACATTTTTTCTTTTTAATTATGTTAATGTTTAAATGCAATGTTTTATTATGTTAGGTCAGTTACAGTATACTGCAGTAGTTTGTGATAACAACTATTGAGTTATAAAATGTATACGTAGTAGTAATTGTTGCACATTATTTCCGTTTTAAAAAAAACAAGTTGAGTGTTTTTTATCCTCATTTTTACTTTGTACCATTTAAATATTGTGAAATCAAATGTTCTAACCGTAAGTTGCGAAATTCAATTATAATATACGTACGTAATGAATTCCACATTTATTCAAAATATATGCAATTTATCAAAACAAATATTTATAATTAAATAGCTTAATTTTGATTGCCTCTATTTTGTCCTTTAATTATACGCCTTATTGAAATTTGATAGAGAGAGAGAGAGAGAGAGAGAGAGAGAGAGAGAGAGAGAGAGAGAGAGAGAGAGAGAGAGAGAGAGAGAGAGAGAGAGAGAGAGAGAGAGAGAGAGAGAGAGAGAGAGAGGGAGAGGGAGAGAGAGAGAGAGAGAGAGAGAGAGAGAATTCATGGGTGGTTCAACTGTTAAGAGTCTATAATTTTTTTATTTTCAATTTTTCAATTTTCATTGTTTATATATTAACAAAAAATTCTTTAAATAATACATTATTTCATGCCATAATTAAATATTTTTTTTATTTGAGAAAAATCTCATATACTTGTTATCATAATATAAAATCTAATTATTATTTAAATACCTGTAGGCAACATAGAAAATAATTTACATATTACTAATTAATATACAGTACAGTTTTTTTTTTTTTCAAAATAAGTTGTTATGCTCAACACATTGTTATTTTTAATATATAAAGTAAGCGTACGTAGTTAGTATGTGTCTGGTCCGTAGTCTGGTAGTGATTCTCAGTATCTCACATACGACATTTACTACACTTTAATTAAATTATATTTTATACCGGAAGTAACCGGAAATTGGGCTCTTTCGTTTGTAAGAAATAATTTTGTGTATTTATGAAATTTATAAAATGGAAATTTAAAGTTTTAACTTGAATATTATCAAACTTAACTTTATTTATTTTAATTTCCGGTTTGTAATCTCGTATTAATAATAGTTAGCAGTGTAAAGATGGCCTTGACGACATTAACTCAAGTGTAATATTATTATTACTACTACCAAGGACAAACTACTCGTATTATACTCGCTTACACTCACGCACAATATTACAACTAAAAAATAAACAACAAAATTTCCACGAAAAAAATAAAAAATAAAGATTTTATAAAAATGATAAAATTGTAATAGAGAGAAAAGCGAGAGAGAGAGAGAGAGAGAGAGAGAGAGAGAGAGAGAGAGAGAGAGAGAGAGAGAGAGAGAGAGAGAGAGAGAGAATTATTATTGTGTGAATAATCGCGTTTCATTTGTATTTAATATAAAAAATGTATAATTGTGTGATAGTTGAGATATTTTTTTATAATAAAATATTCTAAAAATAATTTTAAACAATTCCAAGAAAAAGGTTATATATTATGAATATTAATACTATGTTTGTTATACTATTATTATTCATATTTACATTATTTATATTTATAAGGTAAATATTCAAATGAAAAAATAAAATATATACAATAGCAGCGGTACCCTCTTGTTAGAGACGATGGTATTTAATTAAAAAAATATATATTCCTATGGACTCAAACAAATAGTTCTTATGTTTGTATTTAATAAATATATCGCTATATATGGTCTAAACTCTAACTGCGTACTTGTAAATAATCAAGTTTAGTAATAAAACAAATTGCAAAAAATTTAAAGTCATCATGAAAATTGTAAAACTGCAAACAAGAGCTAACAAAGAGTGAAAATAAAAAGAAAAAACATTTTTAGCTTTAACGCTGGATTAAAACCTTTTTAAACTTGATTTGCAAATGTACTTTGTAATAGTTATATACTTCCACAACAATGTGTTCCATCATTAAAATTCTTAAACACAATATTTTGTGTTGTCGTATATAATTTAAAACATTTTTACATTTTTTAAAATACCAAAATACTTCAGTAAACAATTAAAAATTGAAATTATTTTGAAGAGATGGAAAATTATTTTCAAATAAAAATTACTTCCCTGCCAAAACTTGATTTTATTTCTTACATATAAACCAGTTCCAGTTTAAAAAATAAAAAAAAAAAGTTAAGAAATATCTTTTACTCTTGAAGCAAACATAGCAAAGACTACGAGCCACACACACAAAAAAAAGGATTAGTAAAAGGAACTGGTAGAATGTAAAGTCATTTTATTTTAAAAAAAATTGTTCAAACTAGTTTTTTTTTACCTCGTTGCTGCCTCGCGGTTTTGTACTACAATGACGTCATCAAGGCAGGGTCAAGGTCGTTCATTTGAGCACCAACATAACCTTATGGGATTTTTGTATTGTAAAAATAAATAATAAGCTTAACGTAAATTTTACCTTGCAGAAAATTAAAAAAAAAAAAAAATAAAAAACATAACTGAATTTTTTATGAGTATAATAATTATTATTATATAAGAACTGTATTTTTAAATTTACAACATAAGTATTAATTATTACAACATTTTAAAACGACATTTCATAAATTAATGTATGAAATATATAATTTTAACAATTTAAAATAATTGTAATTGTAATAATTTTAGCATGAAAATAGAAACAAGTGATTTTGTTTGTTTTATTAATGAAGTTTTGTATTTTAAAGAATTGTACTGTATACAAATTATAACATTAATTTAAAAAAAAAAAAAATAGGTGGTTTTTCACAACTATATTTGCTCATATATAAAAATAAGTATACATTATATGTTAAATAATGTATAAAAAAATGTAAATTTCACTATGCATATTAATGTTAAAATTCAAGGTGATTTTTATAAAAATGATTAATTGCCCAAGTGCTGTATAGAAGGAGAGGCGTTAGGTACATTCTTGGAAGGTTAAATCACGCAATAAAACCTGAGAGTACCTCCTCCTTCTTTTCAAAACCCACCTGTAGAATATATACCTTCACCTTTATATAGTCAAATCAATTTAAATTTCCCGCTCAAAATCACCGGAAGTTATTTGGCCTGTTCGTAAACCCTGCTCGGTGTACACTTTCTACACCCAATCGACCTTATGTACATGCGATATAAGGTCGATTGGGTGTAGAAAGTGTACACGGAGCAGGGTTTACGAACAGGCCTATAATAATGAATTTCGTATACTTAAATTTAATAAAATTTTGAAATTCTTATAGAATTTCTAGTATTGTTTCCAAATATATAAAATTATTAAAGTAGAATTGCAGATATTTCACAATTTCCTATAGTTAATTTTAATTTAATTCAACTATTTTACTTTAATGTGTTCTCCCTTGTACTATATTATAGCAGGATGTTATACGTTGCTTTGATTTAAACAGATGATAAAAATTTCAAAATCTCCTCTTTTTTTTTATCTTAATCTAGTGCAGGTGTCTTTTATATTTCTTAACTAATTATTCATTTACTATATAATATATTATATATACTATTGTTCTCTAATTTTAGTTGTTAGACGAAAACTGCATCACTTCCTTAAAAAATACCACCTGTTTCCTTAAGATGCGTCATGTTTAATTGCAGGTTGGTTGCAAAAAATTAATATAATTTTAATCATATAATTATATTAAAGGAAGGTATTAAAAATAGTTGTTGCTAGATTTATATGGTCATTTTATTTGCGGCTTAAAAATCATTTTAAAATTATAAAGATAATTAATTAATGCATGCATATATAGCCGTATATATGGCATGCATGCACGATCGTTCAAAATTCAATTTAAAATTTAGATATTATGCATGGTCTTCTATATATAAGTACTGTACGCTGTACGTGTTCAAAATTTAGTATAAATTTTACTTTTATTCGATTTATAGATATTTAGTTTTGAAATGTTATGAAAGTATATCATTAATTAGATAATTTAATTTTATCACATTTCAATATAATTCAATATGTTCAATGATATAACGATATAACTAAATGATAAGGTTCTTTCAACAAATAATATTTATTTTATCAAATGATATAAATGACATTAAGGGTTAAATTAATTCAGGCTCGGACTGGGAAGCTAGGGGCCAGTCAGGGCCATATAGGCATTACAGGCAGCAGGGGCCACTTTTTTTTTTTTTTTTCTAAATTCCTATTAAAACGTGTTGTGTTTTTACTCAATTTATTTTCTGAGATTCTGTGACGTGATAAGAAAATAAATTTTATATTTTCCCTATTTCTCAAATTTTAATATAATGCTAAAAAATCACAAAATTATATATTTTTGTAATTCTCAATCTATGGCAAATCAAATTGTTTACTAGGAGAAAAATGAAATTTGTTTTATTTTTTTAAATTATGATTAAAAAACCTTGTAAAATAAATTATTTAAAAATTAGTATAATATAAACAAAAGTATATTATACTAATTGACCATGTTCTTAATTCTTTCTACTTACTAATTAGTTAGTGTCTGACAAGTTTAATACAACTTGATGACATATATAACTGCATGCAGTCAGCTATAGGAGATGCGACAGCATAAGTTATACATAGACCAGCTTATTATATTCCCCATTAGTCAGCTTATAAAACGACATATAACACAGCAGCAGCAGAGCTATGGGTTACATTGCAACATAAGGAAGTTACTCCAGTTTATTAACTACAAGCACCATACTTTTAATAAAGATTAATCTAACACGCTCACACGACTTTTTTTTTTATATCGAGAAGTTACGACAAACTAAAATCGTGTTATTTTTTTTTCATTATATACAATTACTTTAAACCCGTGTAACTCAGTACCGTAATTACGGAGAAAAAAAATGTTACAAAATCTGTAGCTAAATAAGGATAATACATGATCGTCTGATATAAAAGTATACCCTTGTATTTTTTTTTATATTTCTTCGTTTTCTGATATTGTTGAAATTTTTGATATAAAATCTAAGACTATTAATTGTTGTCGTCACTAAAATAATTATATATTATATATCCATGCCTGTAATTTTTAGTATAATAGTATAATTATTAGTTTTTGGTCGCAAATGAACAGGCAATATATCAGAATCTGTACTTAATTGTTACTATATTGTACTCGATCGTATCGCCTCTGAAAAGTTATAATCCTTGCAGACTTAATTGTTAATCAATAATAATAATTATATTTTAATATATAAAATATATTTTCTGTTTTGAGTATTTACTGTATATAATATATGCAATATGTATTTGGGTGAAATAAAATAAATAATAAATATCACAATGGCAATTAAATTAAAATGGCTGCAGAAGGGAAATTTTCAGAGGTGAAAAGTGTACGTATTATATAGCTGCAATTACAGGTTGCGATTCGAGTTTTTATTATAACGCTTCTTATTATATTGATATTCATTATTTACATCCGTATTTGAGCAATGATCTCCAATTATTTATTTTACTGATGTTATACCCTCAAATCTTTTGCTTGCCAATTCAGTATGTTACTTAACCCGCTATTTGCAATATAAATTATATAAAATGCCATTAAATTTGAAGATGCATAATATATTATATTGTATCAGTAAAGTTTACACTTTTTTTTTTAATTGGTGATAATGATAACCTAAGCTATATAAGACTTCAAGATAGTTATATGAAATTGAAGTATATAATATATAACAAACAGTATTTTATATATGAATTAACGCATTTAAAAGTTAATTAAAAAAGCATGTACCAAACATTTTTTTTTTTTTTTTTTTTACAAGGATACACCCCCCTAAGAGCTTACAGCTCGCGGCGGGGTACTGGGTAGGAATAAGGTAGGGCGGATAGTGGCCACGGCCTGCATGCTTACGCGTCCCAGCATTCGCTGAGGTGAGACTGAGGGAACCGTGGAAAACCTCAGTCAGGACGGACACCTCTACTTTTTCTCAATGGACCAAAGCAATGTCCAAAGCCTGGGGAACCACACACAAGTGCATCACTGCACTGGGTGGAAAGCGAGATGAATTTACCCCAGGGAGGGAGCAGCGTATTTTTTACTTGAAACGGTCACTCATCCAAGTACTAACCACGCTCGACGTAGCCTGACTTTGGTGATCTAACGAGAACCGGTCAATGCACTGCGCCACGCTCGACCTCTCGACCATTAAAAAAAGAATATCATCATGATCGATCGAAAATTATTATATCAGAATATTAATGAATGCACTTATTATTATTAAATAATTCATGTACACTCTGGACGTACAGGAAATTTTTTTACTTCTGCCTCTTTGCTAAAACACGTACTCCAGATACAGATTTGCAATTATGGGAGATGTAAGAATTAAGACACATGCAGGCCTATATAATCAGGGGGTGCGACATATAATTCAGTGCCTACAATATAATATATAGTGTACAGTACAGTCAGTACACAATATCAAAAAGAGAGCTTTATATATAATTTTGTTTCACTATATATTACGGCGTTCGCCTCCATATATATTATAGACTGCGTGGTAACGCCTACATACAAAGCAGGAGTAAAAAGTTCATGATGTCCCAGAGGTGTACCTTTTATTTACAATTAAATTAACTGCAATGATTTAATTTATTAAGGAATCTTAAATATTTGAAGTTCTCAAAATCAAAAATTCCTGGTTTGCAAATTTTCATACAGAGCTCACAGTTACCCGCCTGGAATTCTCAATTTATTGTTTATTGCCATCTAGTGAGAAAATATTAAACTTTAAAGACCAAATTTGAAGTTGCCTGTCCTCTTGTGGCACATTTTAGTACTAAACACTACTAATGTGGTATATTCATCATGGTGTGTCTTATTTTGCGTTCTCATTATTGAAGTATTGCAGTGTAATTTTGCTTTCACTTTTTGTAAAATCTTGTAAATAATTATAACCTATTTATAGAGTCCAGCAACATTTTCAATACAATTATACATTTTTATTTAATTAAAATTTTAATGCAACTGCATTGACAAACTTTCTCAGTATATTAAATTATTTTGTAAAATAACTGAAATAAAAATCTAACTTTATTACTTGCTGCTTCAAAATAAAAATGCATTAAAAATTTTATGAACTTTTGTGTTCATCTTGCAACTAAAATAATAAAACTAAACTGGGTATTGTAAAATAATTAATAAACTAAAAAAATAAAATAGAAAAGATTTCCTCAACAATGAGATTTAATCCATAGTTAGCACCTCACACATTCAGGCACGCAAAACAATAAAATTAATTAACACTACAACAATAATAATTCTCATCACCAAAAAATAATTAATTAAAAAATATCAATCAGCCCATACGAATAAAATTTAAAATACACAAATAAAAATAAAAAAACTTTCAACCTCTAGTATTTACACGCATACAAAAATCTGCATAATTAAATTATTTTGATGAAGTTTTAGATTCAATTATTCAAAAATAAAAAAAAGGGAGTAGAGCTAAAACTAAACCAAAATTTGAGAAACCTACAGATTTTTTACACAATTATATATATCGTTGATTTTATAGTAAAATATGCTGTTCATTTTTGTTTTAAGTTTGAGATTTGTTTAATAAAATAATTTGCAGAGAGTAGAGAGTTTTTGGGACAAAAATGTATGAAAAATAGGACTTTAAAAACAACAAATATTTCTATAAAAAATGCAATTAATGAAAAATGATATTTTCCAAACATTATTTGTTTGCATACTTTGATTTTTAGACTAGTTGGCTGGTATGTTACAACTAGTTGTGAAAAGGAATTATAACTATATATCTGTCATACAAAAATTATGAAAGGTCATATATTGATTACAATGAAAAAGAGAGGAATCAATGTACTTGTATATTGCACAACAACTCTAAATTTTAAAAGCAACCCCATACTTCGCCCATTTATTTTTAAATACGAAAACGATAAGCAAAATTTGACACAGCCACTAGGTAAACAATACCTTTACTTTTTTGATGCTTTCAAAATTATTTGTCGAGAAAAAGAACCGTCAATATAAAGTCAATATTATGTAACAATATTTTTTTATTCTCGTAACTTTAATTTAAAGTTAGACATTATTTTTGTTTGTCTTACTCCAAGTAGTTTTATTTATAAAAAAAGGACATTGTGAGTATGAAAAAGTCCTAACCCAACAGATGGTATTTCGACGTCGTATGAGCGCGGAGGAAGATTATGGGCAGACCTCTCAAAGGGAAGGTTTTTCGTTTCAGTTCTGTCATGTTGGCGCAACTGCTTGCCTCCTCGCTGCGTTTGTGCGTGTGTCTCAGTCATCTCCGGCCGATCTCTTGGCTTTTCTCGAGCGTGGACTTTGCTTTGGAGACTTCTGCTGGGCTTTGTCTGGAACAAAATTGATGTTTATTACAACTTTGTTTAATAATTCGCTGATGTACAGCATGGAATTAGCAGTGGATAAAAGAGAAAAAAAAAATCTTCAAAGTTAGGAAGGAAAAATATCAGAGTAGTAGCTCAGAAGTACAGCATTCAAAATTACAGGAAATTATTTTCTAGTTTCTTTCGAAACAAAAAACCCAAAATCATCATGTAGTATGTGTAGGACATACTAACTACGATTCTATTGTGAACTACAATTAATTAAAAAAATGCAACAGATGAGACACTCTCGCTTGCAATCCAAGTAATGCTATTAAATATAGGTTCTGCTTTACCATTTCCTAAATTTTATTCCACAAAAGGGAGAGAAAAAAAAAAAAAAAAAAAAAAAAAGCGACAAAGTTCAAGTCATATTTTTAAGGAGTGGCCACAGACAAAACTTTGAAGATTTCCAACCCTCCCTGTCATTCTGTGTGCATCAGAGGTTCCTTGCCATTTGATAAAAGTTCTTCATCATTGATTTCTCAAGAATGTTATGTTTTGCATCATTGCACGTAATTGTACAAAAAAATAAATAATAACATCAAACATCAAAATTTAAATCATTCATAGCCCTCTGGTGAAAGGCCAAGACCAGCAAAGTAATGGGGAGGAAATCTTTTTTTAAAAATATTTACCTGATATTATTGAAGGTAACTTGTAGTGCGATACTACTTTAATGTAGTCTCCTGCGTGCTGATTATTTTATTTAGTTGATAAATATTATACTACCTGAGAAATATTACGGTAAAGTCAGGGCGGGAACTTGGGTTATATCTTCCAAGCTTTGGATATGTATCATGACGTCACGGAATATTGAAAATACAAAAAAGTACTTGCATCAACTTTCATACATTATTTTCGATGTAGTAAATAACTTTACTTGATATACAAAGTAAAGAAATTGCAATTAAGTACAGTGAAAGTCACTCACTATGAAGAAAGGCTTTCAATGTTTATATGACGTCATCGCCAGTAAACTGACTTTTTCCTTCGCGGCTTCGCGCATGCGCAGATGTAACAGAAGTCGGGTTCATAAAAGATTAATTAGAGTGTATTAATATTGGTTTTGCGTGAAAAAGAAGGTTGTTACGCAAGATTAGACTATATTAGAGTTAAACTAGTTTCATTTTCAAAACTCTAGCACACAGCGCAATTGTCGTAAACCGCGACCAAAGTGAAGTCCTCTCCCATTTGATTACACGCAAACCTGCTGCTCAGTAGGACGGCTATTGAAAAGTGGGCGCGGTCAGGTCTTGGCCTTCCACCAGAGGGCTATGAATCATTCATAAATATTTTCTACTCCCAGAGAGGGATTTTAAAACAACTTTTAAAAAGTTAAAGCAATGATACTGTAATTAATTCTAAGAAAATATTGGTGCAGCTATAGATTAAAAAGGAACAACTATCTTTATGTATCAGTACAAGAACCAGTTACTTTTATAAAATTATGTGATTTTATTCAAATCTCCATGACTTTTAGTAACTTTTTATTTGCAGACATCAACTTTTAACTATTTTGCTCTGTTAGATGAAGGAGAAGCAGTTCTTTTTACAGTAAAAATGATTATAGTATGCAACAAAGATTCAAATCAATTTTTGTTGAATAATCTTTACTCAAAATTACACCAAAGTATAAATAAAATTATTAGTTCATTAATTAATAAATAAAATTTGACCTTGCCATCAGCTGATATAAAGTCATTGTCCCTGAAGAGCATCTCTCACAATTTTAATGTAACTGGCTCTGTACCGATCTACCACTAATACACACAGAACAACATCAATCAATCAAGCTAGTTTCTTTATGCAAACTTACTGAGGGAGTTGAGAGCTTCCTTGGGTAGCCAGTCGTAATCAACGTCGTTGGGGTTGGCGTTGGTGCCGGTTTCAACCTGTGGTTTACGAGCGACATGTCCTCGCTTGCGACCCACGGATACGAGGAACTGCTGGCCCACGACGAGCAGCAGCACGCCACATGCAGCGAGGAAGACGTACAGGAAGAACGTCTCTCCGTCCAAACCCTCCTCTACCTCGACAATCTGCACGGTCTCGTTGAACACGGCCTCACGGAACAGACCTCCAGCCTGAGGAAGTTGGGAGCTTGGTTAGTACAAATAAACAGCTGTAGGGACCAAACCAATTGAGATCAAGGTTTTAAATATTTTTTCTACACTTTTGTTGGTATGCAAAAAATTTGAATACATAATAATTCCTTAATATGAAGGGTGGAGGGGGAGGGGGGATTAAATAGTATTAAATTAATTGAAAAAGGATAAAAAATTACCATAATAAATCCACTTATAAATACAATACTGTACACATTTTTATGGGCTTTTTCTATCCAAAATTCAAGTAAAACTATAATTAAATTTTACAATGGGCAAGCATTTGTTTTTGTGTATCAAGCTTCCAAGAAGTATGTATTTACCTATTATTTACTTAGTTGTACAAAAGGACATCTGAAGAATGAAAGAGGAACAGTAAGGCAAAGCTTCTCTTCAGGTCCATAGCATTACATTTTAGGTATGTAAAGCTTAACATCATTAAGAGAAGAAAATAAGCAATCCCGTCTGCTTAAATGTTTAAATGTGGGGATAACGAAAGGCACACTAAACTGGATCTCACCTGGTCCCTGTAGTTGAGGTTGACACTGAGGCCGAAAGGCCTGCCAGCGAAGGCCTCTGCTGGGATGAAAGAGTAGGCGAGGGTGGCTTCATGACCAGGCTTGACCAGACGGTGGTAAGCCAGCGTCGAGAAGTTCTGGATGTAGAACGTGAAGTCCATGGGGTAACGGAACGAAGCGTCCAGGGTCTCCAGAGTGAACTCTTGAGAACCCTTGTTGGAGAAACCAACGAGGAACTCCACCAGGTTACCGGCAGGAAGTTCTGTTGGAACAAGAAACAGAGGTTAGGACAATGAGATTACGAGTATTGTAGGTGGTTCTGAACTAAATTATTGTAAATACTCATATTTCTCTATTCTATTTAATAGGTACTTTAAGTGAGATTTGTACAGCAGTGAAAATAAGAGCTTTTTTCATTGAACCTTCATTAATTAACATTTGAAGTTTTCATATTGTTCATTACAAGACTTCACTGATTTTTAAAGTAATTTCTTAAAAGTAAAGCAAGCAAAAAAATTTCAAGTTCTATTTACTAGGTTCTCCACTTCAATAAATTACAAACAAATATACAGTACTGTATGGTATTTCTTACACTAAGGCTGTGTTCGAATTGACATAATTATATGTACGGTTAGTATGTGTACGCATATAGTTTGTATGCGTATATATACCGGGCGTACGAAAATTAAAAGATTTAATTCGGACATCTTCATACCACGCCATCTGTTATTAAAGTTTAGAACTAATCAGCTGTCATACCCAGTCCCTCGTAATTTTGAATTTCCCGCTCAGTATGCATACAGTTCGTACGCCTGGTATGCATTTCCGTATACAGTCGGTATGGTACGGTATGCACTGTACATACCGACGCGCATCGATACATACGAACGAACTCGAACTATACGAATGACGTCATATACCGAAAAATGACAGTCGATATTGTACATGTACAGAGTATAAAGACTGTTTTATGTCAATTAAAACACAGCCCAAGCTTTGCATTACTGATGTTCCTATAGTAGTGGATGGTAAATAGACAACCTGCAATATTTTATTACAGGTAAATAATGTCATAGCTTTTCTCAAGTTCCTTATTTACCTGCATGATGAAGGTGAGACAACACAGGTTACCTATTTACCGCTCACTACAAGCTAGTCTCTGCTATAAAATAACCAAGACCTGCGCTGTCACTATGACAAAGGTTCTTTCGGGCATACATTAAACAAAAGCTTTGAGAGCAGACCATCCTTTGGTTATTGTATTAGTTACCCAGGTTGGAAGATCCGACGGGCTTGGTGAAGAGAATGGTGGTTTCTGCGTCAGGCGAGGGTCCAGGTCCCGCTGGCTCCGCTTCCTCCTCCTCTCCCTCATCCGTCACCGCCGTCTCTGACTCAGACTCTGCATCTCCGTCCTCCCCCTCCACGTCAACAGCCTCGTCATCGTCAACCTCATCCTCCGCCCGTGCTACTAGGCTGCCACCTGCAGGGAGAAATCACAACTGTCAGATCACACGTCACTTTGCTGTGGCACTAATAATTACTTATGGGAATATATTTCAAGACAACACAGACTTGGTACTATGTAGTTTAATTTACTGGAGCTCAAACAATGCAGATATTGCAGATTTTTAAGTTCATCACACCTAGTCAGTAGACTGTGTGGCAAGGCTCACAAGCAGCGTAACGTTTGTGCTATCTCGAAATGTACTATTGTGACCACAGTACTCAAAGCTATCAGCTATAGTAAGTAAATTTCTTGCAAACATACACTTGGAATATAACGGTAGAAATATTGTACTATAAAGTAGTCAAGAGATTAATGTGTCTTCTAGACTTCTTGAAATCAAATTTTACAAATAATGAATTAAAAGATGATTAATGTTAATAGAAAAAATGTAAAAAATTAGCAATGAACCATAATGCTGCTGTAAATATAAATTTTATTTTTAAATCCCACAGCAATAGTCCATATTGGAGTCAAGTAAGTGGGCGTAGCAGATCAACTCTTTAAAAGTATGCATATAATATGCACATTTAATGCCTATTTTTTGCTATTCTTGCCATAATATCATCAACTTTCAAATTTTCATTGCTTACTAGCTGTTTTAAATCCAAATGCTTTATAAATTTCAGGACCAGGACAAGGAAGTGATTGCATCAAAATTAGGTCACTGAATGTGGAACATTTGAACCATGTAGAAAATTTTCAGAACAACTTGACTTGGGATCTAAATACTCTTCTAAATTGTTAAGAATTACACATAGAATTCACCGCCATACCTAATAAAGGTATGTATAAAATAATGTCTGAGAGTCATTGACCCTAAGGCACTGATGCGAAATTACACACCCCCTCTTTTCTTTACCCCTCTTGCACTTCAGCAATAGCTTTTCACAACACTCGAGATGTTGTGCAGTGATTTAAACGTTTATTTTAACATTAGCAAAGGTAAATTGATGTTAAAATTCGAAATACCTGTGATATGTCAGAAACAGCTGTGTCAACTTTCATATCTATTTATCTTCATATTTACGCAAGTAAGAGGACAAAATCTAAGTTAATATGATTCATTATGTCTTATAAAATAACTTTTCAGTTAATTCAAATTAACTTTCACTCAAAATAAAATAATTTTAAGATGCCACGTAAAGAAATAACTTCACGAATTTACCTAGACAACTTTTATGTTTCCGTCGACAAAAACTCACCATTTGTAGCAATTAAGACGATAGCAGGTAAAACAAGCAGAAAAATTAATAAGTGAACCCTCATTTTAATTATCGTTGAAATAGTAACTTATATAAAAGTCAAAATACACGGATGGTCACAGATTTTAGTTAAAAAATATTCAGAGACGAGAGAAATACGTCCCGGCGCCGCAAAGGACGTTGGCTTTTAACTCCAAGATACCAATGTGATAAAAAGAAAAGTGTATGCTGGTACACATTTAGTGACAAAATAAAATACAATTTTGGCAATATAATGCGAATAAATTTTCGTTAAGTGTTCAGAAAAGCAATATTTGTGAACAATAATATAAATATTATAAAATTTTGACGTACAGGCTTCTATTTAAATAATATTAAACTATTTCACTAATTTTAGTGAAACTAATATTTTGTTGGTAATGATGTCTTGTTGTCGCACGCAATGGATTGTGGGAAAACACGTGGAACCACGATGGCGCCACTTTTGAAAAAACAGTTGAGGATCGAAAAGCAAGCGTCGAAAATTCGAAGTTTTTACAACGACATTTTTTTTTGTTTTGATTTCGCAATATTGTGGTAAAAATGTCAAAATCTGCAGACTTAGATAGTGTGCTGCAACAATTTGAACAAAGCACTATATCTACAAGTGGAGTATCATTTGCTGGGAAATCTCTAAAGATTGACACAGAAGATGATGGTATGCATACGCCCCACACATGGCCTTGACGTTATCCATTATCTATACCGGCTTCAAAAAGCCGGTTTACTATTTTTTTTTTTGTAATAATTTCCCTCCTAACTTTAATTTTAACATATGTTATGATATATTCAACCTTTCAGTGAGTTTACTACATGTTTTTAGCAGCTTTTCTAGGGTTTTCGCAGAACTAACATTGCATCAAACATGGCCAATTTTTGGCGGCATATCGCAGTTCCTTAGCATTTTAATAATAATAATAATATTAACGCGGCAAATGTGGCAATGCCACGGTGGCCCGCGAATGTTCACAAACTCTCAGAGATTTCTTAAACAAATCAAAACTCTCCGCCTCAGCAACATCTGCTGTCAACGCATTCCACTCCCTCACCGTCCTGTTTAAAAAAGAAAACTTTCCCACATCACTTCTACATCTAACATACTCCAACTTCCATCCATGATCATTTCTTCCAATATAACCTGCTCTCATCACACGACCACTCAACTCTTCCCAACCCTCACAATTTCTTGTTATCTTATACATAACACCAAGTCTAAAATTTTTTCTTCTTAACTCCAACGACTCCCACCCCAAATTCTCAATTAAAGCAGACACACTAACATACTCCTTTCTAACATCAGCACCATCACCCACAAACTGGAACCTTCCCACACGACCTGTAACCCTTCTAGCTGCTCTCCGCTGAACCTTTTCCAACTCCTTCACCCCCACACATCTATATGGGTCCCAAACACAGCAACCATACTCAAGCACTGGTCTCACCAGAGCTCTGTACGCATTATCTTTAACTACCCTACTGGTACCCTTAAGATTTCTCATGACAAACTCCAAACACCTCCTTTTTTTTTTTTTTTTTTTATAGCAGATATATAGAACTTTATTCTTATGTGCCATTATGTATAATGTGTTGTAGTATATGTCATATATTAGAATGCAATAAATTTCATTCAAACACTTGCAGAAATATTTAATTTTATCACTAAGAGCACTTACAAGAAAGCTACAGAAGTAACAACATTTTTTACATTTATTTTAATTTTAGTTTAACATTTTTTTTTTGTAGGTATAAAGTTTAATTATCTAAAGACTACACATCCATTTAATAATTAATTAATGAATTATTTAAGGTTTTAAATAGATTTAAGTTTTTTTATAGTATCCATTTTTTTTTATAAAAAAAGCAACAAGTTGTATCAGCCCAAAATAAAAGTTAACCACAAGAGCAATAATCTATTTTCTTTTTATTGCAATGCACTGAAAATACCGTGCATCATAGTTAACAAGAATACTGCCAAGATTTTTTAAAGTTTATTTCTAACATTTTTTTTTTTTTTTTAGTTTGTTATTACAAGTAGTATTACAAAATCAAATTGATCACAATGAATTCATTCACTTATATAAAAAAAATAAGTTCAAAGAAAATTTAATTTCTCGCTTGATTCGATCTTTAATAAATTAATGCAATAAAAATATATAATGGGAATAATGATACTGTATATTCATTGCTCGTATTTCAAAAACACATTAATAAACTCTACATGGGCTATGTTGCTCTTTTATGATTTTTTTATTTACACAAATCTGTAGCTTTCAAGTTTTTAATAACAAGGTGTAATGGAAATATATTTTACAGTCTCACTACGAAATATTATTATTATGGAATATTTAATGTACTTAATATTAATTAGTAGTTGAGATATGTGCGTTCAACAACAGGTTCTATATTAAAATGATTAATTACATAATTACCATTATGTTACAATATTTAAAAATAAACAATTGCAATTTCACTTTATAAAAAAAATAATAACAACCATCAACTTCAAAAGCAGAGAAATTTTTCAACAATTTTTTTTTCCATGAATTAAAAATGAGCTGGTATCTTGTATTGAAGCTGGCAGTCTTAAACAGGTATTACGGTTAGTTACAAGTTAAGTTAATTGAGTCAACGGTATAATGAATAATTGAGTTTTTAATTTAATTGAGATTTGGTTAGCAAATTGCAATTATTTTTCACAGTACAGTGATGACTATCTGTAACTTCTGATGTTTAATAAGATGAAACAAAATTTTAAGTGATAAATAAAAAAATATTAATTACAAGTTAGTAATTTCAACAACACGACAAACATTATGATTATAAACAATATGTATGAAGATTTAAAATAAATTTATTTCAATTAATTTAATTGAAAAAAAGAAATGAAATGCAAGAAGATCAAGTAATTGGTTAATTAATTAAAGTAATTAATTACTTAGTAATTACTAAGTAATTAGTAATTTTAAAATTCTCAAACCAGAATTTTAAAATTTTACTGAAAGCACCAAAAAAATTTAAATAAGAACCAACACAAAAATCACTGGTTTATGAAATGCAAATTCATTATAGAACATTATATATTATAAAAAGCATTATAAATTTTTGATAAACAGTAATTATTTTTTTATATAAGCAAAATAAACAAAAATTATACATATTATATTTACATTGGAATAATAATTTATCCTAACTATTCCTTTTTTAAAAGGGAGGCATCCGGAGCAGCACTTGTGAAACGGCTTAATATTTACAAAAAATCGTCTCTCGTCCGAAATAATGAGCTTTCTGACTACCACGATCATATCAGGTTTATGCTATTATGAGCTGTAAATTGCTTCCCTTCGATGTAACATATTTAATATGTTCATTCCACATTAATTTACTATGAATGACTACACCCAAATATTTATACTTTTCATCCTGCTTCAATAACTCATCATGAAGTAAATACTGCACATCTCTCTTACGCCTTTTCCTACTAAACACAACTACACAGCACTTAGCGACATTCAACCTCATATCATTATCAATATCCAGTATTATTTTTATCCAGTATGGAATTTTGGAGCCATAAATTTTAATAATTACTTCTTTTACAGCTAAACCCCTGGTTGAGGCCATCAAGAAATGCACGGAGCTACATTTTCTGAACCTCGAAGGAAACACGCTGGGCGTTGCAGGAGCCAAGGCTATCGGCAAGGCCCTTGAGTCTAGAAGAGAGTTCAAAAGAGCACTATGGAAAGACCTCTTTACTGGCAGACTAAAGACAGAGATCCCTCAAGCACTCGTAAGCATCTTCTATATATTTTATGAATACAATCCGGATCTGTAAGTGCTTTTGAAGTCCTGTTATGAATTAGAGTATGCATACATACTGTAGAGTTGCTGGGAATTCTTTATTGTAAAATTTCTAAATTTATTTTGCCTGAACAACACAAAGGTAGATGAATGATACTTCTAGTCCTTCAAGCAGTGCAGTTCGTTAGAGGTGGACCCCTTTGAACTTTGATTGGAAGTGGTCTCTGATTGGTCAAAGTTTTGACCAACCAGAGGACACTTCCGATGTGCAAAGTCCCAAGCGGTTGTCTCCAGCTTAAAGGTGGACGATTTTGGAAAACGGGAGGAGGGCACTGAGGTATGGTAGTAAGAGTTGATTTTTTAATTTCCCGCAGAATGAAAATTTGATGGAACACCACTGCTTTCAAATCTGTGAACATACCACTATTGTCAATGAAAATAATCCAGTAAATATGCTCTAAAATATTGGTATCGTTACTGTTTCTGAGCTCGTGATAGAAACGTAATATTTGCATTACAGTACCAGTGCTGTATTATCAAATACACTACAGTAGTTATGAATGCACAATCTTGAAATTAACATTAGTCTTTATGGGAACAGCTGATTTAGGTCCATCTTTGCTTTTAATTATGTATAAATTTCTTGTTCTAATTAAAGAAGAAAACTTTTTAAATTTAAAAACATTAATGTTAAACAAACCTGCAAATGTTTTGCTGGTACCAAATGCGTATTATTGACTCCACTTAACTTTTTAGCAATTCCTGGGTGCTGGTCTGGTATTGGCCAATGCTCGTCTGGTGGAGCTGGACATGAGCGACAATGCCTTTGGACCAATCGGAGTGGAGGGCCTTGCCGTGCTGCTGCGTTCCTCGGCTTGCTTCAACCTGCAGGAGCTGCGACTCAACAACAACGGTCTCGGCATTACGGGAGGCAAGGTGAGATGACGACAGGAAATGTGGAGGATTTTGTCCAGATGATGACCAACGTTTCTTTATACAGGTTAAGCCACCATTGGGTCAGTATTATCACATTAGCTAATCACATTCAAGCATAGACAATAATGGTTGCATTTTTTTATTTCATAATTAGAAAATATACATTAAATTAAGCTTTCCTGAATTTTTTCAGATTTTTTGGAGTGCGGGAACTAATTTTAAAAAAATATTTAAAATGTCTGAATTTGGGTGGTACACCTGATGGGACAACCGTGACGTCATCGACAGCCAATCACAGCAGCCGTGACATCATCAACAGCCAATCACAGCACGACAAATGATGTCACGGTTGTCCCATCAGGTGTACCACCCAAATTCAGGTATTTTAAATATTTTTTTAAAATTAGTTCCCGCACTCCAAAAAATCCGAAAAAATTCAGAAAAGCATAATTTTAGGTATAGTTTTTAATTATGAAATAAAAAAATGCAACCATTATTGTCTATTGTACAACAAAATTTTCAATGAGTCCACCCTGCAATGCTATTTTTGAATTTCGAGGTGCAATGAAACTTTAAATTATTATGTACAAATTTCACTCATATCTTCTGGGTGATAATGCCCTTAACATCATCACTAGGACCCGGATTTTAAGTTTTCAAAAGTATGAATTTAAGCACTGGATTAAGTCCAAATTTTTCTCAAAATCAGTTTTTAAGTTTCTTAAAATCAGTTCACTTTCAGTTCAAAAACGTAAAATAAGTTATTTCCAGTTTATATAATTTTTTACGATTTTTTGACTATTTTGACTCTTAAAACCTAGAAATAAAGAAAAATTTTAAAAACATTAAAAATTCTCAAACTTTTTTTTGTTTAACGCATTTTATTGGTAACCTACAATCTTAATGTGAGAAGTGTCAACATTTTATTCTATGCAGAAGCAATGTTGTGGTAGCAGTTTACCACAAGGATCATCTCCAGGTTCACCATTTTGAAGCTGTAACGTTTGTTGGTGAAGAAATTCTTGTAAATAGAGAAGGACCGCTCAACATTCATGGAGGTCAGTGGGGCATATTTCAAACTTAAGAAATCATTAGTTGAGTAGTCCTTCAGTGTCTCAGGCCTTGATCCTTGATGTGTCATCTGAAGAACCATTCAGAATTTCAGATGCAGCAATGACGGTGCTGTAGCCCGGATTTTATCAACTACATGAAGGCTTTCATCTAGAAGTGCATAGCTACGTGCTAGCTGGCTACTTGATTGCTTAGACATTGTTATAGGAACAAAAATCCAGTTTAAAGTGTTGTATTTTCTTCACAAACGTAAAAAAAAAATTCATTTTTCACAAAAATTTATGGAGAAATTAGCAATGAAAACAAACTTATGGTACTTCATGGATCAGTAAGATCATATACCGGCCTATAGCTCGAAGCTGCGCAGAAAACGTATTTTCAGTTATAACATTTTAACGCGCACTATTGGTCTACCAGTGTTTCAGTTTTCAGACGCTTCTGTTTGCTTATTTATTTGTACGGTAGATGTCAGTACAATGCAGATGTAAGATGAAGGGAAGAAATAAATTAATTCAAACATATATTTTCATTTTAATTTTTTTTTTTAAATAATTCCACATTTTTTCTACACAAAACATCGATTTAAGTTTTACAAAACTGAAAAAAGTTTTAAAAAGTTGAAAAAACTCTAAAAACTGAAACAGTTCTAGATTTTCAAAATCAGTTTTTTTAAGTCCAAACTTTTTTGCATTTTTAAACATGAAACTTCATGATTCGTGGACATTTGAAGTCAGATCCCATATTACATGCGTATTCATAAAACTTGTTAAACTTGAGATCCGGGCCCTAATCATCACTATTATCAGATACTGATACTGTATTATTTAATTTAAAATGAAAATGGTAGAGATATATGATATGAACATTTTTTTACTTTCAATTTTAATTTTCCTCAAATCCCCGTCTAGCCTCACCGATCGATTGTCAGTGCTGGTATTTCCTGTCATTTTCTTTAAATAATATATCACAACCTTATGGTTTATTTTCTTTAAAAATTAAATATCAAATACCTGCCTGCCAGCTATAAGTTGCCAAAGAACACAAGATCCTGACTTCTTTTCTAACCCCCAGCTGCTGGCCAAAGCGCTGCTTGACTGCCACCGTGCCAGTTCCGAGGTGGGACCTCCGCTGGCTCTCAAGGTGTTCGTGGCCGGGCGAAACAGGCTGGAAAACGAGGGAGCCAAGGCACTGGCAGAGGTCTTCAAGGTGAATCATCTTGTAGAAAAGTGACTTCTGTAGTGCCTATGATAACAAGGAATTTTCTTCTTTAGTTCTACTTCTTGTATGGTCTTTAATAATATTTCTAGAACGGCGTATCGACCTTAATTTTTTTCATTGCAGAAATAGATAGAGTGTGCAAAGTTATGCTACCCTTTTTTTTTTTTTTTTTTTTTTTTAGAATTTTTGGAACTCGGAAACTATTTTTAAAAAATTATTGAAAGTCCTTTTTGTGACGTCATCTTTTTCTTAAGAAGCGGCGTCTCGTGACGTCACAAAAAGGATTTTCAATAATATTTTAAAAATACTGTAGTTCCTGGACTCTAAAATATCTGAAAAAAAAAATCAGGATTGCTCTATGCCCTATCCTTTGCTTTGCACGCTCTATCCATTTGTGCAATAAAAAAAAATAATAAATAAATAAAATGAGGTCGATACCCTACTGTTGCAATTATATTATAGAAATTCTGTTAAGCGTTTATTAAAGCATACAATAAGATTGAATGTTTTGTATTACAGTAATATAAGAAGACTTAAAAGACTATTTAATGAAATTTAAATTTATTAATTCAACCAATTCTAAATTTACTGAGTGTTATTAAAAAATAAAATCAACAGGTGTTATTTTCACATATTTTTTGTCCTTGTTATTTTTTATTTTATTTATTTTTTTTATTTTCAAATTTTCTTTCATTTTACACTAACAAGTAAATGCAAGCATAAATTTGAAAACAATACAATACTGTATCGTGTATATAAATTAAAAAAGTAGAACAAATTCAGTGAGCTATTTTTGAATTTTGTATAAATACTGCATTGTGAATCAGGGTTGCAGGGTACATCCCTTTATTTTAAGGGCCTTTCACTTTTGTGTGAATATACTAAACCAACCCTCTTTCAGCGTTTGGGCAGTCTGCAAGAGGTATCAATGCCCCAGAATGGAATCTACCACGTGGGGGTGTCTGCGCTGTCTGAGGCCCTCACCAAGTGTCCCCAGCTACGAGAACTCAACCTCAACGACAACACTCTGACCTGGAAGGGTGCACAAGCCCTCGCCAATGCTCTTCCTGGTCTGCAGCACCTCAGGGTGCTCAACTTGGGAGACTGTCTACTCAAGAGCAAGGGTGCCGTCATCCTGGCTGAGGCTCTGACCCAGGGACACCAAAACCTGGAGGTTAGTTCTTATATCTGCATTTGAGAATTTTACTGGAGGAAATTTTAAAATCCTGCTCAAGATCTTACAAGAACTCATATCTTGTGTTTTTGTTTTAGAATACAATGGAGTATTGACCTCAAAATTTTTTATTGCAGAAATGGATAGAGCGTGCAAAGTTATGCTCCCCTGATTTTTTTGAGCCCGGGAACTATTTTTAAAAAATTATTTAAAGTTCTTTTTGTGACGTCACGCGGCGGCAAGTCCTATCTTTTTGTTAAGGAGCGGCGTCTCGTGACGTCACAAAAAGAACTTTCAATAATTTTTTAAAAATAGTTCCCGGGCTCTAAAAATCTGAAAAAACTCAGGGTAGCATAACTTTGCACGCTTTATCCATTTCTGCAATAAAAAAAAATGAGGTCAATACTCTATTTTGAGATTCAAAGGTCGTATAGTTACAATATCATGTGTTCACGGAAGATATTTAGTTCTATTAGTAGAATTTTTCAGCAGGTCTACTAAGAAAATGTTTAGTAACAATATAACAGCCCGCTGCTTCCCGATGGTCACGTTCCCTCTGTCTGTCCTGTCAGGAGGTGACGATGAGCTTCAACGAGATTGGTGCTCGAGGGGCGAGCGCTCTCGCCAAGTCGATGGCCGGCAAGACCAAGCTGCGCCAGCTGACCCTGGACGGAAACCAGTTTGGTGAGGAGGGACGTACAGCCCTGCGATCTCAGCTCAAAGAGCAAGGACAGGCAGATGCTCTTGCAAGCCTCAGGTAAGGAAAATGTCCTATCTCATCTTGCTCGATAAATAAGTGTTATTTTCATTTGTAAAGTTAATGAAGCTACAGTTGCAGTTCATTTTTCTAAATTAAAAACAGATTTCCTAGTTTTAATTGTTCTTCATTAGCAGCACATTTGAAGATTTCAATAATTGATAATTCAGTGTGTCTTTTGGTGCTCATTGGTGTCATTTAGGTTCATCTTTTGCTTTAAATTTTAACTTGTTACTGTATGAAATCTAAATCTTACATATCCCACCACATTTTTTTTTGTCTACTTTTAATTTCAAATTAAGGAAAATAAACCATTTAGGTTGTGATAATCTTATTAAAAGAAAAGGATAGGAATAACCAGCAAGGCCTTACCGATCGAAAGAGTCACAGCAGGTGGAAATTCTTGCGGTCACAGAGGTTCACTCGAAAGTTTTTACATTTTTGAAACGTTTCGCATCGTGGAGATGCTTCTTCAGTCACAAGAAGAAGTAGAATCTTCTTCTACTTCTTCTCCTTCTTCTTGATTCTACTTCTTCTTGTGACTGAAGAGGCATCTCCACGATGCGAAACGTTTCAAAAATGTAAAAACTTTCGAGTGAACCTCTGTGACCGCAAGAATTTCCCCCTGCTGTGACTCTTTCGATCGGTAAGGCCTTGCTGGTTATTCCTATCCTTTTCTTTTAATAAGACCACTTTTAATTTCCAAAAATAATAAATAAAAAAAAAACTTAACTTTTTAAATTTTCTGTGAAAAAAAAATCATTCATTATGAAAATACTCTTTTCTGTTTTCATTTGTTGACGTTGTTTAAAATAAAACAGTGGAAGCACTGAAAAATCAACTGAGTTGAAGCCTCTATTAGGAGCAAGGGAAGTTGTAAAATTAGAATAAACTAAGGTCAGTCCAGGTTAATATTGATTTCACTATACCTTCTCTTTGGTGTAGTGGTTAGTACACTTGGCTCTCGTCCGAGAGGTCCCCGGTTCAAATCCCGAATATGGCAGACTTTTCGCGACTTGGAATGGGTGTGACTGGCTACTAGATGAAAGAGTTGGTAGGAGGAAGGCAGCTTACGGCTGTCTATACTCCGCTGGGGTGATTAAGACCGCGGAATGTTGTGCAAACAACATACGTGCCCCGCTAAGAAACGGTACTTTACTGTCTGGCGTGCAGACTGGGTATTAGGAGCCCCAGAGAGCACTGTGAACAATGTTGAAAAACAAGTTCCGCTATTGGTAACCAAACCAACCACTTGAGAAACTTTTCCTTTATTCTTTAATGGTAGAGAGGTGTGATGTCAAATCAACTGGACAAACTACATCAACCTTCACCACCTTTAACAAGGGAACATGGGTACTTCATATTGTTTTTTTCTTTTATACTGTAGTTTTATTTTGATATGCAACAAGATAACATGATACATTTACTTCAGTCAAAAATCTCATTTTCCTGAAAGTTATTCTATTTCTTATCTAATCACATGAATGAATGTGAATAAATAGTTAAATATAGTATTCCATTTTTTTTTTTTTTTTTTTCATTTCTTATGTAAACAAGTTGAGATGCTGAATTGTTTATCTTTCAGATTAAAAATGATAATACTTGCTACAAACCAAATTATTGAGTTGTATTTTATAGATATGAGGAGAGTCGGTTGTTCTCCAAAAAATGTAGTGTTTTTAGTAGTTGGTGCTCTTGTGTTGTACTGCGTCTATTGGTATTTTAGGTACTATTATCGTGTTAGTCATTTTATTTTATTTAACAATTATGTGTCAAGTGTATTATTTCTATACATTCAAGGATTAATTTTCAATCCATTGATATTATAAACTAAGGGAGTAATTTCAAACAGAAAGTCAACTTGTTAGATGTAAAAATAGGCTTGCTTATAAAGCTAATTTATATTCTTTTACTTTTTTTAAACTTCAAATATTCAGATTTTAAATATAAAATAAAGAATAAAGTAGAATTTATTTAACATTGATGAAATATTATGCTATAAACAATAATACAATAATGTAGTAACTAAATTATGTAATTGTAATCATAGTTGTAAGAAATTTCAAAATGTTATACTGTATTATTTATTTATTTATTTATTTATTTATTTATTTATTTATTTATTTATTTATTTATTTATTTATTTATTTATTTATTTATTTATTTATTTATTTATTAATTTATACAGTATAATTTTTGTAAATTCAGACTAAATTGCCTTGATTATCATACATTAGTTTCACTGAGAACCTATTATTTTTTTTTCTGAAATCAATCGTCAAACTCTTTAAGGTTTACTTTTCCTCATAATCACATACAAATATGACCCTTAATGTTACAGTGAGGACGAGGATGACGCTGAGAGTGAAGAAGAGAAGAGTGGGGAGGAAGAAGAAGAAGAAGAGGAGGCGGAGTCTGCCAGTGACGTGTCCGCCCCCACCACCCCCGCCAAGCCTCCCAGCCCAGTGGTGACATTCCCTACCCCCACCAGTGCAACCCCCAGTATGCAAGAATCTACCCCCAACACCCCGAGCAGTTTATTCAGCATGAACGCAACCCGAGGCTCTCCGGCAGTCATGCCCACCCCTAACAGTGTGTGCAGCACCCCAGGAAACAAGTCATCACCAGTCATCAAGCCGCCAATCTTCACGGTACCAGAGTCGCCGGACAGAGGAGACTTGGGACCCGTGAGTTAATAATACTGTGGAATGTTACTAGATTTTATTAATTTATATGCAGTCTTGAGTAAATGAATTATTGCGCATTTGTTCAAAATTTTATTAACCTGGCTTAATATGCTTTGGCACTGTATATTCTGTACATTCTTAAAGGCCCTATGACCATTTCACAGTATTAAGTCCACAGTTAGTATTGCCTCAGTATGATACGGCTGCATAAAAAAAATTGTTCCAGCAACAATAATATCAGAGATAATAGCCGATGAAAAGGCACCTGTGACGTCATTTGTACCCATTCTGCGGCGACGGTATAGGGAAATCCCTGCAAAAGATAGGTTCACTCCAGCTCCAACCACGGACATAATTTTAATTCTGGATTGTTGAAATTTTACCAGGGCAGTCTTGATAGTATTTGTCAAACATCCTGAAATAATTTTGTTGTTGACGTATACACAGACTGAATTATTGCAGTAGCAAGATAAGCCAAAACTTTAACATTGTTTTCCTATGTAACATTTTTCCCTTCTTGCTACTGCAATAACTCAGTCTGTGTGAATGTCAACAACAAAATTCTTTCAGGATATTTGACAAATACTATCAAGACTGCCCTGGTAAAATTTCAACATTCCAAAAATAAAATTATGTCCGTGGTTGCAGCTAGAGTGAACCTATCTTTTGCAGGAATTTCCCTATACCGTCGCCTTATAATGGGTACATATGACGTCACAGGTGCCTTTTCATCGGCTATTATCTCTGATATTATTGCTGCTGGAACAATTTTTTTTATGCAGCCGTATCATACTGAGGCAATACTAACTGTGGACTTAATACTGTACTGTGAAATGGTCATAGGGCCTTTAAAATAATCCTTGTGATTTTATGTGTGACATAATTTATTACTGTATCTCACTTCAATTAATTCTAGTATTTTTTTTATTTTTTTTTTATATTAATGATCAAAGTAGCTATAAAAGTAAGTAAAATGACCATTGAAATACTGAAAATTGATTGAAAATCGTCTCTAACTATTCATTTTATGTTTTTATTCTCTGTTTTTTTTTTTAACTTTTTACTTTGATTTTGATTGGTTCTGATTATCATAATTGGTCATGATGAACCTCATCATCACATATTGACCGAATTTGTTTGTCTTTAGGTGACCGTGGCAGAGTTTTTGGCAGACCCGAACCCCGACAAGTTGGTAGCACTGGGGCCTGACCGTTACGACAAGCTGCTCTCAGAGTTCCAGGTGGGAGCATAAAGGACTTACTGTGAAGTCTCTTTGTGAATACAGTCATTTCAGAATAAGACAAACAAATTATTTTTAATAAGTCATCTTATTCTTGATTCTAAATTGGTGATAATTTTACAAACAATCCTGTTATTCTGAAACAACTGAAACTTACTCTACTAGTTTAAAACAGACCTTATTCCATTTCCACTTTTATCATGAAAATAGTTTTAGTTTATATTTATTTAATGAATAAAGCACAAGAAAATAAACCTTTTTTAACTCTAGATTATATAAAATTTTATTTTCATTTAAAGTGGAGTGATCAAAACTTTAAAATCGTTATTAGGCGTGAAAAAGAGCTCGAAACTTCATGAAAACAATTTATTAATTATGGGAGGCAAATTCCTAGCAATGGGGCGAGAGAAAAAAAAATGTAAAACGTTTGCCGCTTACGGGTTTCGAACCTGAATCTTTTTGATCAGTAAATTTATTCATGTCTAATGCGTTCATATTCCATATTAAGGGTAAGGTAACGCCACCAACGCTAAAAAAAAATCCCATTCATAAAAATTATGAAAAAAAAAATAAAATGTTCTCCTCTACATCCCCTATCAGTACCTAAAATATCAGGTATACAAATACGATCTAGTTTTTGAGTTATAAATTTTTAAAGTTGACTACTTTAACATGGAGAAATGAAACTCCCATGTTAAATTGGTCAACTTTAAAAATTCATAACTCAAAAACTAGATCGTATTTGTATACCTGATATTTTAGCTACTGATAGGGGGTGTAGAGGAGAACATTTTAAATTTTTTTCAGAATTTTTGTGAGAGGGATTTTTTTTAACATTGGTGGCGTTACCTTACCCTTAACACGATCTATATATTTTATAAGTCCAGTCTGAGTTTTTTTTTTTTTTTTTTTACTGTAATACTAAAATTAGTGCTGTAAATTCAATTTAACATGATACATTGTTGGCGGGAACAGTTTAAAAACTTAAAAACTGATGAATCTCACATTTGTCAGTCCTGTTTAAAATTCGAAATGGCCGGTGAGGTATCCTTTTTATTACATAAAAACATTCCTTAGGAACCCTAGTTACTAAATAGAAGTTTTTGAGAACAACATGTCTGCTTCATTTTCAAGCAAAATACGATTTTGTGAAAAATGGTCTGATTTTGCACTTTTTTAACATGCATCAGATGGGATTTTAAATTTGAATTATCTCAAAAATTATGCAGGTGAGGTGGTGAAAAAAAATATATGGTGTAGAGGGAGGTCTCAAAAAACGTTTTTCATTGTAAAAAGTTCAACATGTCGGCACACTCGAAAATGATCACTCTACTTTTAACTTTTTATCTGTGATAAGTATTTCATTTTTTTTTCTTTAATGGTTCCCCTGAAAGAATCTTGAACAAATTAAAGTAGTAAATTAAATTAAAGTAAATTTAAGTACTATAACTGTTCTTACAGACATATAAACTGTTGATTAACTGAAGTCTTTGTATCCTCAGGGTCTTGAAAAGGACGCCATGTTACAACAGGGGGTGTCAATGTTGATGGCGGTCAGCTCGGCTGCGGCCACTCGACGGCAGGAAGTGCAGGCCATGGCTCGAGAGGTGGGCATCGCGCTCTACGCCAAACTGTTTGAGTGGGCCAAGTCTGCAGACACCCTCTCACTCCTCAACAACACCCTGATGGTGAACCTGAAGCTCATCAAGGTAAATCATGTAGAATCAGATACTTACTTGCTAAAACAATACAACCTTTTCCCCAAAGATATCAAGTACTTAGATTTCGTTTTTTCTGCTGAATCAGATGAGTATAGTGTTGTTTGTAATGACAAAGATCCTGTTAAAATTAATCACTCTGCTTTGTACCAACCTACAAACAATGGAAAAATCAGCTATAATAAGGCTAAAAAGAACAAAAAAATGTTTCATAACTTGCTTACTTATTGCCGTTGGCCTGACTTAATGTATTATATGTGTTTAAATACCTCATTATGTGAAACTTTTTTTTATCTTCTTGTATCAGCGATCTCAGAGTGTGTACCAATAGAAAAGAAAAGTTTATGGAAATATCCTCGAGGCTTTGATTTTAAATTAATTCAAGCACTTCAAAGCAAAAACCGAGCCCACAAAAAGTGGAAAAAGACTAATCGAATGTGTGACTATGTTGAGTTTAGTGTCAAGAGAAAAGAATTTAAAGACCTAAAAAACATTAAACTATGTTCTATTTAAATATAAACCATTCAGGTTGTGATGTATTATTTAAAGAAAAGGATAGAAATAACTAACGGCAAGGAAAAAAGTCACAACAGGTGAAAAAGCTTGCGGTCCCAGGTGTACTAAAAAAATTATTTACATTCTACTAAGATATTTTGCATCATTTAGACGCTTCATCAGTTGCAAGTAGAGGTTGAATGATTGAAACTGTTGGTTTGCTGGATTAAGGGAAGGGAGGGGTGGGGAGAATATAATGTATACATTAATGTATACTTTTTGAGTGAACCTGTTCACACTAAACCCTTGCTGTTTATTCCTATCCTTTTATTTAAATAATATAAAAATTAAAAAAAAAATGTATGCTGATATAATTAAAAAATAATGCCCTAGGTCATGTTTAAGCTCAATGTAACTGTGAAAAAAGTGGTATTACTGTACATTGAAATAATTTTAATGCTTTGTATGTTATCCCCACCTATGTAATTTTAACCTAATCTATCTTACTAAAAGCAGGCTAATCTGCCACAAGTGACAATATTCTTATGGAAATTATAAAAGAGTTTTCAAGAAACTTCTGTCCTCCTAACAATACAAAATAACATTGAAGTTTATGACTTTTCCAGATAGGTAGAAAATCCACAAATCGGGCAATATATCAACATAAAAAATTATCATCCAATATAACAATACAATATCTACCTACTCTAAAAGTAATTCCTGTTGCCAATTTTGTCTCGAGTTTTAAAGAAATGGGTGACAAACTAGAAAACCCTGGGGCTGGATTAATTCAAATGTTCCTACGTACTAAACCAGAGATTAGACATTGATAAATACATACACCGTTCTCTCTGGAGTTCAATTTCTTTGCAACATGCTATACAAAAATAATGAGTCAGTACATCACTCTATGCAAGAGATTTCAAAATTGTGTGAATATCAATGTGCATGCTCATAGATTTCATAGTTTGTAATTTTTATAATTCAGTTGTTTTAATTGTGACTATTATTTTTTTATGTTTTGTAACTGTAATTAGTAATTTTGACTTTTCTATTTTCTTAAGCATAGATAAGAATTATGTGTTGGTTGAATTTATTAAGTTCTTTGTAAAAGGATTACATTAAAGTAGTCTGTATATTGGATAAATTAATAAAATAATTAAGTAAATAAATAGAGTAATAATATTTTTCCATTTACCAGTACAAAGATTAAAATACAAAGGCATTCACAAATTGTTAAGACCTCATTTAAGTCTATCTAATTTTCAAAGTTTTGAATAATTGGGACCTAAAATGTTCAGTGACTAAACACCTTTGTGAATTCCTTTAAATAAATACTCTAATTCATCGGGTCTATATAAATTTTATTTGCATGAAGCCTTCTGAGATACAGTATATATCTTTTAAATATTAATGCATGAAAAGTTGTTGCATCACATTTTTTTTATGTAGTGTTTTCTCTTGATTTAATTTTTAAGTATCATTCAATACTTTATTAGCATTTTTAGCAAGACATAAAAAGGGGCATTCACAAAGTCTTAAGGCCACATTTAATGCACGATAATTTAAAGCTTGATTTTAGACGTGTTTTTTAGACCCAAAATTTCTGGTCTTAAATTATTGAGCCTTAATTGTGGCCTTAAGGCTTTGTGAATGCCCCTTATAGAGAATAATTTTATTAATTACTCGATTTTAAGATGTTTTATTTTATTATAAGGTTATGTATTGAGCACAGTAGTAAGTAGTACATACAATTTCAAATTAAGACTTGAAACAGACTGTGTGATCTACAACTGGTCCTCCACTGATGTTTCAGTGTGAGGAGAAGAACAGGTACGCAGACGTACCTTGGAACCTTGATGGCTGCATGCTCGTGCTTGAACAGGTGTGCCAACAGAACCTGCTGCCATTCTCCACCAAGGACTGCCTGCAGATCTTCCTTGGCAGGTTGGTAACCCTGATGTCATATTCTACTTTTATGAATGGAAAATGCTAAATTGCATAAATGAGATTTAACTTTTAATCTAGTTTAGAGTTTACAAAAATAAAACAGTGAAACTTTATCTATGCAATTGAGCATTACTGCTTTATTTGTCATTTAGTTGTGTTGTCGTCAATTGCCTATTATCAGCTTTCTTTCATGCAGCCTGTTAGCTACCAACATATAAAAGTCGTACTTACTTGTATTCCATTTGTGAATATATACTGTATTTTTAAATTGTAGGTAGGGTGGAAGAGCTTTCTAATCAATAAATAGAATTAAATACTGCTCTGTAGTGTAGTGGTTAGTTCCCTGGCTCTGGTCTGAGAGGTCCCCAGTTTGATTTCCAAACACGGCAGACTTTTCAAGACTTGGGATGGGTGTGACTGATTACTAGATTATGGAGTTGGTAGGAGAAAAGCAGCTTACGGCTGTCTATACTCCGCTGCCCTGCAGTATTGCACTGCCACTGCAGGCTGCACAGATCTAATAGTAGGAGCCCAGAAGAGTGCAGGAAAGGGTTCTAAGAGCCTGGTAAGCCCCAGCATGGTCGCAAGATAACTCTTACTGACAAGGCTAAATATCGGCCTGGCCACACCCGAAAGGGTAAAATGGTGTCAAGGGTATTTTAAATAGAATTTTCTATGCTCCACTCCATTTTAGTTAAATGTCTTTTTTTCCCCCTTTTCCTTTCTTTACCTTTTCAGTCTAAAGGATGGAGTCATCCATTATAAAACCTATTGCACATTATAAGTGGCTAATTTTATTTTATCAAATATAAACTATCCCAAAATACAAAAAGTATTTAACTCACTAACACCATAAATACAATTAAATAGCTTTTAATTTGTTTAGTGTATATGTATGTGTCAATAACAAAAATACTCAGAACTAATATTAGTGTTATAAAAAATAATTTCTTACCAAAAATCAAAACTGAACTTTTTTTTCATAAAAATGAAATTGTTTCAGGCCGAACATTCCTGCGGACTCTTTTCCTGAAACAAAACGGAAGCTGCTGGGGGCTCTCTTCAAATACTGAGTGAATCTTCCCTTGCTGTCATTCCACCCTCTTATTTATTACTGTAGAGAATCTGTGCTGATCTCTACCATAGATCACTTGTAACAACACAATCTTTGTTTATTAATTATTATGATTACTAATGTATAAAAAAAAGTGTGTTTAATTAATAAGACAAGTGATCTGCTCTATATATTTCTGTAGTGTATTTTTTTATTGTATTAGCATTTCATTCATTTTGGGTTAAGAATATTTTATGCATAAATCCAATATGATTTTTAAAAAAAATTATAACTTGTATTAATTTCTGGTTTTTACAGAGAATATGTTTTATTTTTAATGTGTATGAACTTTGTTGTAAATAAATCAAGTGTGAAAAATTGTCTCATAAAAAAGTGCTTGCAAATTACAGCTGTTCACAAAATATAGACTTTATCTGCTTAGTGTTGAAAGTTATCTTGCCTTCCTGTACCTTTCAGACAACAATTGCTTTGCTATAGTGATTTTTTTTTTAAAGTCCATAAATTATAAATATTAAACAATCACAGTGCACTCTTTGTGTTTTAATATATAAGAAATTAATTTTATAAAAAAACGATAGTTCATTCACATTAAAAGATGGAGATTATTGTTTCATTGATGATTTTCTGTCAAAATTATTATTTTTATAACTTGTAAATCCAAATAGGTTTATAATTAATTAGATTTATTACTTATTAGGACTTTTCTCTCGTAAAATCAATAATAAAATTATATTTTAATATTTGGCAGTTTTAAATTTTATTTTTAAGTGTATTTAAATAAATGAAGTAATTTTGTGTTTTGTTCTGATATATAATTGTTTTATTTGCAATTTAAATAAGTCAATTACAATGTAAAACATATAAACATATGTATGTCTTCAATGAATGATGTATTGTCTTCAATAATAAATTTGTTACTGTCAAATATACAATGGTCCCTATTTATTATTATTCTCCATTTAATTTTATTTATTAGACGAAAATATTACAACAGTCCTATAATACAGAACAATATTTATAATTTTCATACATACAATATGTTACAATTACATTAGAAGCTGTAGAAAATTTGTAATTATTAATTTTTAGATAAGTTTTTACTTTTTATACAGTTTGTTGCTTTCTATTTAAATTTTATTAACATCTATTGCTGCTACTTGATTAAAGCATGATAATTAATTGATAGAATATTGTTAAAAATTTATTCCTGAGAAATTAAGTATGGTTTTGACTATATGGAGTAAAATATAGCCTTATAAATCTGTCTGTTTTGGTAACTATTTTATCCATCCCATAAAGACTGAAGTCTCTAAATTTTTTAGCATTCCCACAAAAAAAAAAAAAAGGTAAGGTTTTAGAGACTTATAAGAAATATGATTTTTTATTAAAAATCAAAGTCCCATCCATGAAGTAAATTTATCCAGGATGGTCCCATCAATCAAAGATGGTTAACTTTAATTAATTTTAACTGTGAAAATTTTCAACAAATTTATATCAGGGAACACTTACTTGAGCCTATGCTGATAAATTTTCCTGGCTCCCATAAGAAAACTAAAAAGGCTTCGAGATTTTTTTTTTTTTTTTTTACTGTAGGTGGCAAAATTATATTTTATCATTATTTACATGTTTTAATGTCTTGTCTTTTTCATCGTAATTTATGAAATAAATTTTAATAATTTCATTACAATTTCAGATTTTTTAAAAAATTAAATTTGTTATTCAATGAAACTTAGTATTATTTAATTATTATTATTTATTAATTTATCTACTAAATTTATCTTCTAAATAGAACCCTATATATAGCAATTAATTATTATTACATTTATTAACAACAAATATTGAGCTGCACTAAACTACTAACATTTTATAATGCGTGCCATATTTATTTATAGCATGGAAGAAATTATTTTTTAATATAAATTTATCATCCATTCAAAAAATACAATAATTTTAAATATAATACGTACAACAGTTAAAATTACTCTTCCAAAGATGCCATCATGCAGGCTTAATTAATTATCTTTTACAGAAAAATAGGATATAATTTTATATTCTTGAAGGATTTTTTTTTAAGGTAGAGATGACACGGATCAACTGGACCAATGCTAAAAAAATCTCATTCATAAAAATTATGAAAAAAAAAAAAATAATAAAATGTTCTCCTCTACATCCCCTATCAGTAGGTAAAATATCAGGTACACAAAAAAGAGCTAGTTTTCGAGTTATTAATTTTTAAAGTTGACCAATTTAACATGGAAGTTCCATTTCTCCATGTTAAATTAGTCAACTTTAAAAATTTATAACTCGAAAATTAGCTCGTTTTTGTATACCTGATATTTTACCTACTGATAGGGGATGTAGAGGAGAACATTTTAATTTTTATGAATGGGATTTTTGTAGCGTTGGGCCAGCTGATCCGTATTATCTCTAATACCTTAAATCATGTGTAAAATAAATAAAAATCATAGTATTTATAGTGCTCAAATTATGCGCAGGGCTGCATGCTCTCTAAATATTCCAAATATGCAATTTTGAGATTTTTGTATTAATTTTTACCACATTCATTTATTTAATGAAGCCATGATTGATATATATATTCAGGGATTGGACGTAATATGGTGATAAATTTTTTACAGATATAAATAATATATATTGCAATATTTTAATTTACATTAAAATTAAAAACAAATCGAAACTTGGAGTGGAGACAACTTCATTTCACAACAGTTCATACCTTCGTGAGCATTTGAGTAGAAAAACTTAAGGGAAAAACTGAATTTAAAATGCATATTTATTTATGCAATATATAACAAATTGTCAATTTTATATGCATTATTATATAATGTTCAACGTGGGGGGTTCACTGTTCAAAAACCAATTAAAAAAAACACTGAAGACCGGCTAGATATCACAGAACATTCCTCTAAAAAAATCCCGGAAATTTATTTTTGATTGTTTCATTTCAAGTATCTGCAATCAGAAAATACAACACTCAATTAACAAAAGGAAATTGTGTGAGCACTACATATTTTTTTAAGCATGCTTGCTTACACTACCCTAGCTTTCTCATTTTCTTTTATTATTATTATGTAACGAGCATACTTTGTATATTATGGTATACTATACATTTCACTTCTCATTTTTTTTATTTTTTTATTTTTTTACTTCTAGTGAACCTTTTGCTCCCCGCTCCCCTCCCTCTCCCCAAAATATTTTCTAAATCCAAAACGCGTCTGACTCTAAAGCCGCGGGTGCACGATACAATTTTTCTAACTATTGCATATAATTTTTCCTTACAAGAAAACTTGAACTCCATTTGTTTTTATATAGATGAAATTTCCTTGTAAGGAAAAATTGTATGCAAAATTAAATCGTACTTATAGCTGAAAGTTGTATTTTGTTTATATACGCCTTGAGCATATGCAACTTGTTATACATCATTATTAAATTAAGTAAAATAAAGTTTGTTTATAAAACATGCTTTTAATATATTATCAATATTCGGTCCCGTCAATGACCCCTATACTAGTAAACAAACCACTCACTTCGCGGCCCAGTCCGTACGTCCATGGATGGCTGCTGCGGAGGGCCTCGTACTGGAGGGCAGGGTCGAGGAGAGGTACGTCTTGGAGGTGATGCGAGGACCGCCCCTCGTGCCTGGAAAACGTGACAATATTGGAGAACAATTTACCGAGGTAGCATCGAGTCGAGCGTTTTACACCGATCTGCATGCATAATTAAATGTGTTTGGTTAATTTAGTTGGTGGAAATATATTAATCTTGCATTCAATGCTATATAAAATTAGATATTATGTTGAAATCGTGTTTTTTCATTAATATAATAATGTTGAAAAAACTCAAATTTATTTTATTGTTTTAAAACTTTTTTAATTGTTAACAAAAATTATAATATATGTATTTTCCTGTCATATATGGTTGCAATGTCGAAATATAATACGTACCTCATTAAATTTATATAGAAAAATAAAACTTTCCCTATTAATAGAGTTGTTTGCTATTTTTGTTTACGAGGGAAAAAAGCAGCATATCAGGTATACGGACAGTCAGAAGGGTAGAAAAGAGAAATTGGAGGTCCAACTACTATGGCATTATAGGAGAAATGACAAAAAATTGAAATAAAATAGTTTTGATTATTCTTTAATGGTGCGATTTTTTTTTTATGTTATCTTTCGTTTATTGGTGTATTTTTACAAGTTTTTTAAACCTGATTTATTTTGTTTAATAAAGTGAAAAAAAAAAAATCAATATGTTATTTAATTGTTTATATCCTCTAGTCTGTGCATTCTGGTCCTCCATAGGGCAGGCTAACTTACAGGGGCAAGAAGTCAGCACAATCAACTCTATAGCTTGAATTTCACATTTTTAATAACTTTATTATTAATACAATAATTTATATATTAATTAATTAAGAAATAGACAGATATAAAATATTAAATTTTTGTCCATGGCTGTCCCTCAATGGTAAAATATACTCACTGTAAGAAGCGTACGCGGGCTGCAGGATGCGCGCGCCGACCAGCCCGGAGTCGAACCTCTGGTAGTGCTGATGACCTTTGTCCGTGGACAGCACGGTGACTGCTGAGGGCTCGTAGTTGCCGCGCTGGCTCCACACCGAGGGTTCACGACTGTCGCAGAACAGAACGTTGTCAGAGGTCACGATCATCCAGTAAATTATAATTACCATGGGAGGAAATTGTAGCCAAATATTTTAATTATTAATTAATATAGCAATTAAGGTACTTAATTTTTGGAACCTCACTATTCGTGTTGTGTGATTATTAATATATATATAAATATATATAGTTAATATTATAGTGATATTTGCTGTTATCTAAGATCAATTAGTCAATATTTTTAATATTTTTCATCAAATGGGAGCAAAAACACATCGAAATTTATAAATAATTTAAACAGTATAAAAAATAAATATCGGTCAATTATATTATATATAATATACAATTTCAGGAAAAAGCAGAAAAAATGTATCGTAAAAGGCCCATCGATATCACAATCATAACATGCATTAATGCGTTATTGAAAGAAAGCAATGAATTTGCTTAAATATTAGTTACACTTTTTTATGGTATTATATAATAGGAAACAATAATTTAACAATAATTTAAAGCCATGATCGAAATTTCAGAATAAGCGCAATATATATATATGTTACGTTTTACAAAGTAAATGTAACTTGTAAAATATAAATTTACAGAGATCAAAAAACGAATATGAATCATTTAGACGTACGATTAATTTTGTTTAAGTCTAAAACCATATATAGTTGTATAAAAATATATAACTTCGAAGCTGTTCCTGTAAAATTCAATTTTTAAAACAATTATAAATATACTTATTTACAATAATGTTTTTTTTTAATAACATAATAATATATTTACATTTGTTCATTATTCAAACATAACCACACACTCAACTCAACAAACATAAAAATGTACAAAAACAAAAGATTCATAAGACAGAAAGTGGTGCTCGCATGCTGCATCTACGGTGCTACAACAACACGTCTCTAATTTATACCTGGAGAGATCTGTAGGTTGGCCTGCCACATATCTGGCGATGCCGAGGTAATGTTGCTTAGCACTGGGTCTGAACCCTGACCCCTCCCAGCTGTGTCGATTCATAGAATTCTTACTAGAACGGTCTTGAAGTGCGCGTTGTAAGTGCTTTTCTGTGGTGGGGATGCCATTGCTGCAAATATATTACAAGCGCTCTAAAATCGACTAATCAACTAATAGAAAAGCACGCGCATACAATAAGGCCTAAAAAAAAATAATCATAGAGGTAGCATGAATTACAATAATTAATTATTAAAATCGCTATATTTATTGAGAGAAGT
This sequence comes from Siphlonurus alternatus, assembly GCA_949825025.1. Classification (NCBI taxonomy): domain Eukaryota; kingdom Metazoa; phylum Arthropoda; class Insecta; order Ephemeroptera; family Siphlonuridae; genus Siphlonurus; species Siphlonurus alternatus. The sequence continues at coordinate 10,902,050 of OX463783.1, read as the reverse complement.
TTTTATTTTATCCTGATGTATGATTAAGTGTCCACTTTTTTCATGCACCATTTTTCCACTTATATGGTTCACTATAATCTTATAGTTTCATGAAAAGGAATACAACTTTGTTGAAATGCTCTAATAAAGCTGCCTGTGACAATTGTCATTCAATATTTCAATAAAGATCGTTCTTATCAGTAAATATGTTAGATAAATTAAGAAACCTTGTTGGAAAGTGGAAAAAGAGTTGTTATTCTAATGGACATTATGGGGGCGATTTTACGGAAGAGTTATCCAAAATTTTATCCAGCTTTCTCACTACCCGCGGTTAATTAGTGCCAGAGTCTAATTATTCAATGACACTAAAACGTAATTAGTGAAAAACCTGGATAAAATTCTCTTCTTGAATCGCACCCTATATTAATATACAAATAAAATATATCACTGCAAAGGTACCAACAAAATATATCCAGTCTTTTAAAATATGACTATATATTTTCATCGTATTATATGTATTATAGTACCGTATTCTCAGTGCATTTATCTCAGACCTTAATTTGCTCTGTAGGCACCTTTGTAGCAATCATTATCGATATATTCGTAAAAGTTGATTATTATAAATTACATTATAACATGAAAATCATGTTTGTTTCTTAATTTTAATCATTGACATTAATAATTAATAAGTGCATTTACAATGTACATAAAATTGAATATAAAATATACATTTTATAAAAACCTTATAAAATTAAGGTTGCATTTTATCTATACACTTAAGTGTACTTGTGTGTATATTCACGCTACCATAAAAATATACAATTATAATTATAAAATATTTATATTTATAATTATTTTGCTCTTAAAATTTATGTGAAATTAAAAAAAAAATAATAAGATGTATTTGAAACAAGAAGAGAAAAGGAACACTCAATAAAAATAAAATAAATTAAAGTATCCATTTACTAAATCATGTATATACGTATAATATGTAATAATAAAATGTGCATACGTTTAATGTAATGTCTGTAGAGTTTTTAATAATAAAAATGTGCGTGCTGAGGTGCCTGAACTAAAATGTGTTGTGTTGTTTTTGTTTTTCATCTTAGCCACCTGAAACAATGTTATTTAAATAAAATTTTAGATTCAACTTAATATAAAATTAGTAATATTTCTCTAAACATGCAGTGTACATTAATTTAAAGAGACGGGTCATGAAATAAAGCCTCTGTTTCCAGTTCTGCTGCAATGGACAACATATACATGAAAAAAATTTATTGCAGAAATGAATAGAGGGTACCAAATTATGCTACTCTGAATTTTTTCAGATTTTTTTGAGACCCGGAACTATTTTTAAATAATTATTGAAAGTCCTGTGATTTCAGTTGGCACTTCTGACTCCTTAAAGGTGAACTGAAGGGATTGCTTTTTTTTTCCCTTTAGGAACCTTATATTACCTATCCCATCCATCTGCACTAATTTTTTCATGGCAGATACTTATTGTGCTGCTGTAGGACAATTAGTGAAAAAGTGAAGTTGTGACGTATCAGCGACGGTTGGTTGACTTAAAACTCGCCGCGGTGAAAAAACACACGAGCTACCGCGAGCGACCGCGGAAACTGCCGAGGGAGCGGCGATCGGCTCGCGATCGCCACTCTCTCGGCAGTTTCCGCGGTCGCTCGTGTGTTTTTTCACGGCGGCGAGTTTTAAGTCAACCAACCGTCACTGATACGTCACAACTTCACTTTTTTACTAATTGTCCTACAGCAGCACAATAAGTATCTGCCATGAAAAAATTAGTGCAGATGGATGGGATAGGTAATATAAGGTTCCCTAAAGGGAAAAAAAAGCAACCCCTTCAGTTCACCTTTAATAAAAAGGATAGAGACTGGACGCCTATTGACGCTTCCAGGGGGCGTGGCCGCACTTTCAATAATTATTTAAAAATAGTCCTGGGTTTCAAAAAAATCTGAAAAAATTCAGAGTAGCACAATTTGGTACCCTCTATTCATTTCTGCAATAAAAAATTTCATGTATGTTGTCCATTGCAATTATTGCAATTATTTAATTTTAATCTATACGAGATTCCGTTTGGTATATAGGCAATAAAATTATATTTAAAAGTTACACGTTGGCCACTGAAAGTCAAAATTATATATACAGGTTAATTTTTTTTAAGACTCCGAAATATATTCTGTATTCCCCCCGCCCCCTTTTCATGTATTATTTCTAATGCTATATAAATTAATCCAGCCAGCATCATCACAAATTTAATTAAACATTAATAGAATAAGCTCGTAAAAAAAAAAACAAAAACAAATGGCATAATATATAATATGGTATCGAGAATTTTTGTTTCATAAAAAAATTGCCCCTACATACTTAATTCTTTAAAAAGAAAAACTCTCTGTGGTTGTGTATTATCATATAATATAAAATATATAATGGTATTATTTTACCCTACCCTATGATATATGAAATGTAAAATAATTCACATAATTCGAATCAGCGTTTGCTTTGTCTTATAATTCGATCGCAAATGTATAGTAAAATTTAATGTTGTTCCTCATTTATCAAAATACTACATAACTTTAGTAAATCATGCACATTAAAAAGAATTATATTAAATATATATAATAAAAATCTACAATTATTACAATGTGCTCTCTAATAGAAGGAAATATAAAAAGAATATAAAAATTTGATACTTCACTCGTGCTAACTCACATTCAAAGTATCTGAAAGTAGTTTTAAATACCTTAACTTACCCTAGCATGTCCTCTAGTTCAGCTTCTCCCCGCTCTCTTGCCCAGCGGCGCCCCGACAACCCGTTGTCATGGTAACCGTAAATAAGCGTGGAAGGTTGCTGGATGTTTGGACCAATGGTGGCCTGTGCCAGGCTCACGTGACCGCTCTGACGACCAAGATTGGTCGAGGTATCGGAAGGAAGGATACCCAGACGTTGGCCCACTTTGAAGTATGGGTACCTGTAATAATTAAAGAGAATATCAGTTTTTGCATATACATAATAAAATTATATGACAGTTTCTCTTATCCTAAAAGTGTTGATCAAGATCAAACACACATACCATTTTTATGTGTACTTCAATTTTGCAATGTAATATGAGTATATGAATTTTAAATATGCTACCTTTTTTATTTGCTTTAATAGTCTTAAACATTACAATAATAAATAATTACAAAAAAGATAAAATCATTGGAATCGAAAAACAATATAACTGTTCTAACATATTAAATAAGACAATTTCTATAATGTTCTAAATGCTTCTTGCTAATATTTTCTTTGTTCTCCAATGTATACCTCAAGCTTTACCACTAACATAGTAATTAACATACATCCATAAATTGAATAATACACTGACAATATTAATTGACATCTCGATCTTTTGCGAGGGAATAAATTAATACTAAGTATACCACAAATTCTTTCTAGTTAATATACAACAACTTCAAGGTTTTCTCGTGCAACTCGATCACAGATAAAGATGACAATTTATGAGTCACCAAGTGTACCTCAAAGCCTGCACAGCGCTGGGTCTCTTGCTGGGGTCCCACTGAAGAAGGTCCTCCATGAGGGCGATGGCGGCGTCGCTGGCGTTTGGCACGAGAGAGCTGAGTGGCGTGCGGGAGAACTGTGGAAACTTGAAGTTCATGGCCGAAGCGAGCAAGTAGCCCTCCGGCCAGTCGCGCTGGGAACACCACAAATCTCGTTAATTCAAGTTGTCGATCAAATTTAAATTGATATAACATCCAGTATGTTTACTTAAATAATTTTTAAGAGTTCGGAGAGTATCCAGAGTACATACAGTATTTATAATGAAATTCAGCTTTTTTGTTATTAGGAACTGAATATATACTTATATTTTTAATTAAATTTTTTTTTAAAATTTGCTTTAATGTAATTGAAAAAAATTCGGAATCAAATTTTATAAAATGAATGTATATATTTTTATTGTCATGCAGTTTATAGTTATTATATGAAATAAAATATGTATAAATAATGTTCCTATAAACTTTAAGCAAATAAATAAAAAATAACGAAGAGAGGATTTTATTAAAAATATGCTGCTTTCCAAGTATTATTATTTTGCTGATAGACAAATACAATAGAATGACATGCACTCTTAAACTCTGCCAAAAGTCACATTTGGCTCCTGGCAGAGTATATGAAAACACAATTTTTCACTCTTGTTTTTTTTTTTTTTTTTTTTTTTTTCTAAATCATCTTTGTAACAAATTTTCTGGTTATTGAACGTACTGCATATATGTGTATAGTTATTTCTATTTAAATTATAATATTATTAATTTATAATAAACTTGACCTTTATACTTAATCTTGATTAATATGTGACTTGAATTATGTCAAAGTCAGCTAGGTTAAATAAAAAGTTCTCAAATATGATAAATTATGGTAATCACTTTACCGATACATGAGCCGAGGAGGATTTCTCCAATATTATCAGACACTGTTTTAATTCCAACACGCTACCATCGACCCTGACCAGACTGAGGGAAGGAAGGGGGACACGTGCTGCACGATATCGACATATCATCAATATAATTTTTTCAGAGTTCAAGGTACGGGTATATGAATTCTTAAAACGAAACTTTTTAACTGAAATTTATACATTTTTTTTAAAATTTTATATTTAATACAGAGTATAATACAGTATATTATATATTATTTTGTTAATAATTTGATAGATTATACCAAATCATAATTATATATATTATATATTTTTAATATAATAACAACTATAGCGCCTGCAATTTAGGCAACTTCTTATACAAGTAAGTATTGCGGCGCAGTTTCTCTTATAACTTTTGCGTCGATTTCAAGATTCTAATTAATATCTTTAAACTGAAACTGAAACTAATTAATATAATTGTGTTTTAATTTTAATTCATATTTTTATTGTTTTCTGGTAGATAAAGGTTGGTAAAGCCTGTTGGCTTATAACCATAAATTCTGCTATTTTCATGTTTTTATATATCATCATGTAATCAAATGAAATAAAACCTATCTTGAATTTTGTGCAAAAAAAAAAAAAAAAAATGTAAAACCCCGCAGTTATACAGGTTTTTATATATTATACAACTATAGTTGAAAAATTGCGTCTTTAATTCATCCTTTACATATAAACCCAATCTTTTTATCTCAAAAACACATATTATTTCTTCCTCGCTCAAAATGAGGATGAAATGGAGAAGATATAAATATATTTTTAACATTTTTTGCTCAATAAGAGGAAAAATACATAATCTCGTCTTTTTACCTATTTTTTTCCTTTAAAATGGTGCAAAATAGGAGGGAATAGAGGCTTCAAGTCAGCTGATTTTTCAGTGTTCCCACCCGCTACACCAAACCTATGTAAAAAAAAACGTGAATTCGTTTTTTCACTATAAGAATAAGATTTTTCAGGGAAAATTCCTTTACGGAACTTTGGTCCAAACTGAAAAATACAGTAGATAATTCAAGATTTAGATTTTTTACTTGATTTATAACCGAGAAAATTAAAAAAAAAAAACACTTTGCTTCATTTTCAAGTGCAAGATGGACCTTATAGCGACAAACAGTTGCGCAGCGAAAGCGCATCATTTGAAGCCTCTATTAGACGAGGAGAGAGCTAGCAAATAAAAAAAATAAATAATATTAATTTAAACTCGGGAAGAATCAGTTTCTTTAAATCCTGATTTTTTACTTTTTTATTATGTGAATCTACACAGAGATGAATTTGACAAGTAACAATAAATATAACTCACTATTACCTTGTCGGGCGTGCCGAGGACGGAGCAGATCTTGAAAATCTCGTCGATCTCGCTGTTTCCGGGGAAGAGGGGACGGAACGTGTACAGCTCGGCCATGATGCAGCCCACGGCCCACAGGTCGATCGGACTGCCGTAACAAGTCGAGTGGAGCAGGACCTCAGGGGCGCGGTACCTGCAAAAACATCGATGTTAAAATTTTACGAGTGAACTAACACTTACCGCGTGAATGAACTAAGCAGCAATATTTTTCATTTGCCCCAGAGGCTTATTTTTATTTTTGACTTGTTATATAATTTATTTATTTTTATTTTATTATCTCTTTCCTCTTTCATGAACACAATGACAGATATAATAATATACATATAAGATATATAACATTAAAATCATTAAATATATTATATAGTAAAAAATTAAAGAAAAACAAGAGGCCACGGGGCAAATGAAAAATATATATTGCTGAGATTTACAGATGTATTCGATTAATTGATTGGTTGATGGTATTTTGGGGCAATTGACACAGATGTGTTCATTCACCCTAAATTCACCAATAAATAAATAAAGAATAATAATATAAATAATAAATATATATTTATTTGATGTATGATATGCTGGACAATCTTCGCCGATTTGTTTATGCAACACTCCATATAAAATAAAGAAAGGATCGACAAAGATTGCCCAGAATTACATCAAATATGGTATGTAAAATGGAACAATTTTGTTATGTCTCCTTCTCTCCTTTGCCTGATAAGTTTTATTGTGTTACATACGTCATGTTTATGCATTATACTTAATGTTTGAATTAAAAAATACTCACCACCTGGTCGAGACGTAGTCCGTGTAGGGCGGCTGCGACCTGATCTCCCTGGCCAGTCCGAAGTCCGCGATCTTGATGAGCTCAGGGCCCATACACAGAAGGTTCTCCGGCTTCATGTCGCGGTGGAAGAAGCCATTTCGGTGCATGAAGGCGAGACCTTGGAGGACTTGGTATACCATGTTGCGGATCACAGGCTCGGGGAACAACTTGTCACTGTGGGCACCAGGACATAGTTAGTTCTGCAGCAATTTTCACCCCATCCCTCAATAAAATAACAACAACTGAACCCTGTTTTTAAATATTGATCATGCTGGTCAACTTTTATACTTTCCAATATTCCCCTCGAGAAATATAACTATAGTAAAGCAAATATTTGGGGACATTCACAAAGCTCTTTAACCCCCACTTTAGCCTCGATTTTTATTCATCATGGTGCTAAATATGGTGCTAAACTATACTATAGGCTAAACATTGTTAGCCCCTGGTTTAGCGCCAGGGATAAAAATTGAGGCTAAAGTGGGGGTTAAAGTGCTTTGTGAATGTCCCCTTATGTGTATATATTTCTATTAATTATTATTTCTTTGTTTTATATATTTTTTTATTTTTTCTTCTTTAAGTTATTTTTCTTTTATTAACTGAATCCTGTTGTAAGTTATATACTCTATATAATTATACTGTGGGTCAATTTTATTCCAGCTCTTTAACATGGACAAGACTAGAATTGTTTACGATATTTGGTGGGTTTCCTCCAAAATTAATTACAGTTTTATATTATTATTAATTATAACACCCATGTGGCTCTTTTTGCTCCTTTATATTGTAGTTTTTCATTCGTTCTGGCTTCAAAAAACATAAATTTAAAGTTTCTGTCTGTCTAAGATAATTTATATAATATATAGGTACAGTATAACAGATCTTACTTTACGTGTGGATTTGATTACGCGCGACGGCCATCTTGGAAGTCATAACATGGCCAAGATAGGGGGCGCCAGTCGGTCTAGACGTATAGTCTAGCCAAGTCAGGCGTAAACTTAGATTTGTTTTACTGTATATTGTACATTATACTTTCAATATGTTTATGAAATTCAAAAGTATTTAAAAAAATATGAAAAGTAACTTACCGATCTCTCATAAGTTGATATAAATTTTCTTTCATATATTCAAATACAAAATATAAAACATCGTTTTCTCTAATTACTTCTTTTAATTTAATTACATTCGCGTGACTTAGTTTCTTCAACGACTGCAATCAATGAAAACATGTTAGTTTGGTTTAAAATTTTATTAAATTTTATTAAATTTTTAATATTTTTTACCTTCACTTCTCGAAGACTCATCGCCTCGTCCCAAGAAAAATATTTTCTTTTCATTCTGAAATTTCAAGAGAATAATTAATTATTTTATAATCTCTTCATGGTCACATTGTAATTAGGCAATATAACAACATAATAACATTACATTATTATATTATCGCCAAATTTTTAAAATAAAAGCCTCCTATATTAGCGCAAATAATAGAGTTTATTTTGCAATTGCATATTTTAATATTAATTATTATATTGTAGATAACTCGATCGTACTGTAATGTATTAATTATATTATAACTGCATCATAAAATAGTGTATCAAATCATCAAGTGCATATAATATCGTTATGTGTACTGCATAACGATATTATATATTTATAATATATATATATATATATATTATATTTATATAATATATATATATTATATTATATATATATATATGTATGTATATATATATATATATAATATCCATCAATCTATAATTGCGTATAAAATATATTAAATGAATTTTAAATCAAATTAGATTTAAATTTATATTATAATATATAATAAGGATATATCGTTTGTTTGAATTTTTAAATTATTAAATAGCTTACTGGGAATATTTATATATTTATATTTAATTAAAGAAAATAAATGTTAGAATTAAAATGTATTACAATACGGGTCTTTCACCATACGTCACAAAAATATGACGTCACGTGAATGTAGGCAAAAAGCACCTATTTAACATGGTAGTAGCATACCAAAAACTATTTATTTTCTGCGATATGACAATCGTGGTACATTTGACAATTATGTTATTTGATAGATTGAGATGTCAAGTGAATGGAAAAAAATACAATATTTGCCAAATTGTATTTTGGCATACAAATGGACAACATACATGAAAAAAATGTAATGCAGAAATGAATAGATGGTACCAAATTATGCTACTCTGAATTTTTTCAGATTTTTTTGAGACCCGGAACTATTTTTAAATAATTAGTGAAGTCCTGTGATTTTAGTTGGCACCCCTGCAGCCTTAATAAAAAGGATAGAGACTGGACGCCTATAGAGGTCTTTCACCATACGTCACAAAAATATGACGTCACGTGAATGTAGGCAAAAAGCACCTATTTAACATGGTAGTAGCATACCAAAAACTATTTATTTTCTGCGATATGACAATCGTGGTACTTTTGACAATTATTTTATATGATAGATTGAAATGTCAAGTAAATGGAAAAAAATACAATATTTGCCAATGATATCTGTGAAAAATACAATAAATCATTAAATAAAATGTAAATCGACTCCAAATTTCACGTCAATAATGATCATTTTAGGACACTTATGCACTGATATTGACCCTAAGATGCTTCAAAAAAATCAGCCAATCACCGACCATTGCTTTCCCCGCGGACTTTTGAATACGAGGGGGAAACGGCACAACAAAAAATAATGATAAAGAAGCTAGGTAAAATAAAAAAAATGTATATGTTCAAGTTATGTATATTTATTTCTTACGTATATATTATTACTAAAAAATAATAAAAATATGTTAAATTAGGAGAAATAAATCAAGTGATTCCAGTTCCCTCTCAGTATACCTACTGCTGAATGTAAACAACAACAAAGCCAAGCAAACGCTATATTGACGCCTCCATGCAGGGGGCGTGGCCGCACTTTCAATAATTATTTAAAAATAGTTCTGGGTCTCAAAAAAATCTGAAAGAATTCAGAGTAGCATAATTTGGTACCCTCTATTCATTTCTGCAATAAAATTTTTTCATGTATGTTGTCCATTGTAGCATAAATTGATATGACTTTTTTTTTTAATAATTCTTCGAATATGACATCGAAAATTCCGATATACTGGGAATCTTTCCTTTAGAATAACATATACATGCCATGCGCGCATAAAAGAATTAATTAATTAAAATTTTTAATTTACTATTGATGCTTAATTTAATTAATCCAATATAAAATACGGTTTATGTTATATAATTATGTATATTCTATATTGGGACCGAGTTCCCTCCTTTACCAATTATTTAAAAGTATAGAGTTATAAAAAATCTGGCAACTGTTGTAAGATCATAATATATTGTATTGCGTTAATTAAAATGCAGGGCTTGGGTGCTCTAGCCGCGCGCTGCAAGCGCGGCCGGCTAGCTGCGAGAGCCGCTGCGAGCCGCAAAGCTGCATGCGCGCATGTTGAAATACCTGAAGTAAATTAATGTACTAAAATGTGTTTGTAGGGGTGAAATAATTAGGTTGTAAATTGAAAATTTCCACAGCTTTCTGTGTTCGTTATTTCTAGGTTTTGGCTACTTTCATTCCGACGCAATAAGAAATAAAACAAGTGCTTTTCAGTGATCCTTTCTCACACGGAGCCTGCAGTTCGCCGAGTTTGAAGCCCACTGGAGCGCCGCCGCTCTGGATTTTCCTGGAAGTAGTTTTGATTTGTGAAGTTAGATGGCAATACTTTCGCAGCGGCGTTTTTTGCCGGCCACCTTCCTGGAGGCTCATTATTATTTATTATTTTCCTAATGATATTAGCGAATAATTAAGCAATATAAAAAGTTCCTTTATGTACATATTCGAGTTTTCCCGTCTTTTCCACGTACTTTGACTTTGTGCGACAGAAACCAAGTACTTATATACCAAACGTTTCACTTCATATTCTTGTCTACGGCCATATCACGTTGAATGCACCGGTTCTCGTCCGATCACCGAAGTTAAGCAACGTCGAGCGCGGTTAGTACTTGGATGGGTGACCGCCTGGGAATACCGCGTGCTGTAGATGCACTTTTTCCAAATTTGGAACTAATTAATTACATAATTTATTTCATCGATCAAGTTTTCATGATATAATTTCTATCATTTAATTTCCGAAGTCGCCGTCGCCGTTTTCTTTCTTTTTGTTTTTCGAATTTGTCCTTAATAATTCCTGTAAAATCTATAATTAAATTATTTTTTTATAAATACAATAAATTCGAAAAAAAAAAGAAAGAAAACGGCGACTTCGGAAATTTGGAATCAGAATTAAAATAAAATTTTATAATAATTTCAAAATATTAAATAATAGAAATTATATCATGAAAACTAGATCGATGAAATAAAATATGCAATTAATTAGTTCCAAATTTGGAAAAAAGTGCATCTACAGCACGCGGTATTCCCAGGCGGTCACCCATCCAAGTACTAACCGCGCTCGACGTTGCTTAACTTCGGTGATCGGACGAGAACCGGTGCATTCAACGTGATATGGCCGTAGACAAGAGAGGGAAGTGAAACATCTGGTATAAGTACTATGGTTTCTGTCGCACAAAGTACGTGGAAAAGACGGAAAAACTCGAATATGTACATATAAGGAACTTTTTATATTGCTTAATTATTCGCTATTATCATTAGGAAAATAATAAATAATGAGTCTCCAGGAAGGTGGCCGGCAAAAAACGCCGCTGCGAAAGTATTGCCATCTAGCTTCACAAACCAAAACTACTTCCAGGAAAATCCAGCGCGGCGGCGCTCCAGTGGGCTTCAAACTCGGCGAACTGCAGGCTCTGTGTGAGAAAGGATCACTGAAAAGCACTTGTTTTATTTCTTATTGCGTCGGAATGAAAGTAGCCAAAACCTAGAAATAACGAACACAGAAAGCTGTGGAAATTTTCAATTTACAAACTAATTATTTCACCCTTACCCTAGTCGAAAAATAAGAGTGCTAAGTGATAATTTGAGCAGTAGTCAAGTAGTTTTGACTACTTGTTTCTAGTCAACTACTTGTTTTAAGTAGTTGACTACTGCTCAAATTATTACTTAGCACTCTTATTTTTCGACTAGGGTACAAACACATTTTAGTACATTAATTTTTACTTCAAGTATTTCAACATATAATTAATATATGCCCAGAGCTAGTACATGGCAGCAGCATAATATAGGTCTTTTCGTAAATACACACATAAGGTTCATCACAAATAATCGATTCTTTCTGAATGCATGTGTATTTACGAACAGACCTAATATTATTATTAAGCCTTTTGAGACCCCGCGCTGATCGAATTGTAAATCGTAAATATACATTGCAGCTGCCAATTTATATATTAATAAAAGATAGTAGGGAATCCCTATATATGCTTATACTCTCTATCTATAAGAGAAAAAAGAGGAAAAATTTGTTTTTACCATATAGGTCCATAATCCATATAATGTCCATAATATCGATAATATTAAATTATAATTATATACTGTATTGCCACACTTTTTTTTCCCTTAATAATCGTTTCACCATGCAATAATTAATGTTTCTCCACAGTCTTTTTGAAATGGGTTAATTAATTTTATAAGGTAACATTTCAATTATATCAAAAAATTTATTATTTACTATATTTATAGGGATTTCAAACCAAATACATCTGCAAATTTAAGTCTTTGAGTTTCCATATTAAATATATATAGTTAATTAATATATATTAGTTAATTCAGTCAAAATCCTTCCACTTCCGGCTACTTCCGGTTGTAATCTTTCATTGTTTGTTGAACTCTTTAGCTCACTAGCCCGCTCGGTCCAGCAATTATCCAATTATTCACTGTTTAATTTACACAATCAACTATAACGTGTACGACGAGAGGGGCGCGCGGGGTGCGTGTGAGCACCAAACATCGATTCGCGCGGTTCTCCAAAATGCACTCACCGTTTGATTGCAACCTTCTCGCCAGTGTCTATCCTTTGTCCGAGCACCACAGAGCCATAGGTGCCATCCCCCAACTGGTTCAAGGTCACGTACCGGTTCATCGTGACCTCTGCTATAACAAAGAACATTATTTAGGGGCTTGGAGACTCCGAGCTAGGGATGCGCACCATTACATCAAACTTAATGATATTTTAGTCGATTTTAACCTTTAAATTACTAAATTGTTAATTATATATGAATTTATAATTTACTTTTTATTTAAATAAACTTATAGCGTGATTGTTAATTTATCTACATCAATGCCAATATAATTAATATTTCATTCAATTAGTCATGGAGTTTTTCACAGAAAAAGTATAAAAATAACATAGCTATAAATATGAATCAGATTTTTATGTTTGTTTCCTTTGGTTCATATGATTTCATGATGAGTAGATTAAATTGTATTTAAGAAGGATTGTGGTGTATTTTTTTTTTTACGAGACAATTTTTATCACCGAGGAGTTAGGAAGTTCATGCATCTTTAATTCCCCTTCAACATTTCATTACCCTCTAACAATAAGTATATACTATAATTTAACATTAAATTATTTCGATTACAATTAAGTATATATATTATGGATGCGATTAGAAACACTTGTTCCTAAATTGTTTATTTATTTTCTAATATATATTTATTTTAGACGCATGGACTGATCGATGTAAGTCATATATTAATGCTATAATATTTTAATACTATATATTTAGCAAAGCACGAATCAAAAGTAAAGAAATCAAATATATAAATATGGCTATAAAGAACATGCATTGAATTTATGAGATTTCTTCTTTCTGATGAAATCTACCTTTCATGCGATGTGTTAAAAGAAATATAACTCTTATAAGAAAGTATACAAAGAGCCGGTTTTTCGAAGCTGACATTCTCAAAATGATCCGGACTTCACAGCATGCATGGTCAGCACAGCATGTTGTTGTTATGAATAATGATGTATGCAAATATTTTTATTCCCTTTTACAAAAAATGTAAAGTGAAGCGAAAATAATCTCTAGCAAAAATGCTATTGTTGATATAAAAGCAAATAAAATTCTAAGAATTTTCATGCTTTTGTAAGCATGAAAGTCTAACTTTATACAATTGATCGATTTCTGTTTTATATAAATATGTTAGAGCTAAATACTGCATGAACTGCTCAATGTATGCAGTCAAGTACATTTAAAATACTAAAATTCTTAACATTTTTGCAATGTATATTATATTCAAATTACGCTCTATATAAAACAAATTAATTTACTATATTATATACTGTACAATCGAAAAGCAATAAAATAATTATGAATTGCAAATATTTGTGTACCTCAACATAGTTAATAAACTATTGTTAAAAAAACTATGACAATAACATCAAGCTTTGCTTTTTATTTCTGAGATTGAAATTGTAAATTATCCTCTGGTGCATCAGTTTTATAATGGAAAAATATGAGATGTTATTATTTATTGAAAATGAAATATTTTACATTACATATCTCCTTTACATTCTCATCTATATATATAGCGATGATGAAATTAGGTGGTGTTTTGAGGTAAGAATACTTCAAAAGAGCTGTAGGTTCGGACGATTATAGGTGGAAAATAATTTACTGCATCCCTGAAGAGCCAGAATATTATACTTTGAAAGCATTTTGTAACGTATTCATTAATAAATATCGAACTCTTTTAACAACGCTAAAATATATTTTGAACTCATCTCTACCAAAAATACAAAATTTTACATAATTATATTATATATATATAGTATTATAATTTTGGGGGAGATGAGTATTATTTATAATATAGAATAGTATTATAATATATCCACAGTGTTACAGTGTATTAAAAGCACAAGCAATTAAATTTTAAAAACAGACCTGTAATTGTGAAGTACATGCGTTATGCCTATCTTCCTGCATGAATATAGAGAATGAATAATTATAAATAATGCGGGATTCAAATCATGCATGATCATGCGGGTAGGTGAAGTGGTTTGTTTTTATATATTATAATCTCTCTTCTCTGTGTAAATATGGTCTTTATATAAAGAAACATTTGTTAATAAATAACGGTGGTAGTAAAAATATAAATACAACTTTTATTCCTTTTCTAAAAGTAAAGTTTGCTATTTTTATAACAAAAAATATAAATTAAGGAAGTTGTGTTTTCCTCCACTATAAACGTTATTAATTTTCAATAAAGACTATTTTTTTTTTTGTTTACAAAACGCGTAGTGTTGTTCACATTATATTGACATTTTTGAGGAAAATCAATTTGTAATTTATCAAAGTTCGGTAACCTTGCATGGTTAATTGAATTTCAATTATTTTTTTTTTAATTAACAAGGGGACTCTTCAACTCACAAACTGTTGTTTGATATATGATATAATAAATAATTTTTTAGTTTCAACGTTTCAGAAAGTGCCATTTAAATTTTAATATATTAAAAAACAAACGATATATTTAAAAACTACACTGATATAAATATAAAGATTTTATTGAAGCATCACGTGAAAATATTTAATGTTTTAGTTCATTCGTGCAAAACATTGATTTTATTTAAAATAAATGGTACAAAAATTAAGCGAAAATTACACAGTCTGCAAACAAATATCAATGTATGCAACCCTCCTTGCCAGAAGTGTCAGAGGGTTGCCGCAATTTAGGCGAAATCACCAAACTTATATCATTCTTATCCTAACTTAATTACGTATTAATTAAGTACTGTATTTTTTAGTAATGTTTGATGAAATATGCTTATTCTTATACTATTTTACATATATTCCATCAATTTTAATTTGAGTCATTATTTACTTTTTTATTATAATACAGAGAACTGCAGATCCAATTCTTCAAAACTATTTTCGTCGCTAAAGACAAATATTTGACATTAAGATTGACTATCAGACCGTCTGAAGTCTGAAGGTATAATCTAAGAGGGTAAAAACTAGGTCTGCATGCCAAGGTGAAGATCACGTACGTCATAAACCTTTTTCTTTATTAATATTGACGCGCGTGTACGTGCATGCAGGGGGTGTTGTGTGGGTGTCGGAATTACAACATCATACTAATCATATTATTAGCCTCTTAGAAAAAGTTCTGCTTATCAGACTTCTGTAACAAAATGAATTTGTCCCCATGTGCATTGTTATATTTATTTAATCTCAATTGAAATGAAATGAAATGAAATGAAATGAAATGAAATGAAATGAAATGAAATGAAATGAAATGAAATGAAATGAAATGAAATGAAATGAAATGAAATAATCTTTATTTAGCTTTCGCTATTCAGTACAAATATAGTTTATATATTGTTTTAATTAAACAATATAAAACAGGTGGTTCATAAAATTTATGATAGTTCATAGAATTTTATGCCTACAGTACAATATTTTTAGGATACAAAAAACCATCTTAATAATTATACATTTTATTATAGTTACCAATTATAGCTATATAAAAAAAATATATATTATTGACTTATGACACATAATTGAAAAATGCGATATCAATTATATAAGAATTTTAATTGCTTTTGCAAGAGCATTATATAAGATATTGAATAATCCGACAGTAAGAGAATAATTTAATACGATATCCAATGCGCCAATAAACATAACGATTCATGTGCCATGGAATATATGTTTATATATATATATATATATATATAAATATATATATATATATATATATATATATATATATATATATATATAAATGTGCTTATAATGTTTATATATGTTGAGTATGTTTATTTAAATCATATATGTTAAAATTGTGTGAAAAACAGCATCATATATAGATCCAAACTTATGGAAATACTGTACTATATACTGTACTAGCTGGATTCAATAAATAAATAAGCTAAAATTTATGATTTTTTGCCAGTCATTCTGAGAGAAATTGATAAGTTAAATATTTTAAGTGCAATTTAAAAAATATTCTCATTGATAAGGAAATTTATTCTGTGAAAATGTATTTCAGTCATAAGTTACAAGAAGATATGTGGTGTGCAGTAATTAATAATAATATACAATGAAATTTTGTTTACAAGTTTTCAAATCAGACAATAATTTGTTTGAATTCAATAATAATTGAAATAATCAACATCCATCAGATACAGTAATTTTTTCCTATTATATTTTTTAAAATTAAATACTTTTGCATCCTAAAAGCTGTATAAATACTTTTTTCTACAAAAGACTAGCTTAGCAAGATAATAATTTTAAATTTTAATTAAATAGTTCTGATCAATAATGGAGTACCAACCTCAAATTTTTTTATTGCAGAAATGGATAGAGGGTACAAAAATATGGTACTCTGATTTTTTTTCAGATTTTTCTGAGACCGGGAAGTATTTTTAAAAAATTATTGAATGTCCGTTTTATGACGTCACGGGCGTTAATGTCCTATCCTTTTCTTAAGGAGAGGCGCCTCGTGACGTCATCAAAATGGACTTACAATAATTTTTTTAAAATACTTCAAGGTCTCAGAAAAATTCTGAAAAAAATCAGAGTAGCATATTTTTGCACCCTCTATCCATTTCTGTAATAAAAAAGTTTGAGGTCGGTACTCCATTAATTACGATTAAATTTAAGTTACGTAATAAAAATATATATAAAGGAAAATATATTTTTTGATATATTTTAACGAGTATTTTCATAATGTTTTTAACTACAAAAATTAAAATCACATTTTGCAAACTCCATCCATCACTCAACGTCTCAACAAAATATGTAAATTTCATCAAACGGTATAATTTCTTTTCTCACTTAAATAAATCGATTTTTGTTTACCGCCACCTCAAATTATAAAAGTTGTGCGTGCTTCAAAACACATGCTAGTGTTCACTTCCGGGGTTTGTATTATTATTTTTTGTTTTTGTTATGTCGCCCTACTTCCTATATTATTATATAATGAACGCATCTGTTCAATTTAATATTATTACTACACGGTACAAAAATATATGAGTTTCTATACAGAATTTATTATTTATTAAAGCACTGTGTTTGACCAATTCTACTTAATGACTTAAGTCAAGCATCGACGATTGTGGTTGGTACGTGGATAGGTGACCGTTTTTTTAATTTCTGCATGCCTTCCACCCATACAGTATAATATGCGCTGTGATTCTCCTGACTTTAAACATATTTTTTGGTTGATTGATAAAAATTTTAGGTGTACGTCCTGCGACAGAGGATTTCCACGATTCCCTTAGTGAATTCTCAGAGATGATAAACACTTATCTCAAAGGCATACAGGCCTCAAAATACAAATTAGACAGTCACCAAGTGGGTTTAGAGTATATAATCAACATTCGCATCATTTTTTTCCACGCTTGATGCATCCATGCAAAGTCGCAGTTCAAAGTAAGAAATTTAGTCCTTGATGACGTCACGAAGTCCTTGATGACGTCACAACTCAATGCTAATCGGTGCTAGCTGAGAGTTGTGACGTCATCAAGGACTTTCTTTACAGCGCGACTTCGCACAGACACACCGCGCGCAGGTAAAAATAATACGAATGTTGATTATAAACTTGAGCAACACTTAATGTCTGTCTAATTTGTAATTTGAGGCCTGTATACCTTTAACATGGCTGACATGGCTATTAATTTTTTTCAAGAAATTACGGATAAGATATATAATATATCTAAGAATAAGAGGATAGCCATGATCCAAAACTGCAGTATATCATTTATTATATATAATGTACAGTTTATATATATATAATTATAAGTAATTTCCTATGATTTTATTCACTAACAATATTTTATACAGTGTACTATATAATTAAATATGCATGAGTGTCAACAACATGTTACTATAAACTATGAATGTTATAATGACGCGTTTAAACTGTTTGTAAACAATCGAAGGGTATTAACATAATTATAAATGTCCGATCTAAAAAATATTCTCGTAATTTTGTGATGTTTTTTATTAACATATTTTATATCAAGTTAATTTCTATCAAAACTTTTATAATCAAATTTAAATGCTTTAATTAAATTTATTTTAGCTGCATGCTATCATGATCACGCCTCTAAATTTTTCTTACAAAAATACATTAATTATTGCCTTTTTCCCATTATGCATCTCATGTATATTTTTTAACGTTATTGAAAGTTATATATTAGTAATCAAAAGCATTTAAAAACCATTACACATATTATAAGTTATAGTTTCATAGCTCTCTGTACCTGTAGTGAATATGCCGTTTAAGCCTGTTTATCGATAGTGTTTTATAAATATATATAAAACATACGCTACGTTAAAGCTAGGGTATTTAAGTAATGTGATATTA
This sequence comes from Siphlonurus alternatus, assembly GCA_949825025.1. Lineage (NCBI taxonomy): Eukaryota > Metazoa > Arthropoda > Insecta > Ephemeroptera > Siphlonuridae > Siphlonurus > Siphlonurus alternatus. The sequence continues at coordinate 10,883,142 of OX463783.1, read as the reverse complement.
TATTATTTCATTTCAATTTTATCTTAGGCTATATGATTAATGAATAACTTGAAGGCACTTTAATATACTAGCTTGAAAATATCTGGTGCGATTCGCGAAGAAGTTAGCCAGGTTTCTAACTACGATTAGCTTAACCACGTTTAACTATACCTGTTTTACGTGTTAAACCACCTAGTTTAAACGTGGTTAAGTTAAACGTGGTTAGAAACCTGGCTAACTGCTCCGTGAATCGCGCTCATCAGATATACTGTACACATGGCATTATTTGTATCCACAAATTTCAAAAGCTTAATTACTTTACCATTTACCATTTACAGTACGCATAATAAAATATAAGGCTTATTATCTTAATACTGATGATGATTGCCTTTAATTAAATATATTGTCAATATGCTTTTGAAATTAATGTCATTCTTATATTTTTAACACAGTTTACAAGCAGAAATGTCGATTGATAATATTTGAAGGAATAATTTTAAATTGTTTCCTTAAATGTTATAATTTAGTGAGTTCATATAGAGTCACTTGAATATTTATAAATGACCTACTACTAGAACGAGCATTAATAATTTTGTTCTTGTAATGTTTTTTCTCAACGGTTTAATGAAACTAGAGCGCTGGAATTGCAATAAAATATTCATAAAAATATTGATGTTTTAAGAATGACATGTCCCCAAAGATAAATACAGTTTAATATTTCATTTATCGAGTTTTACAAGGTTAAACTTTTAAAAGGTGGTCAAACTTTTTATTTTTTTTTAAGTATAATTATCCTATTATGTAAATTTTTTCCTTTATTTAATAAATTGTTTGATATTATGTTTAAATTATGTTAATGCTATCAGTTTCAATTATATACATAATAATATATATTTGCCATATATTAATAGTGCATTGTACATTAAATGCATTAGAAACTCAAAACGTTTATAATTTCAACACAAAAAATGTGAAACTTAAACAATTTTGAAAGCATTGCGCAAATATGAGAATATACAGAAATATATACACGCTACGATATGTTCATTTTTAGTTATATTCGTAATGTGTTACAAGTATATTTTAACTTAATTAGATGTATGTATTTTTTTCTCAGATGACTAAAAATTATAATTTAAGGTCAAAATTTACCAAAAATTATAAAAAATCTTAATTTTAGTATAAATTTTAATGTCATTTTATTAGGCAAAAAAACATTGGTTTCATTGTTTATCAAATACAAAGTTTATGAAGTCTGCTCAAAATTTTTGCGTTAGTAAAATTTTAGTTTTAAAATATTAAATCTCTTATGATTTATAATTATGCTTTAATTTAACATTATATAAAATAACAATTTACTACCATATAATAATTAATCTAGAACTTGACTTACCTTTTTAATACAAAAAATATAAATTCTCTCACGCTAAGAGGGTGAATTTTTCTCCATGGTCCGGTTAAAAAGTAGCACAAATTGGTCACCACTTCACTATGTGTGGTGCACGCTCCTAGCGCACTGCATGCCTACTGGCCCCTATAAAGTAAGAGACCACAATCTACCTTAGAGGGAGAGGAGAGAGAGAGAGAGAGAGAGAGAGAGAGAGAGAGAGAGAGAAATATATCGACCCTCGACCAACACCTGCAAGGACAAATACTACCCTATACTTCTTCAGTCTTTAACGTATTTCGTCATGCGAGTAAAGGGGGGGAGGGGGGTTAAATAAGGCGGGGGTTGTTGTAAAAAAAATAAAGGGGAAAAGAGGGAGGGGGTGTTCTCAGCAAAGGACTATCGTCATCATGACTTGTGTGTCACCTAGGTTACTGAAAATCAACAAATTCCAAGAATGACAGTTGCTTATTTTTGTAAAAATGATGAGATGAGATAGTTTAAATAAACGAAACTATTTTATAAATTATTAAAAATTACAGGAAAAAATGGAAGAAATATTAAAGGAATCGAAGGACCTTGAACTTAATTTGTATTAACAATGGGATTGGGAGGAATTATTGATTGTATTGTATCTCAAAATTATAGGGTGACGATATATAGGACAAAAAAATTCTGATAATATGATCGACCTTGATTGGATTTTAAGTATTTTAATAATTTGTAATAATATGGTATAACTTTATAAAATATTATTTAAATATATACTTATAAAATTATAATTAAATTAAATTTTATGATTTATACTTTGAATAATTACAGTAATTTAGAAAATAAATACAAAGAATTTTTATTTCATTGTTTACAAAATAAAAATATCAGTATATAATAACAATTATGCTCTTTTAATTTGCTTTAATATATTCTGTTAAGTTTATGTTATGAAAAATTAAAATACAATTATGTTAAATCAATATTGATGTATTGATTGGGACGATTCACGAAAGAGTTATCCATGCATAAAATTATCCACGTTTCTCACTAACCGCGGTTATTAGCACCAGCCTAATTCAATGACAATAATTAAATGGTTAAATAGTGAGAAACGAAACACCAGGATAACTCCTTTCGTGAATCATGCTCTTAAAATTATCACCATGATAAAAAAAGCATTGAAAATGTTGAAAAAAAAAAAAAAAAAAAAAAAAAAAAAAAACGATTGTGCCATCCCCATCAGCATAAGGTGAAATATGTTACGAAAAAAAGCAATTGAGTGGGTTATGTCGTAATGTCATATTAAATTGCCCCTCGTTTAAATCCAGCAACATTTTGAAAATTCAAATTGAGTCGGCATCTCCCCCTGCATCGAAGAAAAGAAGAAAATAATAACTTTATAATGAATTTTGCAAGTAAATTTATAAAGTTTTATAAGAAGTCTATTATAGCAAAAGAACTCTTAAAAATTACAAGAGAAAAATAATTTATTTTAATAAGTTTTACTATTCATGTTATCTATAATACTCTATTTAATAAAAACGTGAAATGTTAACGGAAACGAGCAAACAAATTAATAGTTTAATAAAATGAATATTGATGCTGTCATTTCAAATATCGTCTAGACGTTTGTAAAATAAATTTTCATGGAGCGTTAATCTTTGAGATATTAAATTTATTGTTCATATTGTTATTGATTGGTTTCTGAAAGGTCACACGTATTTTTAAGACCTTGCATGATGTTAGTCTTACGTAATCACTTCAGGGAACAAATTCTCATTTGACATGTTATAATACAGTCAGTGTACACTCAAATTTATTTAATATTCCCGCCGGAAATTCAAAATTTTGGTCCTTATGTTTGTATTTATATTTTGAAATTATACAATGAGGTACACAAATAAGTACTACGAGTAATGATTTATTTGTAAAATTAAAAAATAAAGTCAGAAAATTTCACTTCCGGTGAAGATTTAAAACTAATTCAACTGTAGTTTTAAAGATTTTATTGATGGAAATGAAAATTTTGCAATGAAAGTACTCTATGAAGAAAAGCTTTATATTCAAGTAGAAGATTTTTTATTCCATGGCTCATGGCATGCTTTTTGGACTACCCAAGGGAATGATTTTGTAGCAATTTCTTAAAATGAATTTAGTAAGAGGAGGAAAAAAAAAACGTATATAAAAATTAAACTCCATATGTTACATAATATACTCAATTAAAATAAAAATTTCCAATCCTCAGCCATGTTAAAGTATAGCCGGATTTGACATTTTTACTATTGTATTCAATATTATTATTTATTATTGGCAATTTTTTATTATATTGTTTGTAATCAATATTCCAATTATTATATTATATACTTTAATGTATATTGTAACAATATGTAAAAACGTATTATTACACTCTTAAAAAATTTGACTGAATTTTGACATCTTATATTGAGTGCATTTTTAACGCCTTAAATCATGCTTTTTTCAGGTGTTTCGTTGCGCATTTTCAGTAGTCAGTATAAGCTATATACTGACAGTATAATATGCTGACTACTGAATATTGACTACGAAACACCTGAAAAATCATGATTTAAGGCGTTAAAAATATACTGAATATAAGATGTCAAAATTCAACCAAATTTTTTTAAGAGTGTAATTTTGTCTGAAATTCACAAATAAAAAAAAAAAAAAAACTATAAGCGTTCACCGTTTATAATATGAGTTCTAAACTCTTCGGGTCTGTTTTATATTTATATTGTAATATGTCTGTTTTCTTTATGAATAAACAAATAATAAAAAAAAAAAGAAAAAGTGTATAGTTTGTGTTCAACCTTATTAAAATATTGCCAGGTATTAAATTATAATTAGTAAAAAAAAACAAAAAAAAAAAACTAACAATGCAGTTTGTAATAATTAATGTTCACCAATGAAATCGAGCACCACTTTTAGTGTTCTTCAGCTAGCACTTTTTTTCATACAATTTAATTTAACTTTCCTTGTTTTTATAAGATTTATACTATAGTAACGAATGTTTCGACGTAAAGGAAAAAATATGTGAGTAAATATTATAAAAAAATATATTTAAGTAATTATCAAAAACTATACAGTATGTTATGTCATGTCATGTAATTAACATAGGTATAGTAATTTCCTTAATGTGCAATAACAAATTCAGGTAGAAAGGAAGTGACTTGTTTCTGCCACCTGCCACCTGCACCCCTTCTTTAGGTATGCAAAATGTAACCCCAATAACTACATGCCCCAATTAAAAGAAAAATACATCTGACTTTGATTCTAGTTCCGCTACTATATAATACAAGGTCGACCATCTAATATGTTTACGAACGGACTTGCATTTAATATATTACGTGTTTAATTGTTTCTACTAGGACGATGTATCACACTAGAAGGTTAGACCGTGAAGAAGTTGCCGCTAAATTAATTATTTGGCTAAAATAGTCACAGCACATTGGAGATTTTTACGTTTGCCAATCGTTTGCAACGTTACAACATGTTTTGATCTCTCTCTCTCTCTCTCTCTCTCTCTCTCTCTCTCTCTCTCTCTCTCTCTCTCTCTCTCTCTCTCTCTCTCTCTCTCTCTCTCTCTCTCTCTCTCTCGCTTCTCTTCACTCGCTGTTCGATGCTAAATATACGCGGCCACAGACGTCCCATCAAAAAATCCCCAGACATCTGATCTCACTATTGTTGTTCTCGACAGCTAAAAACTTCGCGAGCAAAAAAGCACAAAAGTCGCCCACAAATACATCGCCGTCGTTATCTGTGGCAAAATTAAGATGTAAATATAAACTAAAATAACCATGCATATTTTAAAAATAAATCATTAGTATTATAATTTATTGATTTTAATAATATCAAAGGAAAAGAAAAGTGCTTCCTTTTCTTTGGTAATATGTCTGCATAATTTCTTGTATAATTTAAATATTTCAAAAGTAAAAGCCGCATTATTTTTTTAATGCATATTTTATGGCAAAAAAGTATATTTTCAAAATCTTATTTTCAGTTTTCGTAAAATAAATTATTGATTTATACTTTCAATATAAATTTGATTTTATCCCCTGTGTTAAAAACGGTCACTATACGGCCTGTCCACACACTAAATTTTTAGATGCTGAATTGTTTTCAGTACTTTATGTCAGTACAAAATTGCTCCAGATTCGTCTTACATCCAGCACTTTTGACCTATAAAACACTTAATCCAAGTACAAATTTGGTACTGAAAAAAGAAAAAAGAGAGTCAATTTTTGGTACTTTTTTTGACTCTCTTTTTTCAGTACCAAATTTGTACTTGGAATAAGTGTTTTATAGGTCAAAAGTGCTGGATGTAAGACGAAACTGGAGAAATTTTGTACTGACTGGAGCAATTTTGTACTGACATAAAGTACTGAAACCAATTCAGCATCTAAAAATTTAGTGTGCAAGTCCCAGCATATATATACGCTGAGGTTTTATGACTGAGGGAACTGCGAGAAACCTCTCTTAGTCAGGACGGACGCACCTCTATAACTTTGATCAATAGGCCAAAGTAATACCCAAAGCTTCGCGAAGCACACACAAGTACAACCCCGCGCTGAGTGGAAAGCGAGGTGAATTTATCCACTATGGAATTTGCAGATATTTTTTTTCTTCAAATTATCACACATACAATTATTAACCACACTCAACATTGCTTGACTTCGGTGATCTATTATATATAGTAAGAACCGGCCAACTCACTACTACTGTTTCAATTTCTATGCTCAAAGTCACCAAAATGTTTGAAAGTAAATTTATGTTTGTTGCGTAGTTTTAAAGTTATGACGTACTTAGCTCATATTTTATAAACATAGCATACAATATCTTTTGTGGTTTTATAAGAGATTTAGTGCCTTATTTTTGTCCTCTTTGGAACTGTATTTTCAGTAAACAAGCTTCAAAAGTAAGCCCCTTCTTTTTTTTATCAAGGTTTGTAACTTTTCTAGACTGCCAGAAAACATCGTAAAAAAAGAGAGAACTCCCTATCTATCTATCTATCTATTCCATTTTTATTTGTTTTTCTTTCCTTCATACTTATTCTTTCCTCTCAATGTTTTTATAACTATATAGCTATAACTGTTACTATTGTTTTTACAAATTAATATTGCAAAAATTTAATTGAATAAGGTTGTAAAAGTTATAAAAAATTAATAATTATATTATGTTATTATAATTGCCAAATTATCTCTCCATACTTGGCATGGCATGGCTACTTTATACATTATCTAGATATTAAATTTAACTCCTTAACTATTACAAATATTGCTTATCATCTTAATAATTTTTATATTAACAAAATAAATATTAAAACTCGATAATATCATATAACAAAATTAATAATTATCCGATCCCCTTGTATAAAATTTGAAGAAAGAATTTGATTTGTCTAAATAATAACATTTTATGAATATATATAATATATATATATATATATATAAAGTGGCAAGTTTTCTCATAACTTCTTTTCTTTGGAGCATTTATTATTCATATTAAATTTATGTCCATTTTTTTTTTTTTTTTCAAACTTGATCAGGCAGATCTAGATATAAATTTACAACTCAAATTTTAAGTCTTCTGCATTGATATCTTATAATTAAATTCAAGTCAGTCAGATAAGACGAGTGATTGATGTATTTATCATGAGGAATTCCTCATGAATAATTAAGTCATAACTTTTAATGCCATGCAGTGCTATACAACGCAACAAACGAATAATAGGTGCTTTTACTGAGTATGTATATATTGTATATAATAATAATGTTCATTATTTAATAATTGAAATATATTTCAACTATTACAAATTAATGTACAAAGGAAACAACAAAGCAGCGAAATCATATTACCTAGCTATTACAATTTAATATTCGTACACTGCTTTTCATAAAAATTGAAGCGGAGGCTGATTAAAATGTAGGCTAACTTTTTTACAACATTTTTTCTTCATTTTATGTTTGATAACACCCAACCATTACTTCAGAGGTATGACGTAATGAGGGTGGCCTAATTCTCGGGGTAAATAAAAAAACATCATTGTTGGCTATCTATTCAACTTTTTTGAAAAGAAGTGTACGTAAGTTTCATGTCGCTTAGAAATACGACACCGTTATTATTTTCTCGGTAAACAGGACTTGCGTATTTGAGAGCTGTCTATCAAACAATATCACATTTCTCTGTGACATCTTTGTATTGGAGACGACGTTGGATAAAATAAATAAACTTCCTTCTTAGATATTGTTATCCTTTCTATTTTTGTTGTTATTGAAAAAACAAATTCTGTCATGTAGCAAGATTTTTTTTATATTTATTTTGTAAAATTCTTGACAAATTTTTGAACCTAAAACAAATAATATTTGCATGATTTGTCACTGAAATGGCCTAACACACATTCACATGACATACATTATATCAATGATCGATGTATTTTTTTTTACAAATATATGTATTTTTCTGCATTAATATATCGAAATCAGACTTACTCAGCTGATTACTGAATAACAAAAAATGGTGGGTCGATATAATTTATTATTAGTTTTCCGATGCTGACAAAGAACGATAAATTATACAACACAAAATTCACGGATATTAGAAATTTGAATTTTAAATATTAATTAATATTGTTCAATGTTTGATTATTATCGAAATTAGCATGACAACGTAATATCAAAATATTATGTACAGTTATCTATAATTACTGCAGTGTTGATATTTTAAGGATAATTTATTAATGTGTATCTAGAATCTAGACAACTACTATATATTATATACTGCTCTTCTTCATCTCTCCTTAATTTTTGTATAAATTATAAGTCTGTTCGTTTAAACCCTACTCGGTGTACACTTTCTACACCCAAACGACCTTATATTCATGTACATAAGGTCGATTGGGTGTAGAAGTATTCACCGAGCAGGGTTTACGAACAGGCCTTAATATGAATCCTTAATTGCTAAAAAAAGTTACTGAAAATACATTTCTTCTCATGATAATGTCCTTCAGTTTTAATAGCATGTTATTTAAAATTAACTCTTATGTCTACACAGAATTACAAATAAGAACACCGACTTGCCATATCGAATTATATCTTAAATTGTTTACCTAAATCTGAATATTATTAACATAAACTCATAAACTCTTTCATTATTTTTAGTACTAAAAAAAATTGTATCTTCTATTTGAATCAACCTAAAAATCAAATTAAAGAAAAAACAAAGTTTAGAATTCTTAAAATATTTAAATTTGTATTATTTTTGTCCTTGAATAATTTCTACTTTTTCTAGTACATCAAGATTATATAACAAAAGACCTACATATTAAAAAAAGAAGAATAAAATAAGAATTATCATATAAAACAATACAGAGACAAATATGATTTTATTTAAAAAATAAATGATAATATTGAATTTAGTCTATAAGATAATTCAATACATTGTAATGCAACGTCTAGTATTTTTAACAAGACCTCTAGTTACTTGTGAAAGACATTTTATATATTATGAAGGGTATATACTTTCGTCCTAGATACATATTATCAGTTAAAATTATCATCGCATGTCTGGGGTTGATTTTACTACCCCCTTCCTTGCACAAACCCCATTGCGTGAGTTGAGGTCATGTTTTATAGATCTGCATAATAATATTACAGTCACGGTCGAGTGACCACTCGCATAAATTTAGACAGAAGAAAAAAAAAAATGTAAAAGTCAATATTTACACTGAAAAATTTAACAGTAGACGTTTGCTATGTGGTTAAAGTCAGACTCAGACTGGCCATAAGAGTTGGTGAGCGATCGCTCAGTAGACCCCTTCGGCTGGGAGACCCCTATAACGTTAAAAGTAGGCCCCCATAGGGTCAAGTAGGCCCTTGATATGAACCCGTACTCCTGTTTGCTCAGTAGGCCCTTTGAGCCCAGTCCGACCCTGGTTAAAATAGTGAAATATTTCGTAGGAAATTATATTAGTTAACGAATAATGCTACTATCGGAAAACATAAATTTTATTTTACATTAAAGTAAAAAAATAATTACTTATCTGCTTAAATAAATAACACAATTTGGTCAAGTTTTTAAACTATCAATTTTTGTAATGAGAAAAAACTGAACAATTCTGAAATTAAATCATGTTAATTCATAATCAAGTTACATTTTTTTATAATTATATATTCAACCCTAATTAATTTGATGCAGGTAAACTATAGGTAAATTAAAACAACTGGAGGTAATCTTGCGAATTTAAAACTATTTAAATTTTTTACAAAAGCAAGAATAATATATTTTACTATAAAACTCGTTCCTTTTCAGTGAGATTTAGCTATAAAGCTTATACTCGTATCCTTATACAGATATATTGCTGTTGCATAATTTTCCCAGTGTACTGTATAGAAAGGATATTATAGGGTAGATTTTGCTAAGAAATGGTGAACTCGCCCACTTGTTTATTTGCTCGTTGGAATTGGATCAAGCACTCCTCCTTACTCGTTTTGTGTCATTAAAATTACGTTGAAATTGCAATACTAAAAAATTATGAACAGATTTTTATCTTTTAAAAGATGTTTATCAAATAATTTATTACACTTATTTTAATGTAATTTTATTCGTTTGCTTTTTTTGAAGGTCAAATCAATTTATAATTATGGGAATGTATATTTTTTAGAGGGATATATTTACAATAAATTCGGCAATATTAAAAATAAGGGTAATAATTATATATATTCTAGGTAAAATAATAAAATTTGGGCCAAGCATATAATAATTAGTGATCTAAAATGTTTTAGATAACAAATTATGATTATAATATAATCAAACCTAATGCAAATAACATTCTATTTTTTTCCTATAGTTTATGTCATTCAGTTATCCGCTATTCTTCTGCTCGATACAACAATATTTAATTTATAAGTTTATTTATAAATTTTTGTAGGTAATGATATAAACAATGGTTTGTTACAACCATTTGTGAGTAGAAGACTTTGTTGCTATTTTAATTTCTCATTCATTTCAAATTTATAAAGAAATCAACTAATCAAGTTAGCCGCGCACATAAAAATTATAAGAAAAAAAAATATTAATTACTCAAATCGTTTTATTTTTATTTTTTTTTTTTTTTACAATTAAACAAAAACTATATATAATTTGCCACGTATTTCAATATATTTGATATCTTATTAATTAAAGATACCTAATTAGTTATGTACCTCATTAAATTAAAAAAAAAATAAAAATTTTAGATGATATATTGATTTTATTTATTATTTTTATTAACACTAAATTTGTCTACATCATAATGTATTCTATATAATACAATTTAACAGTCTGACATATTCATGAAACAAATTATCCTAAATAATATCTTATCACATAAATAATATATATTTAATAACACTATCAGATCCTTTAATATAATTATATATCATTTAAAAAAACTTATATCATATTATATATAATATTTATTATATTATAAGTTATTTGGTTTTATTATACTTACATAAACACAGCATCATTGCGATATTATACCCGCATTGTGTGCATGCAGTACATCATACATAAGAAATATAGAACATAATAATTTGTATAAAATATATCGACAGATACAAATAAACATGAAGAAATAGCAGGAATTTTAATTCATTATTTCAAGCTAAGCGCCCAAGAAAAGTTAAAACTGTGCCAAAAACGTAGCAGCTTTTATTTTATAAATAGTTTTCGGCATGATAGAAAAAAACTAAAGTGAGTATTTGCATGGTTTAAAAACTACATTTAAAAATTATGTATTTAAAATAGTTATTACAATAACAAGGAATTATTTACTATATATTTTCATACTTTTGCACCGAACATAAACAAATACGTTTCTATGGCAACGAGAAATTATAAAAATAAATAAAATGACTTTCATAAAACTTACCTTTAAATAAAGTTATATATAAAACACAAATATACACAGCTTTTATTATTTTATCACATTTAATAAATTAATACGATGCATTAGGTTCATCCCATACGGGTTGCACAGGTGTTATTTTCTCTGTAACTGGTATTTTTTCTTCTGTTTCAAACGGAGATACATTTTGCATACGACAGATCGCGACACTAGCGACATCATCTATATTACGGGAAGGTATTAAACTAATAATAATTAATGCAATAAATAGAATAAAACTTCCGATACAAAATAAAATTAAACCAACTAAACGACATGCTTGTAATATTTTATTATAATTTAATGCAGAACGATCAATTATTTCTAAATTATCTTTATAACCAATTATTATTGAACGTTTTGGAATTAAATATCCAACTAGTAAAGATATTATTCCAATAATTATTATATTTATTGCAATCCAAATTACGGCTTTACAAAAAAATCTTTGGTTGAATCTTGCGTCCCGTTTAGCTCGATCCTCGACCTGAAATCAGAAAAACAAAAGGCATTAATTAAGTATGCAATGAACAACTTATATGATTTTTCTATTTATTATTATACAATGGAAAAATTACAATTTTTTTTTACATATATTTTGATGAAGAACTCGAATTATGTAATATCGAATTTTTCAGTTATTTTTCCAAAGCCTGTAAATCCTGTAATACCTTTAAAATCAAGGTAAAAGACGCTGTGATGTCATAATCATGCATTTTTCTTTAAATATTTGCATGATTAGACGGTCCAGCGTTTTGTGGCATGATTTTAAAGCTGTAAGCCTGCAATGTATTACACGATAAATTTTGCACAAAATTTTCCTTGCAAAACAACTTTAAATCCATACATTCGTATGGAAATAAAATTTTCTTGTAAGGAAAAATTGTATGCAAAAATTGTATCTTGTAATACAGGCTTTAGAACTAGGGTAAAAAAAAAAAAAATGACCCGAGAAGTCCTGTATCCGAATATGCATTGCAACAAAAAAATTCAACTTAAGGTTAATTTTACTGTCATTAATATGGGTTTAAATTGTTTAAAAGCGTTTACAGTAAAATAAGCATTATTTTATGTCACCTTTGCTTTGAAGAAAATAGTGAAGGTTTTATTACGAATTTGCATTTTATATGAGTCGAGGTTTAATATTTTATCCGATAAAATGTGTTAATTATGCAAATAAGGAATAGATGGCATTATGGCTGATAAAAAGTATAGCAATGTTTATAACTTGACAAATTATAATTTGCCCCATGAACTACTTTCTATATAATTTTTTTAATAAAATATATTCTACCCCAATCAAAACATTTATGCAAATTCAAATAATTTTTCCATGACGATTCTTGATAATTGATAAAACAACAATGTCATATATATATTATACAATGTATTATGCATAATTAAATGCTGTCACAATATCATGCAGTATTTGTGATTTGATTACACGCATAATTAAATTATTGTTGTTATTCATAGCTATCAATTTTACATTAAATTTTAAATTTGTTTCAGTTACTTAATAATTATGATTAAAGAGAAGATATTTACTAATGGAGTATCGACCTAATTTTTTTTATTGCAGAAATGGATAGAGGGTGCAAAGTTATGATACCCTGATTTTTTTCAGATTTTTTATAGCCCGGGAACTATTTTTAAAAAAATTATTGAAATTCCTTTTCTTGACGTCACGAGACGCCGCTCCTTAAGAAAAAGATAGGACTTGCCGCCGCGTGACGTCACAAAAAGGACTTTCAATAATTTTTTAAAAATAGTTCCTGGTCCCTAAAAAATCTGAAAAAAATCAGGGTAACATAACTTTACACCCTCTATCCATTTCTGCAATAAAAAAAATTGAGGTCGATACTCCATTATAACACATCGAAATTAAAATGCAATCCTTAAACTGTATAAAGACATGCAGCTTTTGCACTATATAAGGTTGTTATATAGTAAGATCCTACGATCATGAAAATAACTCACGAGGGTCATATCAAAATAATGTTAATTTCAAGCAAATTCATCCCGTTGCTACAATGAAACTGCGAGATGACCATCAAAGGATTTCACGCGTCACTCTTAAAAAGGAAATCACCCATAATACGTGAAATTCTCCTAATTAAATAATACATGCTAAGTCCATGCTAGATTATCGACGTCAAAAGAATTTATTGCATTTATGAATAATTCATTAAAATTTTGATATTCTGATTTGTTTCAAATTTATAATAATAAATTATTTATAGTTCAGTTTTAACGACTACGCCCCTTTTTGTGGTTGTGGTGATAAGTCTCCTGATAATTCTCCTAGAAAGTGGAATCTCAACAATTTTTTGAAGATAGTTAATGGTTACTGGGATCTAAAAAAAAATCTGAAAAAAATCATCAGTTTGTATACCTTTAAAGAGACTTTAGTTAGCATAACTTTGCACCCTCTAGATACAGTAAAAAATGTTGATGTCGATATTGTGAGGATGGTCCTGTTACACTTACATCGCCACAGTCCTCACAGAACGCCGCCTGGGTCTCAGACGACGGAGAACGGTCATAGAAGTGGTGCAAGTAGCTCCGCACTCCAAAGTAGATGGGACACCCCGCAGACTCGGCGTCACTGTGGTGTCCAAGGTCCTCCGGTAACAGAAGATGTCGCGAGCCTTCCTCCTCGATCAAAGGATAGGTTTCCTCTCCCTTGCCACGCTCCATGTTAGTGCTGCGGACAAAAGAAGTGGGGCAAATCAAAATAAGAACGGGATATGAAAATGCAGGAAGTTTTTGAATTTAAAAGTATATTTTGGCTGTATAATGTAATTGTTCTGATTGCTGTGAATTTTTTTGTTGCTGTTTGTTGTTATTTTTTGTGTCGGTCTTTTTTTTTTTTTTTTTTATCTTGACGTAATCCAATTTTGTCATTGTACAACCAAAATGATTGAATAAAAATTCTAATTTTAATTTGAATAATTTATGGAGAGGTCCCACCTACAATGTGACATCCTAGAGACCTCTGAATAACTTTGAATGACCTTTAAAAAAAATGAAGTTGATTCACGAAATAATTATCCAGAAAGTTATCCAAGTTTCTCACACTAAACGTGGTTAGCAACAGCCTAATTTAATGACACTAAACGTGGTTAGTTAGAAACATGGATAACTCTCTTCGTGAATCGTGCCTATTATGGCTGAATCTGCATGTCTATTATTAAAAATTTACATGTTTATTTTTTTTAAACATGTAAATTTTTTATACTAAATTAAATAAGAGCTCCCCTTTTCTCTCTTCAAAAAAATATGAAAAGCTTTAATTTAAAACCAATGTCAAAGATATTTAATTCAATGTGTCACAATAATGTAATAAAAGAACATTAATAAAGAATTGAGACTGCAACAAAGACTGGAAAAAGTTGTGTACAAAAATCAAGCCTTAAGTCAAGGCTTTAAAAATATTGACATAAATGTCTTCATTATTTATTTTGTGAATGCCCCCTATAATGGGGGCGATTCACGAAGCAGTTAGCCAGGTTTCTAACCACGTTTAACTTAATCACGTTTAACTAGATGGTTTAACACGTAAAACAGGTATAGTTAAACGTGGTTAAACTAAACGTGGTTAGAAACCTGGCTAACTGCTTCGTGAATCGCACCCACTATATATATATGTATAAAATTTAATTCAAAATGTGAATATAAATTGAAAACAAATATCATTACTTTTTTACCCTAGCTATAATACACATATTATCAATACATATTAATCAAAAATATCCCGTCTGGCTTATTTAATTATATATTTAGCATGAACATAAGTAAGTCTAATTTTGTATCATGGAGAGCGAAAATTGATACAAGATAAAAATCATGCCCTTTTTTAATATAAAAAATTAGGGTAGTGGCCTTGAAATTGTAAACATTAAGCACCTAATATTGCCCCTGGCACACCATTTGAATATCAGTCAATTTGCTTGTAATTTCTATAAAATTATTCACATCAGAAACATTAATCTATAATATATACGAATTTCTTCTCTTTCTTCTTGGCAGAAATAATTTCGATTTTATCTTCATAAATATAACATAAATCAAAATGTTTAATCTGCTTCTCTCTCTAATTTTCATGCTCATTCATAGTTACAGATGAAAATCTTGTTTTATTAATGGTTCTATCGCGTTTTCAAGTACCATATTTTGTAATTTTTTATTTCTCTAATCCTTTAATATAAAATCCTTACGACAAGTTGATTGATTTAACACACAAAAATTATAAAAAATATTCAATGTTTATTTTAATGCATATAAAATAAAAACCACAGAAAAGGATTGATTGATTAATTTCAAGGGTGTATAAATACTTAAATAATGATTAAGCAAAAGAAGAAGAGTTAATACTTCCCCCCCTACCTCCCCCCCCCCCCCGTATTCTTACCTAAGTTTACGCCCCTACCCTAAAATTTTCCTGTTATGCCAATGCATAGAAGCGGTAGAATTTATTTTCGTTTTAAATGAAATATTGTGTTATTATTTTCCATATTATATAATAATAGATTAGTTTTTCTTTATATTCTTAATATAAGGGCTAAAATAATTATCATTATGGAGCATTAGGAACATTATAAAGTCATTATGAGGGGAATTTTATTTTATAATATAATAATAGTTACAAAGAGTGCGAAGGAAATAAAATACGAAATTTCATCAAATTATCAACACGCATCTTCAGTAATGTAAGTTATTCAATAAATGTATTATTCATTGCAATTTAAATGTACTTAGCATAAACGTTACCATGCCTTGATGATTTGCAGCTCTTTAAAGAAAATATATAATCGCCCAATTACATAGATGGGGTATAACTTTAATTCAAGCTTAAGGTTTTGTTGATTTCGATAATAGTATATAACAATTTAAATCAACAAATTTAAGCCTGGCTTAAAGTTAGACCTCATTAGACCTCATTTATGCAATTTTGTAGTATTATAGATATGGAAGAGCACCCAATCTATAGCCATTCCACAAATAAGTTCACCACGCCCCCATAGCCTGCGTGACAATTTTCCACAAAAAGCAGGGTGGTGTCCCGAGCTAGGTGTGCATGACTTGACAGTTAATTATGTTTTTATATCTTCATATGCATATAATATAACGTAATATTGCATGTACATTTAATTTAACAATATTAGAACCTATGTATTTTCATAACGAAATTTGATACCTTGCTTGTTAAACGAATTTATATATTAAGTAGCATTCAATTACTGATATAAGTGCTTTAAAATTTTCAATCAATATATATTATGTAACTAATTATTCATAATAAGTCGTTATTCATGTTACATAAAAAATATCGAGTGCTATAAATAACACACTTTTAATTAAGTAAAAGGATTTTATCAAAAATTAATGAGGATGTAAAAGCACTCTCCCCGGCAAGAAAAAATGTATTTTTTAATAAGGTATTTAAAAAAAATAAGAAAAATATATTCTATAAAAGAGGAAGTTGTTTTATAAATAATTAGTTTAAAAAATATAAAAAAAATTAACGACGTCTGTCGTCTTAGTTACCCCTGATATGATACCGTTTATTAAATTATTATTTACATTATTTACAACATTAAGCAATACTTATAGATTGTGATTTACAAAACTTTATTTTGAAAATTTTGATTATTTGAAAATTAGATTTATATATTGTGGTCAAAAGTTGAAAATTTCATTAAATTTAAGAGGTCAGTTATATCAGAAGTAAAAACAGTGATCAATGCAATGACGGTAACGACGAAAAGAAGAAAGAACTTATGAAAATATTCATTCATGTAAAATGTACAAACAATTTTTATTTTTTTTTTTACTAATTTCAAATTTTAATTACATTTTGATTGCTTTTGTGTCTGATTTCTCTTTTGTTCTTTTTGACATGATATAATTAAAATATAAAATTTTTAATTGCCTTCTCTTCATTTAAAAATTAAAAAATAAATTATTTAATGAGATATTTTAATGAAATAACAAATGAGATGGAGAATACCACCTGCCTAGCTATTTTTTACTACAAATTTTTACCTCAATATTTAGATTGCCACATTGCCACCTATAAACAGTAATGTTCTTGCATGCTGTCGCTAGGTGTATATTACAAAGAATTATTGAAAGTGAGGTGTCAATATATACGTCACTTTTTAATAAGAAGGAAAGATGTGGGCTCAAAATTGAACTTTGAGTAACTTTTTATCAAAATTTCTGCATGACCTTTAAAAAAATATAAAAATGTGTAATTTGGTGCCTTTTATTCATTTATGCAATAAAAAAATTCATGTACAGCTTGTTCATTGAAGATATTCAGAATTAAAAACTCCTTTTATTACAGTAATTTCAAATAAACCAATTTAATTTTTTTAAAAAAAGAGTTCAAAACTTTGATATATTTTCCGGTTGATTTATTTTAAACAGAATATGCTTATAAAATATGCTAGTAAAAAAAATCTACACTACATGACATTTAAAAGATTGAAAAATGGTTTCTTTTCCTGACAGAGTTTTTTATAAATAAATAAAATTTCCAAGAAAATGGCTCATGTATATTTCATTTTGTGTAAAAGCATATATATTTTTTTACGACGGAAATATATAAGAAGATTGCTCAAAGCTTGAGATGATTTCTTCTACTTCAGTTTACGATGCGAGAACTACAGTAAAATTAATTTAATATTTCCTGCGGATTTTATAACCGGAAGTTTGTGGTTATTCTGTTTGTAATTCAGTTTTGAAATTTTACAGAAGGATTTGCAGTAGAAGTATTTGACCTATGTGTGAAATTATAATGCTAAAATATGAATAACAAAAGGCCAGAAACCGTATACTTCCGGAGGAAATGCTAGATAAATATGACTGTAGTTAGTATAGATCAACCCAGGTCTGCAAGTTCTGAAACTAGCTGTATTAATCTGACATCGATAAAATGGATTTTGATGGCTTTAATAAGCAACAATTAAAGAACGTATATCAGAGCCCCGAGTTGAAATAAATTTCGTATTTTATTCACTATTAAGCTCTCCTCTTTTCTAATTTCCTTTTCTTTTGAATCATTTTAGAGGAAAAGAAAGGGGAAAAGACGAGATTACGTATTTTTTTATTTTCTTGAGCATAAAATGTTATGAATATATTGTCTTCGTTTCATTCTCACTTTGAGCGAAGAGGAAATAAGATGTGTTTTTAAGGTAAAAAGATTAGGTTTAGACGTGTAAATGATGAGTTGAAGACGTAATTTTTCAACTAGGAGCTCTACAATTTGATTGTAATAGAGTTTGTATCATCGATGATTTAAAAAGTATAAAAGGGGTTAGTTTTTTTTATGTTGAGTATTGTTATTTATGAGATGAAACAGAATTTGGTTAAAGTGACACGATAAATAATGCTAAGACTACAAAGAAATTATATACCTCATTGAATTTTGACCTTAATTTTGTTCTGTTTCGTGTACACGAGCCAAAAGTTAAAAAAGTCATCGCGCCTTGAGGCTAGGCAAATTGTTCAGCTTCAAAACAAAGTTGGATGTAATGATTTAATTTTTACTTCCTTTTTGAACTAATAACAATAAAATGTAAACATACGTAATTAATAATAAATAATGCTACAATAAAAAAAGTATAATATATTATATGCAGAAATGAACCAATTATAAAAATAAAACATCCTTTATACGAAAACATTTTAAAACTTTTTACTACAATTTTCTATATGTTTTAGGAATTTCGAAAAAAAAATAAGTATATTTTATGCCACAAATTTTAAGTAATTTTAAATTCTGCTTTTCTGTCACAACATTGGACTTATTTAGAATTAATGATATCATTACTGTGTAGTTATGCTCTTGCTGCATATAAACAGCTGTTTTGGTACTGAAAATTCAATTAACCACACAGAGCAATACCAAATAGCTATAATGAATTTATTTATGCATTTTATCTTGCATTGAGTGTACTTCATTTATAATTATACGCGTTGATAGGAAATACTTAGCTGAAAAACAGCTAGACTATTATTATTTTATACAGCTGCAAATTTCATGATAATTTTATTCCTCTTTTTGATATTAAATACGTGTTTTGAATTTTAAACTTCAGCAAAGGGATCAATATACAATGGAGAAAGGATTTCCACTTTAGAGTTTGAAAAATCCCCTTAATAAAAAAAGTCAAACTTTCACTGTTTATCCAAATATTTATGTTCATGATAAAATTGCAAATTATATTTTCAATGTTGACAAATAATAAATAAAAAGCTACATTTCTCAGCATCTCGTGTCGGTTTATATTAACCTAATTCCATTTCATCTCATAAATAAAAATACGCACTATAAAAAAGAAGCTAAACCGATATTATACGATACACTCTAAATCATCAATGATATAAAATCCATTACAATGTTTAACTGCATGTCACACAATGTTTAATAAAAGAGACTATAATATTATTCTTTACTACTGTAGTATAAAAAAGTTGTTACTTACTTGGAAACATTGTGGTAAAAAGCTTTATATATTATAGTTAACAAGTTCGGAGGCTGTCTTAATCGAGTTAAGTCTTTTTCCTCTCTTGTATGTAATGTAATTATGTAGAGAGAGAGAGAGAGAGAGAGAGAGAGAGAGAGAGAGAGAGAGAGAGAGAGAGAGAGAGAGAGAGAGAGAGAGAGAGAGAGAGAGAGAGAGAGAGAGAGAGAGAGAGAGAGAGAGAGAGAGAGAGAGAGAGAGAGAGAGAGAGAGAGAGAGAGAGAGAGAGGGGGGGGGAGAAAGAGAGATCAAATTGACCACGAAGCTCTTACACTGTTAGTTCTATTAACTACCGCACACATAGCAAGCTACTTTAAAGCATTGCGTAGCA